>CM073769.1:711962-1239720 GCA_037158775.1 Hetaerina titia
CATTACCTACCAAACTGACTGGTTGATTACTGTGTTTATGGTTTTTATGCCATTTTTTATTCCACTGGCTTTGTACTTTACATAATTTTTTATATGTATACATATTTTACAATATGTATGTATATTTTATAACAATGTGTGATGAGATCTATTCTACATAATGTTGGCTGAATGATCAATAAACTATAAAAAACAGGACAGTGACTAAAATAATTGATTATCTCCATTCACTTAACTGTTACAGGCTCATGAAAATTGATAAAAAAAACAACCTATGCTTCTAATGAAGTACAGGTAAGTAAAATTCTGTGACTAATTGTGATACTGTTAGAGTGTGCACATTCAGCCAATTATGCTACGGCCCACATCAGAGTTATAATCCTCTGGTGAATTTCCTTACTATGATCATTTGCATGATGCATTAATTTTTTATTGTATGTTTATATATTATTATTTATTATAATGCATTTGTCTGCTATCAGCTACTTGTGGTAGAAAGACACTTATCCTAAATTTGAGTTCAAACAAAAACTATGGGGTGAAGCAATTAAGGGTAACTGTTTTTTAATTTATAATTTTTTGAACCTGTAATAACAGCCTTTTCTTGAAAATTAAGTGGCTATAATATGGTACATGTCAAAAATTTTGCAATGAAGATTGTATTTGCAAAATGCCATGTTTTTCAAGGGATTTCCTTTTGGTTTTATATTTTCAATTGTCTGAAACTAAAATCATAATAGCTACAATCAGAATTTACAATTTTCTAATACTTATACTGTAGATCAAATTAAATCTTCAAAATTGATACTTTGGCAATTGATTTTTAATGTTGTGAAGACCCTGATATAGTTCACAGTGCATCCTTAACTGCTCTTAAATTATTACAAAATGGTACTGGTATGTAGATTATTGTCAATTCTATGCTCATTTATTTTTTTTTCAGAGAGTAGTATTATAGGTAACCCAAGGGTTGGAAAATTCAACTCTGAAGTCAGGAAGCTGAAGGCTCACATTTAAAAATGCATTCATTGGTCCTAAAATGAATCGGAGATGTAAAGAAAAATCATGGTTTCATTTTCTGTCAATGTGAGGATGACAACTACAACCCAAGGGCATATGTACTTGGAATAATTTGTGAAGGGCAGCTGTTACACAAGAATATATGTACATTGTGACAGCACAATTCAAGGACCATGGTTATCAAGTCAAAGGTAGGTTTGATAAGTGAGGGTAGAGCTCCTCTAGTACTAAGCCCAACGGTATGTGGAACTCACACCACTAGGATAGTATG
Source organism: Hetaerina titia (assembly GCA_037158775.1). Lineage (NCBI taxonomy): Eukaryota > Metazoa > Arthropoda > Insecta > Odonata > Calopterygidae > Hetaerina > Hetaerina titia. The sequence goes on from CM073769.1 coordinate 713,254, forward strand.
GAGGGGCTAATTATTTTTCTGCCCCATCTGCAATGATACTGGATACAGGAAGATCTGGTACCCAAAAATCCATGCCGCTCGGTTGAAGCTAAGAGTGCCCCAAGGCATCACCTGGAATTGAACCCGGGCTCTCCAGTCAGTAGTCCAGGGCTCTACCCATTGGACTACCATGTTCCTAGAAATTAAGATCATCTGCAACAACTGATAGCAAGTTCACACAGACACAAGAAGTGTAATTTTGTGGGAAACCATTGTTGATCCAGGAACTGGACCCAAAGTCATTATCAACTGTGGTTGATAATGACTTTGATTTTAATGGTGCACGTTACCATGTTGGGTATCGTAATCACCATTTACTTTTACGAATTATACAATAATTGTCATGCCTCCATTGCATATTTTCTTTTGTTTCATTCACAGTGGGGTCGTTTGTGATACTTTTGGCATTGAACGTGATGTTCATTACGAGAAGCCAGACAATTTTCCAGCCATGGAAGAAGTAAAAGGAAGACTGCCTGAGGCATTTCATTACGTCCGCACAATTGTCAACTGTCTGTCCAAGTGAGTTACCCTTGTAGACTTTGTGGTAAAGTAATTTCCAGTTTTTTCATCCTGGCAATTTTTTCTTGGCTTCTTCTTTACAAATCGTTCTATACTTGGGTGACTGTGGCACCGCAGTAAGGGCTTTGGTCTCCAGCCAATCAGGTATCCGCTTCATTGCTTGGGGCACATTCAGGGGGAAGAGTGTTTAGTGAGCAGTTGACCCATTTCCTCAACTGTAAAGTTGGAAGAATGTCTTTTATCCTCTCTTTAGCCTGTTCTCAATGCTATTATTATTATAATGCAACAATTTCAGAGAGTAAAAATCATTCGCCTTGACCGGGATTCGAACCCAGATCCCTCGATATCCGGCCGAGTGCTTTAAATCCCGGTCAAGGCGAATGATTTTTACTCTCTAAAATTGTTGCATTATAATGCACACATAGCGGATGACTCCGTTAAAAGTTACTGTTGCGGCATCTCCCGTAGTTTCTTGAAATGAACTGCTATTATTATTATTATGCTAAGTCAAATGGATCTGTGAAGCTTTCAAAATCCTTTGAAGCAATTAGCCGATGGCAAAGAAGCATCAAAATGTCAATTTGTGTTAATGTGTAATACTGGTCATTTAACGAATTTCTTCAGGACATGCTTTCATAAAAATATAAAAATACTCAAATGTTATTTTGAGTGAAGGAAGAGAATGAGTTTAATTATTGATCAATAATGGCCAAAGCCAAAACTAACATACTCCATTTCCTAACATTTTCATTACCATAAGACCTCTTTCAACTTTAAAGTTAGTTATATAGAGGATTCTATTACTATTAATTTGCAATGGCATGATGATCCCATCCATCCATTTCAGAACTGTTTATTATCCCAAGTTCGAAAGTGAAAGTGTGTTTCAAAAACAGCATACTTAGTTTTGAGATACACATAACAATGAAAAATTAACTTTATTCTGTGTGAAATGAGTGTAAGAAAAGCTTTTTGAAATAAATTACAAAGTTGTTTTGAAGTTTGAATAAAAAATGGACCACCTTTTGAATGTGCAGCAGGAAAGATTGAATATGAACTTTATAATAACAAAATAAAGAAAGCAGGTGTTTGAAAAGTGATGCCAAGAGAGACTGTAATGGCATTGAAATGTATACCATTCTGAAACTCTTCTCAAAATTTATAATTTTTTGTGGGGTTATTTTACTGCAAGAGAAACTTAACACCAAATATGATTTATTTCCAGTGTTTTGGAAATGGCTGAAACTCAACTGTCGGTAGAGCATCCAGCTATCTTAAGTCTTCATTCGTTTATTCAGTGTATGGTGTCATCCGAGTTTCTTGCTGACAAAGCCTTAACCTGTGAGAAAGTCTTCATATTTTGTACTGATTACAATTCAAGGTACTGAATGCTTTCATTTTTAATAACAATTAGTTTAATCAATTTATATAGCTTGTTGAAATGACATGGCAAATTCTCTTGGCCTCCAGGTGAGAACATATATTTAGTCCATGGACAACTGTGAAAAAAGGGCCAAAATAGATGTGTGACTAATGAACTATAAATGCATGTTTATGGGTCGGGGCAAGGTGTTGTGTAATCAGTTGAATCCTTGAGTTCAAGTGATTCATGGATATAATTGAGACTTGATCAGATACTGTGATGAAATCATTGTTTATGAGAGTGTTGTTTGTGGGGTGGGATTATCACTTCTGAGAACTTATTTGGCGGCATGTCTTTTTAAACATTAAATTGCCAATGAAATTCTAAGCCCTTTGCTGAAATGCTTCTGAGACTTACCGAGCAAATTAATTATCAAAATTGAGTGTTAAACCCATTCCTTTATTAAAATGAGCTGCCATTATTAAACTGGAACTTGGTGGTTTTCCGAGTATTTGTGCATAAATATTGCTTAACTGCCTTGGGTGCTGTCTGATTGGTTCATGATTCCTTTGCAGAATGGTGCTTTCAAATGGGTTGAGGCAGTTTCAAGAAGTTCAGATGATACTCATGAAGGTATTGAATGCAATTAAATAAAAAGAGAGGTTTCCAAATAAGTTATCTGTGATTATTAAGTTACCTTCTTAATGCAGCCTGCATTTGCTCAATCTGGTGCCTTTTTTTCTATTTATTGTTGTATTTTGTAATTACCCTGTAAATAAAAGTGTGATGACGTTTTGTTAATAAAACATTTATTCTCTCATATAAAGTGATTTATTAACTATGTTAACATCATAGGTGCCATAATGGGTTAAAAAAAAACAATGGCAATAAAATGTACATAAATAATTTGGTTATTTGGCTGTGAATTATACAACTCTGGCCATACTGGCTCATATTCAAATAAGCAGCATTGAGACCACTTATTTCAATGTTATAATGTGAACTCGCATAAGATGACCAGGAGTGAATAAAATATTTGAGAGTATAAACTAATTGCTTAAAACTGATATGGTAGAGATAATGAATGGTTTACATTGAATATAAGCATTGCTAAAAGTAACTCTTTGGTTGATTAAATGACTAAGATGGAAGTTAACAAGAAACGGGTAAATTCTGCTTGTTGCCATACAAAGACATAAAGGATTCGCCCTCAGGAAGTTGCAGCCAATTCTCGGGAGAGTACTTGCTTCCCTGCTGATCGAGCACGTGGAAAGTGAATGCGTGGCGTGGATCGCTTGATGTGTTTGCCTCACTCCTGTGCACCACCAACCCATGAATCACTATGCAGGTGCCTGGTGGAGAGATGAAAAGAGAAAAAAAAAAGAATTATCAGTGTGATGTCAAAATGCACTTCCAAATTTGGAAGTAGTGAACACTTGGTTGCAGTGAATGAGATTAGATTACAGAGTTGTACTTGAGCTTACAAAAAAATCAATGAATATTGGAAATATTAAGACTTCATCCTTTGATTGGACAGCCAGATCTTCTGAATTGAATTTACCATTGTAAACTTCGATATGACAATTTGAATCAATACTAGCATCCAATCATTGTATCTACAAACCAGGCATGTCAACTGGTAATGCAGCTGAAACCACAATATTTCAGTCAAGCCTTTGAGAGCAATCGGTGTGCTGTTATGATTGTTTTATCCAACTAAAGTATGGTGTAACATGCAATTATACAAAAATACACAAATATGGACTATGAGATCGGTTTTTTAAGTTACGGTCCAGGTACCTATCCAACTGGGAATGTAATGAAGTATTGAGAATGAGAAATGAGATGTTAAATCTGATAACACACAGATTTTGGAATAATGAGATTTTTGGAATGATACAATAAGTTTTCATTTGGATTGAGTAAACTTTACATGGAGACCACATCTGTAAACTTGCTAGGGTTCCATCTTGCCTGAAAATTATCTTGGGAATACCTCATCAACAGTATTTGCATTAAGCTGTGCAGAGTTATCTATCCAATCATTATAACTGAAACTTCAAGTCTCTTTTTGTGTTAATGATTGCAAATTGTGGTTATTTCCAAAGCTGTATTGTGTACAGGTATTTTTGTGAGGACACGCGATAAGTACAAAAATATACTGCTTCACTCATGGGAGCTCTTTTGGTGCTAAGTGGAATAAAAACTAAAAGCCATACTTTGTAAGGACTGAAATCATGACTATTGTTTATACCTTCTTGAATTACTTACGTATGTAGAAGATGACCAGCCATCCTAGTCAAAAAGGGAATGCATTCAGGCAGATAACACAAGAGTTTTAGCGGACCCTTTCTATGTGATTAATAAAACAAAACTTGGTAGCTTCCAAAAAACTGCAGTAGATGGCGCAATGGTAACTTTTAACAGAGTCATCTGCTAAGTGTACATTACAATGCAACAATTTCAGAGAGTAAAAATAATTCACCTTGACCGGGATTCGAACCCAGATCCCTTAATGTCTAACAGAGTGCTTTAGCCAGTTAAGCAATCGAGGCTTTTATCTAAAATTTCAGAGTTTAAGAGGACACCTCAATAGCTTAACTGCTTAAAGCACGTAGTCGGACATTGAGGGATTCGGGTTTGAGGCCTCATCAAGGCAAATGATTTTTACACTCTGAAATTCTTTCATTGTTAAACTTGGAAGGTTCTTACTCAAAAGTTTTCATTCAACTACCAGAAAATACATAATAAAACCAATGAGGTTAACTTTAAGAAGATCTCTGGTTAAAGCACTCGGCCGGATATCGAGGGATCCGGGTTCGAATCCCGGTCAAGGCGAATGATTTTTACTCTCTGAAATGGTTGCATTATTTAGCTAATTGTTTATCCTAATGACTTCTTCCTCCTTATGATTGCTCGGTGGCATTCATACCTAAAAAATGACCAAGTTTTGTCACTTCTGCTTTTATTTCTACTAGTAATCTGTTAAATAAAACAGTTTCTGGCGTAACTTGGTGGAAAATCTTCATACTGACTTTTAATAATCGATGATGTTATGCTATAACGAAACCTGGGTTGTAAAAATTAAAAAGTATACGTGGAAAAGTAAAGTGGTTTGATTATTAAAAGTTAGTAATCTGTTGTTTTTTCTATGTTGACTACTCTTATTCCTACCTTTTTATTCAATATTATTTTTGGAAGAGTATTTCCAACATGTCTTTATCAGTTCATTGATATTTTGAAAAATGTTACCTTTTAAATGTTAAATTAAGATGGATATATGTCTGAGCAACTGTAAACTTTGTTTGTTTGTATTTCCATGTATTTTAGAAACTGGGGAGATGTGGTAGTCTTGGGGTAGTGTGTTGGATAACTGACCAGAGAGCCCAGGTTTGATTTCAGGGCATGCCTCTCTGGGCACCTCCAGTTTCGCTGTGTGATTTTATGGGTACCAGTTATTCCTGGGAAACCATAGCCAGTACAGGAAAAGCATATTGCCCCCCTACCCTGATGTGTGAATATCACATAGTCAAACTTGGTACCGGGTGATCTCCACCATTACCTACCAAACTGACTGGTTGATTACTGTGTTTATGGTTTTTATGCCATTTTTTATTCCACTGGCTTTGTACTTTACATAATTTTTTATATGTATACATATTTTACAATATGTATGTATATTTTATAACAATGTGTGATGAGATCTATTCTACATAATGTTGGCTGAATGATCAATAAACTATAAAAAACAGGACAGTGACTAAAATAATTGATTATCTCCATTCACTTAACTGTTACAGGCTCATGAAAATTGATAAAAAAAACAACCTATGCTTCTAATGAAGTACAGGTAAGTAAAATTCTGTGACTAATTGTGATACTGTTAGAGTGTGCACATTCAGCCAATTATGCTACGGCCCACATCAGAGTTATAATCCTCTGGTGAATTTCCTTACTATGATCATTTGCATGATGCATTAATTTTTTATTGTATGTTTATATATTATTATTTATTATAATGCATTTGTCTGCTATCAGCTACTTGTGGTAGAAAGACACTTATCCTAAATTTGAGTTCAAACAAAAACTATGGGGTGAAGCAATTAAGGGTAACTGTTTTTTAATTTATAATTTTTTGAACCTGTAATAACAGCCTTTTCTTGAAAATTAAGTGGCTATAATATGGTACATGTCAAAAATTTTGCAATGAAGATTGTATTTGCAAAATGCCATGTTTTTCAAGGGATTTCCTTTTGGTTTTATATTTTCAATTGTCTGAAACTAAAATCATAATAGCTACAATCAGAATTTACAATTTTCTAATACTTATACTGTAGATCAAATTAAATCTTCAAAATTGATACTTTGGCAATTGATTTTTAATGTTGTGAAGACCCTGATATAGTTCACAGTGCATCCTTAACTGCTCTTAAATTATTACAAAATGGTACTGGTATGTAGATTATTGTCAATTCTATGCTCATTTATTTTTTTTTCAGAGAGTAGTATTATAGGTAACCCAAGGGTTGGAAAATTCAACTCTGAAGTCAGGAAGCTGAAGGCTCACATTTAAAAATGCATTCATTGGTCCTAAAATGAATCGGAGATGTAAAGAAAAATCATGGTTTCATTTTCTGTCAATGTGAGGATGACAACTACAACCCAAGGGCATATGTACTTGGAATAATTTGTGAAGGGCAGCTGTTACACAAGAATATATGTACATTGTGACAGCACAATTCAAGGACCATGGTTATCAAGTCAAAGGTAGGTTTGATAAGTGAGGGTAGAGCTCCTCTAGTACTAAGCCCAACGGTATGTGGAACTCACACCACTAGGATAGTATGGAGGGGCTAATTATTTTTCTGCCCCATCTGCAATGATACTGGATACAGGAAGATCTGGTACCCAAAAATCCATGCCGCTCGGTTGAAGCTAAGAGTGCCCCAAGGCATCACCTGGAATTGAACCCGGGCTCTCCAGTCAGTAGTCCAGGGCTCTACCCATTGGACTACCATGTTCCTAGAAATTAAGATCATCTGCAACAACTGATAGCAAGTTCACACAGTCCGGGTTCATCCCCCTTTGATCTCTACAGAAGACCAACTTTGCACTCATGAATCAGATTTATTTCATTCACTCTAAGACAGTATTCTAGTGTGATTATTGCTGTATAAAAATATTGTGAAACAAGTTGCACCAAGAGTCCCAGGAAGACGGGTTGATGAGTGCCTCAACTAAATTAACCATATCATAAAAAAGGGAAATACTGAAGAGGCACAAAAGTTGGCCAAATGGCATTTCATCCAAAGAAAACATTAGATCAGAGCAACACAATGATGGAATTCAAATACAGGAAATCAAGTGCTGCACTGAAGGGGTAAGTGAGGTTTTAATGGGCGATTTTCAAACTGCAATTTACTCTTGCCTTTGCTGCAGTGCCAAATCCCTCTTTGTAACCAAATACCGAAAGTTCATTTAAGGCACTCCATTGTCAAGTATGAAGGTTTTAAAATGGAAGCATGGCACTGATTCCTTCCTACATACCCTTCTTTACAGGAACAGGACGGAATATTGATGATGGATATGATGGAGCAGGGGCATTGTAGGTCAGCTGCACGCCATTTGATTTTGTCTCATCCCCTTGGATGCGAACCATTCGCCTGTGAACTCCAGATTTGTGTGAGCCAGAAGCAAACCACAGACAGCCGTTTTTGGTGGTGGCATCATCCAAGGCCAACCAGAAGCCAACGAGGGCGGATGGTGGCTCTGCATATAAGTACGTTGCATCTTGATGTGGAAGCACTGCCAGTGTTGGAAAAGTACAAGTTAGTAATGCACTACACAACAACAATCACAATAATTATAATTATTAATGTTGGTCTAACAGTTAAGGTAGGTTTTTGAGGGGCACACAGACCACTAACATGCTTCCACAAGCCACATCTAATAGGACACAACATAATACCCTACACTGCAAAAAACCCATCTTCAATGCCACACACTTCTTACCTGCCTTCTGTTCTCCCCTAAATCACTTGTCTTCAAAATTCCATTGCCAATCAAAATGCCCTGATTCCACCTTTCCCATTTCATTTGGATCTCTGTCAACTATCATCTCTTCTCCCCTTTCACCATGCCCATTACCTCTATGTTTTTCTTTTAATCCATTTTACCTTTTACATTCTTCTTGAAATCTACACTGCAATTTCATTCATTAAAAAAGTCTGCAATCTATGTTTATCCTCGTGCCTCAATGACGTAAACTGCGATGAACTATAAGTAATGTTTTTTTTTAACTTCCATTCCTTCTGCTTGCTAGATTCATACGTCATCTGGGATTCATGTCTTGTGCATTGTTGCAGGTAACAACAATTTTGCCCTATTAACTGGGAGCATCTTCAGGTTGAAGCAACTTCAACCTCATCCATCCCTTATTTAAGATGTTCAGATTTTTTCCTTCTGTACCCATTCTACTCTCTTTGTGCAGAAATATTTTGACTGCTTCCTAATACTCCTTCCTTTCCATCCCAGTTATAAAATCTTCTAAATTCCATTTTGTCATCATTTTTCCTTTTTCATCATCGAAAATGTGATGCTGCACTTAGTTAGCACTAAATTATGCTGTGAATCTGTATCTGCTCCCAGGAAATTCTGCAAATTGACTAAAAATCTGTGCCTAACCATAATGCAGTCCAACTGATATCTCTCTGAATACTGCAGCATTTTGCACAGGTATCTGTGGCTATGGCCATTTAAGTAAATATTGAATTAAACTTTAAGTTAATTTGGCAAAACTATTTCTATTCACTTTTTGCTGATGATCAGCATTTTAGATTTGATGTCTAGGCAAAGGGGAAATTCAAAATTGGCTAAGAAATGGGTGATTTTTATGTGAAATTGCTAAGCTGTTAATGCCAGGTTCATGAATTTTGAAAAAAAAAAAGAAATGCCCAAGGGCAGCTGAAATAAATTTTTGTTTTGATATTCGAATGAGACCACATGAACTTTTGTTGGCAAATAGGTTCAATGAATTAGGAGATTATAGATTATATTAAATTTAAAGAATATCTTTAAAACCAGATGCCAGGGGAAACAAGCTCTTACAGTTGTCATTACTTAAATAAATTAGGAAAATTCTTTGACTTTAACCAAAGCATTTAGCAAGAATTCAAGAGCTCTACGGCCTCTAGGTTAAATAATAACAAGGAGGAAAAAACTCCACTGGCCGTAAAAAACAAAGAACAAAAAACAATTGTTTTTTACGGCCAGTGGAGTTTTTTCCCCCTTATTATTATCAAAGCATTTAGATAAAATTTTAAACCAAATCAAAGTGAAAATAGCCCTCTAGTTCATGTCTACTCCATTCTAGTTCATTTTATTTGTTCATACAGTACTCTTGATACAGATATCTCACCTTCACCTCCAATCTTGGGATTCTTGTAAATATACATGCTCTGTGTGATGACTGGGTCATTGAGACCGAGGCGATAGCAAATCTCTCGCACTGGTGTTGATACAGCTGCCCGTCGAAAAACTGGATTGTGCTTGTGTAGAGCATGACCGACCTTGTTCAGTAAATTCTTGGGTCCATCCTTCTCCCCATTGCCAGAATCGTCATTCATACTCATGGATATGTTTCCATTTTCCACTGCAGATGCTTCATAAAAATAACTGACTTTATCTGCACTGTCCAAAAAGTATTCATCTCTCTTCTGAAAAAAAAATGAGAAAATCAACCATTGAAATTTTTGTGAGATAAATCTTAAAGAGTTGGTTCATTCAGGTTTTAGCCAACTGTAGCAATTGTTAATTATCCATCAAACTGTATTTCATGTTAATAATCCCCAAAATATCTTCAAATTAATATGCAGATAAATTTAAAACCAACTGTTCAATGTTCTGTTTGATTTATTTTTAATTGAAAAGGAGAAACATTATATAACAAAAATATGACCTTGATTTCCAAGAGTATTAAATGGTAAAGATATCTTTGCAAAATATGAATGGCAGTTAATCACATCACCTGAAATGCCAAATCTGTTAATAGTCAAATAATTATGCACTATTGGCTTATGAATGAAGGCAACAACTAAATAATTTATTCACTAAGAAAATGCTAAGAACAATTAAATAATCAATGTAATATGTCAAGGTATACACTGGCTATCAATATTTTTTAATGCCATTATCCTTCAAGGGTTTGTGCATTTTTGTATAGTTCATTTGAATTGTTGGTACTAGGTACTTATTTGCAGCCATTTTTCTACTGTGCTGCAATGCTATTTGTATTTTGACTTGCCTCATACCTCTACTAGTCACATACAGGGCTTATAAAAATTAATAATGGGGACTAAAATAAATACCAAGGCCAAATATTTCAGGTAAACTACATGAATTGACACTAGTAAGATGCCTCAGCTATAAGAATCATTAGAAAATAAAATGCATCCTTTCTAAAATTAATGAATTCATTTGAGGTACAGTGATGCATTGATCTTCAAACCTTGTTGCTTTTTCATTCCATGTGATGGCATAAATTGGGACAGGTTCATATTATAGTGCAGGCTACTGAGCATGAACCAGGTCTGTTCAAAGCCAACTCTGAATCCATTCATATTGTAGCTGTAATAACTGAATTCATGTGATATTCATAATGTTTCAGTCATAATGTTGAAATTAAAGAGGGATGGCTGAATGTAAGAGTGTGGTTGTATGGATTGGGTATCAACATTTTTTTCAATTTTACATTAAAAACATACCTTATCATCTCCAGATTTGAATACATGAGTGTGATTATCTGGAATGTTCTCAGCTAACTTCTCTCCGGCTTTTCTGAGCTCTTCCACTTCTTCATTACTGAGGAAGTCTTCAAGAACTACAAAGCCATCTTGAAGGAACTGGAATCATTCAAAGAAAAAAAAAACAAATAGACTATAAAATGAAAAAAAGGCATTTACAAGTAAATCTTTTAAATTCTAAACTGCAATGTTCATACATTTTCTCAAATTCGACGTTTGCAATTCGAACAATGCAAAATGGTGATATCTTGTATTGAACTATTTCACTAATATGGTGAAATAGGAATACTAATATTATTATTATTATTACTTTTTATTTGCCCAGAGATCACAATACAAAATACCGGGTGGATGGTGTATGTACATGATATAAGGCACGTCAATAAGGAGCAAAGACACAGGCTCTAATTAAGATACAAAGAAATGAAATGGTGCTCACAGTTACATAATATATGACATAACGCCATGAACATTGGCCGTTACATGCACATGAAATATCAATTAAGGCAATAATTGAATAACCAACATGAATCAGACCATGACAATTGCTATAAACAAAGAGTATAAACCTTCTAGTCAGGAATGTTGTTGAGATATTCATCAACCGAGTAGAACATACTGCGTTGTAGATATCGTTTTAATTTATGCCTGAATGCAGCAGTTCCCTTAGTTTCCTTTATACTTTTGGGTAGTTTGTTATATAATCTGATGCCCATTTCATTGGGTCCTAATTTCAATGCTTTAGTTCTAATATTCCCATAATGGATGTTGTTCCTTCCTCTGGTGTATTGATGATGATAGGCAGAGTTAAGAGAATAGTTTCCAATGTTATTTCTAATATACAAAATTAAGAACATAATGTATATGCACAGGAGTGGTAGCAATTTTAATTCATGGAAAATAGGCCTTGATGGGGCATTGTGAGGTTTCCTGGTAATTATTCTAATGGCTTTCTTTTGCATTTTAAAGATGGTTTGAGAGATAGCAGCTGATCCTCATAATATTATACTATAGGTTATATTTGAATAAATTTCCCCGTAGTATAAATTCAATAGTATACTTTTACTTGTAGTTTCATACAAGTGTCTTAATAAATAGCAAGTTGAACTGAGCTTATGCTGAAGGGCTTTTACATGCATATCCCAAGAAATATTAGCAGACAGAGAAATGCCTAGAAACTTACATTCCGTCACATTCTCAATTGATTGATCATTAATTTTTACCAGCAGATCATCTGTCGCTTTTTTATTGTATGTAAAGTATACTATTTTACTTTTATTTACATTTAGATCTAGAAAGTTGTCTGTACACCACTTGTTTATTGCAAGTGTGACAGACTGTGATTTTTCCACAAGGCTGGGGTAAGTTTCTGTCGATATTATTACATTAGTGTCATCAGCATACAGCACTGGTGTAATTCCTTCATAATTCTGTAAGCAGCTAGGTAGGTCATTGATATATATCAGAAAAAGGAGTGGCCCAAGGGTTGAGCCTTGTGAATAGGTTTACTAATAGGAATAATTAAGTGTTCCGACTAGAGTGAAACCCTAAACATTTCTTACAGTCATAATATTCTACAGAATGACACATTATTGAAATGCAGTGTTATGAAAATAAATAAAATGGTGGTATTGAAATAGGATCAAATTTAACACAAGAATAATTCTTCATATTCTAGTCTAAGGTTGACATTCTCCCATGTTTCTACCTGCACAGCTACAGGATAAAGAGTTTTACCAAACAGAAACATTTTTAATGAGTCTATAGACTACATTTAAGATTTCTCAAAGGTCAGCATTACCAGAACATATATAAAGCTTTATCATATTGGCTATTACTAGAAGTATTTTTTGTAGTCACGGAATGTGTGGGAAGCTAACCAAAAAGACATTAGAACTCATGGATGGAAGAAAATATCATTATGCCAGTTTCCAGTTCCTCAATTTTCTTAAGGTGATACAAGAATCAGTATTTCAATAGATCATAAGTCTTCATGTTCTGAACAAAACAATGAGATTGAAGTAGTTGTCTCTATATACAGCTATATATAGATCCATTAGTCGTCTCTAGTTGGCTCAATTCGATTATGATGTTCTAATTCATTAGGCTAAAAGATGAGGGTGAAAGAGAGAGAAAAGAAAACTTTGCACTTCCACACACTTTTAATGTAACACGACCATGGTTTCGATGCGGCACATCATCATCAGGTACAATACAACAAATTTTTTCAACTTATATAGCCAGTAGCCAAGTAGGGGAAGTTAGGGAGAGGGGTGGTACTGAGGCAAGCAATGGTGGGTGAAGGGAAGGTGAGGGAGAACTATTGGATGCAGACGGTACAAAGGGGGGTGTTTGTTTTCAATGGTTGACCTTCATCAACAGAGGGTCGGTGACTGTCACTGCCTTGGTGGGGGAGGGGACGGTGTGGGGAGGCATTCAAGAATTTAAGGAGAGGGGAACATGAGAGGTAAAGGATATCGTTGACCACCTCAAGATCACTGGACTGAAAAGATTCCCAAATTTCCAACTCCTCCAGGGCGTTCAGCCGGCAACCTTTCGTTTCTGGGCATAAAATGTCTGCTGTGAAATTACTGGAATGATTGTAGTCTAAGAGGTGTTTGGCGAATTGTGATCTGTTGTCTTTCTTCCTGAAGCATGAACGGTGTTCCTTAATCCTAATGTCGAAAGTCCTCCCTGTCTGTCCGATGTAGATGGCGTTGCAGTCTGTACAATTGAGTTTATAAACTCCGCTTTGTTGCATGACGTCAATTTTGTCTTTTGGTGAACCTATTAAGTCTTTCAAAGTACGTGAATTGTAAAAAGCGGCTTTGATACTGTTTTTTGAGAGTATTTGTTGTATTCTGAGTGAGACATGGCCAAGGAAAGGAATTCTTCGCCATTGGTGCTTGTCCGGTTTGGATGTGTGATATATGGAATTCCAGGCTATTTGTGTTTGTTTTCTGTTGTACATGTTGTCAATCAATGTTTCAGTGTAACCGTTGTTGACTGCAATCTGTTTTATGATGCAGAGTTCTCTGTGTTTGTTGTGAGTAGACATAGGCTAAAAGATTACCATGAGTAAATTTGGGACATAAGTATTTATTCTGCGAATGTAATGTTTTTGAATGAAGTGTTAAATTTTCACTTGATATCTAAAAAAAAGAAAGATAGGTGTGACACATGTATTAGACGTGGCTCTAGTAGAAGGGAGTTTAGTAAACGTGGCAAGAACAATTCTCTCCAGTTTCTGGCCCAAAAATCAATTCATTCAATGTATTCTGCAATATGGAGGAAGGTTGGATGGATTTGAGGGATGGTCACCGATGACTATTTAGTCTAAAAATACATTTAGGAAATAACCAATGAACCCTTAACCTAAATATAAAATGTAATATATTACCCTAATTATAAAATGATAACCATTACAAAACACCAGAAATATCTTTTCGCTGTCCATGTGAATGACAATTAATTGGAAGTCCGACAATATGCAACTTAAAGGTTCCCAAGACGTAAATAAATATCAAGCTACTAACTGAAAAGGTTGTATTATATTAAACAATCAGCCACGAAAATAGGATACATTGATTGTACATTATTTCACTTATTTCTATTAACTTGCAATTAATGACTGATGCCTAGAATTCTCAATATGTTTCTTTTCATCTTTGGCATATATTCATATCGGTCAAGGGATGGCTTAATTTAGTCACGCTTCAATAATGGAAGAAATAAAGTTTCTCCATGCTAATGAATGGAGCGCAACTGCAAACACATTTCTGATTTGAGGATCACCTAAGTTTGGCAAACTAGTCCACTGGACTTAGGGGAAGCATTTTCCCCGGTGACAAAAACTGTCGTGCGCGTTGAAGTTCAAACAAAGAATCGTTAATGATAATTTCCGTGATAAAAGCACGCGAACAAATGTAAAATCTTATCCTCAATATGGATATTAACATGTAGAGCATTCATTTACGCATTATTCAAAGATTAAGGCACGTTTAAACGTAGCTCAATTTCTATCTATGCAAGTGCCATCTGTTGCGAAAGATTCGGAAGTACGTTCTTTACGCAAACACAGCTGTTTCCGCGCCAAGGGATTTTACCTTTTAAGGTAATTGTTTTTCTCCTTCAATCATCGATTCTTGGAAACATTATCCTACTGTTAATAGCTATAAAGTTATGAATTGACGTTGCAAAATGAATTTGAAGTTGAACGCTTGACTTTTTCTTTTCTTAGGTGGATGTCTCAATCGCAATGAGAATTTTAGAAGGTGAATAACGCAAGACCAAAATAGTTCATTCTACAAATGAAGGTATGACTAGGGATTTTCTAGGTTTTACATAAAAAATAAAAGGTAGCGTACAATAGGATCGTACGCTAAAATCTACAATTCTCTGCTATCATCTTCCGACACATGTAAAGCTTCACCGCTGCGTTTAAGTATTATTTCTGATTTTGATGAAAACAGGTACCCACTTCGAAATATTAGTAGTTTAAAAAATAGAGGGATGCGAAACAAAACATTAAATTTTAACAAAAATGTTATTCCTTACCTTTTCTACCAACGTGTCTGTCATTTCTTCAGCTCAGCCGTGGCTACTCTTCCTAACCGTGTACACGCTTGACCGATTGATGGTTATACTGAGCGCTCGCCTGCGTGCGTCGACGCTTGGTCACAGGGCCAGTACAGTGAATAAGGAGCTCACTCATTCGATGACTCCCTCCCTATAATTCGTAGTGTAGGCAAAAATATCACGTATCGCTTCAAGGGTATGTTAGACGTAGTGATTGCAATTGATCCGTGGAATGAGTGGCGTTCGGGAATGTCATTCACGTCTATTAAATGTAGCGACTCGTTAAGATAAAGCGGAGAATCCGATGGTAGTTCAAGGTCGATTTATCTCAAGGCGAAGTACTCGAGTAAATGGCTAATATAATTGCATTAAACTAATATGATTTGATTTTTATGTCGGGAAGAAAGGATATGAGTTTTATTTGCATGTTTCTAATTAGTTATACTTAATGTACGCAGTTTATGCATCATCCAGACGACATCGATGGGACACAAGTGAAGAGGCCTTATTTGTTTTATTCCAGCGCTTCGAATGAATTACTGACGGTGGTAATACGAGTTTAAGACAACTTATTTTGGTCAAGTTTTCGGTATTGATGTGAAAAGAGATTCTCATATGCTTTGGACCATTTTCGAACTCTCCATTAATGACTCAAGAACACAAAAAAAGCTATCTATACATCCCGGGTGTTAAGGTAGACTAGTGGCAAACAACGAGGCACTCAGCCTGCCGATGAAGACGGCAATGACGTTTTTAGTTACGAGTGTGGCAATCTTGAAGCTGGGAACAGCAGGATTGCAATCATTTTAATAGAACTATGATGTCATATATCATGATCGAAGGCATGTACTTAGAGTTATTAAAAGAATTGCAAAACAATCATATGATTAATATCCATGGTGCACAAACAAAGCAATTAGAGGCCACACATTTCTCAAT
Organism: Hetaerina titia; assembly: GCA_037158775.1. Lineage (NCBI taxonomy): Eukaryota > Metazoa > Arthropoda > Insecta > Odonata > Calopterygidae > Hetaerina > Hetaerina titia. Next base: position 729,496 of record CM073769.1, read on the forward strand.
TGATAGGCGTAGTAGATCTGGAAATCGCATAAAATTAATTTCTAAATCCTTCACATGTGCTCCTCAGTTTGTGAGACCTCTACATTCCTCTGAATAAGTACACAAGGAAAACTAAAATTTTAAGGAACTGACGGTTTTCATTTTTGATAAAATGTATTGTACATTCTCATTCCTTTTGACATTACTTTGGTTCCAATGGATTGTTACCCATTGTTAACATGAACCTTAAGTAAATTAAAAGCACTCCTATTGCCTAAAATCTGTTCAAGGTTCAAAATATTATGTTTTCTTTTAACTGAAGTTTTTCTATGCTTTACAAGGTCGAAAAAAATCTTTTTGGTATCGCTTTACACTAAAATATCAGAAAAAAATTCATGAAAGTCCTTCTAAAACAAATAAATTTATTGTTTTAAGTAAATGTAACACCATCATGTATTCTTGATTAAGGAATTTCTCCTTTGCTAGCAGTGCGACTGAAAGCCAATAAAATTACCATGACTGAATAAGTTCAAACCAATTGCACCATAAGCAGAATGTCAGGAACTATCCAAGTGTTTGCATATGAGACTGTTGTAGCTTCAAAATAAGAGGGTAACTCTCAGGAACTTCTTCAAGGGCAGGCACCTTCTCATTCATAGTGGAGCCTTTATTTCAAAAAATCTTTCAGTATGCTGAACCTACATTGTGCAAGTTGTAGTAATAGCTGAGTCATTACAGGAATCAAGCCAGATAACTCTGATAATAGAATAAGGTCAGTCGGAAAAGAGCTACTAAAAACTGGTTCATATCATTGTTGATGAATCTGACACCAAAAATTCAGCATTCCATATTGCAATACTACAGATATATTTAAGAAGGTGAAATATTCTCTAACAACACTGAAGTAGAACTTTTCATTTACACCCTTTAAATTAATTTATTCAACTGAAATATTACTATGACGTTCTGCCAACATTTCAATGTAATTTAATGACCACATCTTAGAGGCTTCCAGAATCAATTTCGTTGATACATATCTGAATTCAGAATTTGCATTCAAGTAAACGTTTCATAAATATAAAGGGACTACAGATATACTGGTTTCATATATAAGGTAGATGTTGTACTTGAAACTGATTCAATTGACAGATGACTCGTTAACCTTCTACGTATACTCTTAGTAAACTGAAGAATTTAAAACTTAAAAGGCCGATTTCCTGAGAAATGCATTCATAGAAGTGGCTTCCTGGCAATGTAGAGTCGATGCCACAAGTATCCTGTCACTGCACTCAGTGTGTACCTGAATGAAGAACAATATTTTATACATCCACAAAAATGGTATTTGCCAATGATATGATTAATAAAACACTCATGACAGGATAGTCCCAAGGGCAGATTTGAAATGATGTAAAGGAGAGAAGGTATCAGGGGTGAGGGAATTAACACTGACTGAATGGAAGGATACAGTACACCAATCTTTCAGGATTGAAATACTACTTATAATACTAGGGTATAATTGTGCCTTATATACTTTCCCTTTTCAAATTCTTTTTGCCTTTTGGTACTAGTAAAAATACATGTGCCTACTGGGATCCTGGTAAGCTTACTGGACATGCCACATTTTTCCCCACACACCAGTTTTCAAAGACATATGTTCTACAATTTCAGGCTTCAATTTGTGGAAGCATTTCATTTTCATATTAAAGGGTGTTTTTACTTTTTCACAGAATTTATTTTAAGGTATCAACGGGTGCAAATTTCATCTTGTGGAGAAGATGTGGACATACGTAAAGAAATAGGGACATTAAACCTCGAAGTTTGGAGACAGAGCATTCAAGTAGGCGTATTTCCCATTGTAAAAGATTAAGACAGGTTTTACATTCGATGAAAAAAAAATCTTAATCATAGAGTCAAAAATGATTTCATCATTCGTTGATATGACATTCATTCATTGATATTCATATGTCATTGATATTATTATTATTAGGCAATCTACCAGTAAAGGTAAGTTTTTGGATGGACACAACTATCAAATGAACATATTGTAACTCCAAACAAAACCCAATCCAGCAACCTACTCTACATCAGGTCCCTTTTCATCTCTGTGTACTTCTTTCCTCCCTTCATCCTGTCCAACATCCCTATCCTGTTCCTGCCCTTTCCTCGCTTGCCCAACATTCTCCCCTCTATTACCTTCTTCAACATTCCACTACCGCTCAATACGCCTTTCATACATTATTCCTGCCTCCATAAGATTTCTCTCAACAAACCCCTCTCCTCACCCACCATCTCCAGTACTTCCTCATTTGTTTTCCTTTCGGTCCATTTCACTTTCTCCATTCTTCTCCACACCCACATTTCAAAAGCCTCCAATCTATGTCTATCCTCCTGCTTCAGTGACCACTTTCCGCACCGTACATAGCTACGCTCCATATAAGAGTTTTTACGAGTCTTTTCTTAGCCTCCCTACTCAACGTCCCCATCATCAACTCCCTCCTCCTTGAGAAAGCCTCCTTACCTAGCGCAATTCTTCTCTTTACGTCCCTACTACTTTGACAGTGTTGGTCCAGAACACTTCCGAGATACGTAAACTGTTCTACCTGCTCTATTTTTTCCCCTCCTATTTTAATGTTTAGCTTAGCCTTCTTCTTCCTGGAAAATCGCAAAACCTTTGTTTTATTAATATTAATTCTCATCCCATATCTATCACACTGAACGTCCAATTCACTCAGCAATGCCTGCAACCCCTTGGTCGACTGAGCAACCAATGCTTGGTCATCAGCAAACCTAACCGATTTTATGAATTCCCCTCCGACTTTCATTCCTACCTCCAGTTCTTCCCATGCCTCTTTAATCATTTCCTCCACATATACGTTGAACAGCACCGGTGACAATGGGCAACCCTGCCTTACACCTCTTCCTAACACTGTCCATCCGGACTCTCCGTTCCCCGCTCGCACCTGAGCAGTCTGAGACATGTACAGGTTGCGGATCAGTCTCCTGTCCCTCCAATCCATTCCTATTCTCTGCAATACACGCATTAATTTTTCCCAATTTACTCTATCAAACGCTTTTTCGAAATCTACGAAACAGGCAAATACGTCCTGATTGTATTATATATTCCTCTCAATTACTGATCTCATTACTGCAATGGCATCACGCGTACCTCTCCCCTTTCTAAACCCAAACTGATCATCCCCTTAGTAATCATTTGCCTTACTCTCTATCCTTTTGTTAATGATCCTGAGAATAACTTTAGCTGCATGGGATATCAAACTTATTGTTCTGTAATCCTCACATGATGTAGCCTTAACCTTTTTTGGAATAGGAACTAACACTGATCTCACAAAACCTTCCGGCCAGATTCCTTCCTCATAGATACTACGAATTAGTCCATATAGAGTCTTCTTCCCACATTTTCCTAAACATTTCAACAGTTCCACTGGAATTTCGTCTACCCCCACGGCCTTATTTGCTTTCATCTCCTTTAATGCCCTTTCTATTTTATCGTCGATTATGCCTGGACATAAGCTATCTTCTTCTACGTCATGCTCGTTTTCTATGTCTAACCTTGTCGGTCTAAGTTCTTTACCGTACAGTGTTTCTATATATTCCTTACATCTCTCTTGGATTTTATCTGGTTCAATTGTTATCTTACCCCATCTTTAACTGTTAGCACAGATCTTGCCTTCTTACTTCCCGATAATAACTTAACCTTGCTGAATAGAGCACCAATTTCACCCTTCCTCTGTTAACTTTCCATATCTTCCACCATTCTTCTTTTGCTTTATTTGTGGTCCTTCTCAATTTATTGTTTAACTCTTTGACTTCATTTTGCCTACCTCTGTGTTTACATTTTTCCATCTTATTCTCTCATCCATCTTTGCAATCATCTCATCCGTGACCCATGGTTTCCTTATTCTTTTCCCCTTAACCGTTCCTATAGTGTCTTTTGCTGCTTCCGATATCCCTTTCTTGATACATTCCCATTTTTCTTCGATAGTACTCAGTTGTTTACTGTCATCCATTATTTTCTCTACAGCCTGCTGATTCTCCTTCCTCGTTAATCCATTTAATGCTTCTATGTTCCATTTCCTAACCCGCCGCCCTTGCCTTATCTTCTTGAAACGGACATTGCATTTCATAACAACTAAATTGTGGTCAGAGTCTGCATCCGCTCCTGGGAAACTGTGCGAATTTATCACACTGTTCCTAAACCTGTGCCTAACCATAATATAATCTAACTGATACCTTTCTGAGTCACCTGGCATTTTCCATGTATACCTTCGCCTTTTGTGATGTCTAAACCATGTGTTGGTGATGACTAACCCCTGTCTCCTGCAGAATTCAATCGCTTTCTCCCCGCGTTCATTCCTCGTGCCTAACCCATAGTCCTACACCTCACCACCATCTCTTCCTTTGCCTACCATCGCATTCCAATCCCCCATCACTATCAAATGTTTCCCTGCAGGAACACATACAATTATATCCTCTAAATCATCGTATATCCTATTGACTTCTTCCTCCTTGTGGTTGCTCAGTGGCATGTACACCTGAACAATGATCAATTTCGTCGCTCTGCTTTAATCTCTGCAAGTGTTTTTAACGTGACACCATCACTTAATGGCCGCCCTACTGGGGTCAGATGCCTTTGCGGATCATTGATATATTGACATGTATTTTTTTTCAAAGCCTGTTATACTTAATCTGCAATACACTCATACTCATATAGTTTATGTATATATATATAAACTAACCATATACATAGAGCCATATATGGTTAGAGCATCGGACCAGCAGGTTTGGTGTTCAAGTCCCGGTGAAGGAAATATTTTTACACTTGTGATCTGCTCAATTCCGCCTTGCTCACCTTTCCTGTGTTCATCCCTTACAGGGTTCATCCGGAAAATAAGTTTATGATGCTCATTGTCTTTTTTGACAAAAGGGGAGTTGTCCACTACAAATTTGTACCTGAACGACAAACTGTAAATGCTGCATTTTACGTCCAAGTGCTCGACAGGCTTCGAAATCGAGTTGCCCGCATCCGGCCAGCGATCAACCGTATGACTGACTACCTGAGCGACAATGCGCTGTCTCACACCGCGCTTGTCGTGTCGGACTTCTTGGCCAAGCACGGCGTGGCAATGCTGCCGCACCCACCCTAGAGCCCGGACTTGGCACCACCGGACGTCTTTCTGTTCCCGAAGATAAAGAGGAGTTTGAAAGGAACGCAATACGGGACTTATAAGATCTGGTACCCGAAAAATCAACAATCTTGGGTGGAGCTGCAGGTGCCCAAAGTGCCTTGCCCGGGAATCGAACCCAGGACTCTCCGGTCAGCAGTCCAACGCTCTACCCGCTAGACCACCGCGACCCGCATATATATATATATATATATATCTACCTTGTCGTGGTGGAAGGGCTTGTGTGTTCCGATGACCCCTAGAGCTGTGCTGGCGGGAGTAATGATAATTACTCCTGGAAGGGTCACCCATGCCAGGTCGAAGGTTAGGAGCCAGACGAAAGGTAGTCCACGCAGAGTCTGTTCCTCAGTGAGGCGGCTGCAATGGCGTCTGACCCCAGTGGGGCGGCCATTAAGTGATGGTGTCACGTTAAAAACACTATTGAGGAAGGCAACGGGAAACCACCTCAATTATGATTCCCAAGAATATTATGATGGGCACTATAGATAATATGAGTCCTGGCAACTACGGGACTTGGCCCAAGAGGCCGTGTGTCGTGCCCGGCAGCGGGAGAGGCAAGGCTTCCGCGGTCGTCATCCCACGAAACCCTTGCAGGGAAGAAATAACTTCAGCAGGACAGAAGACTCAGAAGAAGGCGAAAGTAGTAAGAATAGGAACCTGGAACGTCAGGACAATGTTGAGGAGAGGCAAATTAGAAAATATTAAGCGAGAGATGGAAAGAGGTAACATAGATGTTTTAGGCCTCTGCGAGGTGAGATGGAAGGATAGCGGGGATTACTGGAGTGGCAATTATAGAGTAATATACAGCGGCGGGGACGAGAGCCAACGAGGGGTTGCCGTAATTTTAAATAAAGGGGTAGGAAGAAGCGTAGTCAACATAGAGCAAGCGACAGATAGAATTTTACTCGTAGAGATTAAAGCAGAGCCGACGAACTTGGTCATTATTCAGGTATACATGCCACCGAGCAACCACAAGGAGGAAGAAGTCGATAGGATGTATGATGAGTTAGAGGATATCATCGCGAGTGTTCCTGCAGGGAAACATTTAATAGTGATGGGGGATTGGAATGCGACGGTAGGCGAAGGAAGAGATGGTGGTGAGGTGGGGGACTATGGGTTAGGCACGAGGAATGAACGCAGAGAGAAAGCAATTGAATTCTGCAGGAGACAGGGGTTAGTCATCACCAACACATGGTTTAGACACCACAAAAGGCGTAGGTATACATGGAAAATGCCAGGTGACTCAGAAAGGTATCAGTTAGATTATATTATGGTTAGGCACAGGTTTAGGAACAGTGTGATAAATTCGCACAGTTTCCCAGGAGCGGACGCGGACTCTGACCACAATTTAGTTGTTATGAAATGTAATGTTCGTTTCAAGAAGATAAGGCAAGGGCGGCGGGTTAAAAAATGGAATTTAGAAGCAGTAAATGAATTAACGAAGAAGGAGTATCAGGAGGCTGTAGAGAAAATGATGGATGACGGTAAAGAACTGAGTACTATCGAAGAAAAATGGGAATGTATCAAGAAAGGGATATTGGAAGCCGCTAAAGACACTATAGGAACCGTTAACGGGAAAAGGATAAGGAAACCATGGGTAACGGATGAGATGATTGCAAAGATGGACGAGAGAAGAAGATGGAAAAATGTAAACACAGAGTTAGGCAAAATGAAGTACAAAGAGTTAAACAATAAATTGAGAAGGGCCACAAATAAAGCAAAAGAAGAATGGTGGAAAACGCAATGCGAGGATATGGAAAGTCTACAGAAGAAGGGTGAAATTGGTGCTCTATACAGCAAGGTTAAGTTATTATCGGGAAGTAAGAAGGCAAGATCTGTGCTAACAGTTAAAGATAAATGGGGTAAGATAATAGTTGAACCAGGAAAAATCCAAGAGAGATGGAAGGAATATATAGAAACACTGTATGGTAAAGAACTTAGGCCGACAAGGTTAGACATTGAAAAGGAACATGAGGTAGAAGAAGATAGCTTAGGTCCAGGCATACTCGACGATGAAATAGAAAGGGCATTAAAGGAGATGAAAGCAAATAAGGCCGTGGGGGTGGACAATATTCCTGTAGAAATGTTGAAATGGTTAGGGAAAGGTGGGAAGAAGGCCATATATGGACTGATTCGTAATATCTATGAGGAAGGAATCTGGCCGGAAGATTTTGTGAGATCGGTGTTAGTTCCTATTCCAAAAAAGGCAAAGGCTTCGTCATGTGAGGATTACAGAACAATAAGTTTGATATCCCACGCAGCTAAAGTTATTCTCAGGATCATCAACAAAAGGATAGAGAGTAAGGCAAATGATTACTTAGGGGATGATCAGTTTGGGTTCAGGAAAGGAAGAGGTACGCGTGATGCCATTGCAGTAATGAGATCACTAGTCGAGAGAAATATAGAATACAATCAGGACGTTTTTGCCTGTTTTGTAGATTTCGAAAAAGCGTTTGATAGAGTGAATTGGGAAAAATTAATGCGTGTATTGCAGAAAATAGGAATGGATTGGAGGGACAGGAGACTGATCCACAACCTGTACATGTCTCAGACTGCTCAGGTGCGAGTGGGGAACGGAGAGTCCGGATGGGCAGTGTTAGGAAGAGGTGTAAGGCAGGGTTGCCCATTGTCACCGGTACTGTTCAACGTATTGGTAGAGGAAATGATTAAAGAGGCATGGGAAGAACTGGAGGTAGGAATGAAAGTCGGAGGGGAATTCGTAAAATCGGTTAGGTTTGCTGATGACCAAGCATTAGTTGCTCAGTCAGCCAAGGGGTTGCAAGCATTGTTGAGTGAATTGGAGGTTCAGTGCGATAAATATGGGATGAGAATCAATATTAATAAAACAAAGGTTATGCGATTTTCTAGGAAGAAAAAGGCTAAGCTAAATATTAAAATAGGCGGGGAAAGAATAGAGCAGGTAGAGCAGTTTACATATCTCGGAAGTGTTTTGGACCAACACGGTCAAAGTGGTAGGGACGTAAGGAGAAGAATTGCGCTAGGCAAGGAGGCTTTCTCAAAGAGTAGGGAGTTGATGACGGGGACGTTGAGTAGGGATGTTAAGACAAGACTCGTAAAAACTCTGATATGGAGCGTAGCTATGTACGGCGCGGAAACGTGGTCGCTGAAGCAGGAGGATAGACGTAGATTGGAGGCTTTTGAAATGTGGGTATGGAGAAGAATGGAGAAGGTGAAATGGACCGAAAGGAAAACAAATGAGGAAGTACTAGAAATGGTGGGGGAGGAGAGGGGTTTGTTGAGAGAAATCCTATGGAGGCAGGAAAAATGGATGAAAGGCGTATTGAGCGGTAGTGGAATGTTGAAGAGGGTAATAGAGGGGAGAATGTTGGGCAAGCGTGGTAAGGGTAGGAACAGGATAGGGATGTTGGACGGGATGAAGGGAGGAAAGAAGTACACCGAGATGAAGAGGGACCTGATATAGATTAGTTTGCTAGGTGGGGAGTTACAAAATGTTTATTTGATAGTTGTGTCCATCCAAAAACCTACCTTAACCGGTAGATTACCTAATAATAATATATCTACCTTAACCGGTAGATTACCTAATAATAATTATACAGTTGTGTCCATCCAGAAACCTACCTTAAATGGTAGATTACCTAATAATAATATATTATACATATATAAAACACTTATGTGAAAGTCTCAATGATGTGAATAATAATGTATATGAAGTTAGTAGTAGTGGATAAAGACGAGAAAGGTGTTGACCAAAAATTCAAAACCTAGTTTCTTTTCTTTTTAGTCCACTAGAGCTAACTGCATTACATTATATGAATATGTATTATATTTTTGTTCGCCAAATGGTGGAAACCCACCACATGGTAAACACACAGGAAAATTGGTTGGGGAAGGTGGACTTGAGCAGATCATAAGCATAAAAATGTTTTCTTGACCGGGCCTTCAACTTGCTGGGCCAATGCTTAACCATTAAGCTGTCGAGGAACATTAATTAACCTCAAATCTGGGAGGTGTTTATGCAACTACTTGCTCTAATTCTTTGGCCAGGAGATGGCATTGGGGAGCTACTTTAATCAGCAAGGAGAAATGGGTGAGGACACTAGAGGCAAGGATAGCAGGGAAATCAATCATACAACATCATAAAGAATAAGAACAGGGTGTTTTGTGGCACCCATAACCAAAAGAAAGAAACAAGCCACATCGGCCAACTAAACATTCAAATATGAAAACTCACCAAATGGTGAACACTTTAATTAACACAGATGCAGCTATAAGGAGAAGGAATAAGAACACATGTAAGAGACCAACACAGGAACACTGAGGAAGGTACTTTTCCTTGTATCTGCATTCATGTGAATGAATATGTATAAATAGTTTATAAAATACATATATATATATATATATACACACACACACACTAGATGGGTCAGGGTTCAATTCTGGGTGATACATCTGGGCATTCCCAGCTCCATCCAAGTTGGGTGTGATTTCACTGGGTACTAGATCTTCCTGGGGTTCTGTAGGTGGCACATAGGGAAAGGACTAGCCCCTCTTTTTACCTATTCAATTCATGAACTTAAAGTGCCCTTAAGCTTAGTACATATTACATAACCTTTACCCTTAATTATCAAGACAACTCGAGGGTTATTTCTTTTTGCTTTCTCTAACTGAAGTATCTTGACTTTTTGAATTGCCTGTAAGGATTAGAAATTATATCCTGAAAACATACCATGTGAAGATGTAAGAAAGGTGCTCATTTCGCAGTGAGATGCATGTTTGGCCACCCACTGGACCTCCTCTCACTGTGCTCGAAGATGTAGCATCAATGAAAACATGATCACTGCCAGTTGCTTGACACATTTCGTTTAAGTTCCTGGAATTCCAAGAATTCTGACATAATTGCACAAAACTTAAAAGACAAAGACTTTTCAATGATTTATTTAATGTTTTCAAGTATTTTCAAAATTCTACATGAAATTTTTTAACCAATTGTCCACTTTAGAATATTTCTTGAGAAATTTATGTGTACATATATAAAAATTTGAATCAATGAACAAAAATTGCAAATTGATACTTTCCATAAATAATTTAAAATTATAAAACTGAAAAAAATTTCATTAAACCTCTAGTTGTGCAATGCGTCAACAGACACGGTATCCATGGAAGTATCACTCAATATCAAAGCACTTACCGGTAGAACCAAGAGTTTGATCGTGGATTGTTCTGTGGCATGAAAGGTGTTCTTTCCTCATGAGAACGCACTATTCCAACCAGCTCTACTTCTCCACCAATTTGACCCTCCTGGCGAGTCTCTGCCCGTTTATATTTAGTTGGTACCCAACCTCGATTCACCAATATTGTTAAACTGGAGAAATATAATTACAACTGAAATATGATAATCACCGGCAAAGCAATTATGAATGTGAATAACCTAAAACCAACTATGCCATAAAATTCAATCTAAACCATAAAAAAAATTGACATACTAAACATCATTGATCATATTTTTAGAAGCCTGCTTCTTTAACTATTTAATTTTATCAATATGCATTGTTTATCATTTACCTTAAATCGTATGAAATGATTTTACCATTTTTTTATCATTTACCTTAAATCGTATGAACCTGTTTATGCCCACTCTAGCCTCACACTGTAATGAAAATACTAAAATACATATATTTTTTCTTGAAAGAACACGCAAGATATGTAAATTTAATCATGCATGACATTTAATAAATGTAAATGTATTCAATTGAATAACATTCCTTTAATGAGACACTGGAAAAGTTTGACTGTGATAGAATCTTTTTTTAAGAGTGATCTAGCTGCCCTTGAATGAAGTAATGGGTGATACAGGGTAGACAAGATTGAATTTTCCTTAATGTAATAACAAAGAGTTAGGAATAGAAATATATATTCTTCTGCCACTTCCAGTTCAAAGCACAGAGGTGGCAGAATTTTTTAGTACTCTGGGTGGTTTGTTAGAAAGCAATTGAAGTATGTCAACTATCAGATGGGACATGAAACTGTGGACCGGCCTTTCATTAAGAGTAAACTAATAAGACTAATGCCAACACTGGGTTTCTCTCCACCCTTCCTCCAATACCTGAACCCCTACCAACTTAAGCCCACCTATCCCTAATGGTATAAATTAGCTCAGCTGTTGTTGGCCTCTCATAATAAATACTAATACTCCAGGTATGTATGAACTGATGGACTTGGGGGCCATTTCTCTAAACTAAATGCTCTGAATAGAACATAAGTAAGTTACAATGATCATATTCTGTGAAAAGTATATAAATGATGCACGTTGGAAAAAATGTTTTAACGTTGGATTTTTTCTGCAAGAGCAAAACCCAATGGCTTGTAAGTCTGACTTGATACTTTGAGAAACTGACCCCTTGAAACCTTTGTCTAGGTATGAATTTAGGAAATATTTATGCTTAGTCTCACTCATTTATTTCATCTGAAGATGAAATAATAGTAAACATTTTGGGAGGAAGAACACTATGTTTAACAGTTCGATGGCAGCAGAAACAAATGTTTCCTTTCTTCTCCCATTCAATTTGAGCATGTGCATGACCTCAACCGACCTCTTATCATTGATAGCCGTAATGGTGATACAAGCACAAGGAAAAACGTACATATTTCTTAAGATGCAATTCAATCAGTTCCTGGTTGATTTATTAACGGTCAATTATACTTCATTCCATTAATCCTGAAATAGGTACTCAATAATTTTATCCCCTAAGGAACTATTATGAGAAGCTATGATACTGTTTAGAGGAGAACTCAATTTACCATGTTGCCATGCATTTATATTGCCAACTGGTTTTATTAATGGAATACCAGAGGAATCTTAATTGAAAGGATAACCTTGATAAAATATTCAAGTTACATACACTGAAGTAACCTGCCGGTTAAGGTAGATTTTGGATGGACATAACTACCAAGTAAATCTGTTGTTTCTCCTGACAAAACAGTCCAACATCCTACTATACAAGTCCCTCTTCATCTCTGTGTACTTCCTTCCTTCCTTCATCCCATCCAACATTCCTATCCTCTTCCTGCCCCTTTCTTATTTGCTTAACATTCTCCCCTCTATCACAGTCTTCAGCATCCCACTTCCAATCAATAAGCAATTATCATCCATTTTTCCTGCCTCATTAAGATTTCTCCCAACAATTCCCTCTCCTCACCCACCATACCTTTCTCATCCGTTTTCCTTTCGGTCCATTTCACCTTCTCCATTCTTCTCCACACCCACATTTCAAAAGCCTCCAGTCTACGTCTATCCTCCTGCTTCAGCGACCATGTTTCCGCATCATACATAAAAACGTTCTATATCAAACTGGGAGGTCAGAGTCCGCATCCGCTCCTGGGTAGCTGTCCGAATTGATCACACTGTTCCTAAACCTGTGCCTAACCAGAATATAATTTATCTGATATTTTTCTAAGTCATCTGGCATTTTCCATGTATACCTACACCTTTTGTGGTGTTTAAACCAAGTGTTTGTGATGACTAACCCATGTCTCCTGCAGAACTCAATTGCATTCTCCCCATGGTCATTCCTTGTGCCTAAACCGTAGTCCCCCATCTCATCGCCACCTCTTCCTTCACATACCGTCGCATCCCAATCTCCCATCACTGTCAAATGTTTCCCTGCAGGAACACACGCGATTATATCCTCTAACTGAATGTATATCCTATCCACTTCCTCCTTATTATTGCATGGTGGCATGTATACCTGAACAATGACCAAGTTTGTCAGTTCTATTTTTATCCCCATTAGTAATATTCTATCCGTTGCTTGCTCTATGTTGATGAAGCTTCTCCCTACTTCTTTATTCAATATTATGGAAACCCCTCGTTGGCTCTCGTCCCCTCCACCGTATATTACTCTATAACTATCACTCCAGTGATCCTCAATATCCTTCCATCTGACCTTGCACAGACCTCAAATGTCTATATTTCCTGTTTCTATCTCTCACTTAATGTTCTCTAATTTTCCTGTCTTCAACATTGTCCTTACATTCGAAGTTCCTATTCCAACTAATTCAGTCTTCTTCTTCTGCATCTTCTGTCCTGCTGCTGTCGGTTTTCCATTTGCATGGGTTTCGTGAGATGATGACTGTGGAAGCCTTACCTCACCCACTACCCGGCATGACACACAGTCGATTGAGCCGAGTCACATAGTTGCCAGGACTGATCTGATATTCACTATACTCTCCATCATACAGGTCTTTGGAGTAATAATTTAGGTAGTTGCCCGTTGCCTTCCCCAATAGTATTTTTAACGTGACACCATCACTCAATGGTCACTCAATTGGGGTCAGATGACGTTAAAGCCACCTCACTGAGGAACAGACACTGTATGGACTACCTTTCGTCTGGCTCCTAACCTTCGATCTATCTGGCATGGGTGACCCTACCAGGAGCAATTATCATTGCTCCTGCCAGCACAGCTCTAGGGGTCATTGGAATGCACAAGTCCTTGCACCACGTCGAGGTTGTCGTCCATGGGAGAGCAATTTACATACTTTGGCCATAATTTTCATCTATATATATGAGGTCTGGCCAATAAATACATGAACTGGTGCAATCTGGTTGTCATGACGTGGACCATAGCTCACTAGTGGCGCTAGTTGCCTGAGACGCAATGAGCCGTCTGTGCTTGGCCAATCGTCGAGCTGTGGGTATGGTGCCAATTATGTTAGTTTCTGTTGTCCTTGTTTTTACTGTCTGTCAAAAATGGAAATTGAAGAAATCACGGAGCAACGAATCAACATCATGTTTTTTGGTGAAGTGCTGTAAAAGTTATCAATAAATTACTGAAATGTTGACAGCTCTTTGCGGTGGTAATGCTCTGGAGAAAACATCCGTTTTCAAGTGGATTGAGCGTTTTAAATATGGCCGGCAAGAAGACGCCACGGATGATGCAAGCCCGGGACGACCTTCAACCACCTGTGTTGACGACAACAATGATCATGTGCGGTCCCTTGTCCTTACCGATCGTCGAAAAACTGCGATTGATAGCTGATGAACTGAATTTAGGAAAATCGACAGTACACACTATTTTAACCGAACATGATGGATGGATCCTTCCACCATGACAATGCACCTCCACATTCAGCATTGATTGTGAGGCAGTTTCTGGCAAAAAATTCAATCACCATCCTTGATCATCCTCCTTATTCGCCATATCTTGCCCCTTGCGAATTTATCCTATTCCCAAAATGCAAAAATGTGAGTTTTCCTCAGTCCGCGTATTTATTGGACAGACCTCGTGTAGTACTTTGTTTGAAACAGGGGCCCATTTAAAAAAAAGTTTTTGGCAGGTGTACTAATTGTTTGACTAACATTGGTGTTAGATAAAAAACCTAGGATTTTCTTCGAACTACAAAAGACAATTCAGCTCCTGATCACTCCACCCTATAGCTCATATTGATCTTCTTTAAAAGATATCTATTTCTAAAGATGCATATTTACTTTCTATCACTTAGTTGGAAAGGTGTAATCACCAGCCATCCAACTTGTCCTTTTGTAGCAGAAAATGTGGGCGATTCTCCCACTCTAGTTTTATCCGCGCTTTCTATGAATGATCTTGGACCCATAAGAAGTTCTTTCTCGTGTATAAAGATGCCACGAACCTTCACTGGGCAATACTCCATACTTTTCAATTCTTCTACTCTGTGAAAAAATGGGATCATGAATTTTCTGCAACGCTGCATAGCCTTCATGAATCATGTGCATGAAACTCACGCCTCGGGCATCACGGTGGGATCAGCGGATGTCTTAGACATTAGGTCATCAATGAGCTTTAATTTCCACTTTCGCCGCTTGACTTGCCATGTTCCCAGCAGAAATGTGGAAATTGGAACTGTCTCTTGATAAAAAAGATCTCCGATATAATAATACACGACATAAAAGTATCTAAGCATGATTGTGGAATCAAAGAAGAGAGATTATCACAGAAAATGATTTATGAAAATTCATTGGAAGTTACCAGTAAAAACCATCCCATAGGTCCCAAGTTCTTTTGATGGGTCTGATTGTATCCAACCTTTGCATAGCTGGCTTGTCTTTGAAAAGAAATTCTCGGTCCGAAGTTCATATTTCGGAATAGGGAAAAGGCCTAAATTGAGAGCATAAAATACAACATGATTCACTCAAACTATATTAATTATACTGGGATTTTTATTTAACTGACACTATACCCACGTTTCTGCTGTAAGCATTAGATATTTTAGAGCACATCACCAGTTTTTGAGGTTGTAGTCGCACAGTTAAAAAGCTTAAGATAAACATTTTTTACGTTCATAGACACATAACCGCCGGGTAATAAGAAAGGCGCATTTCGTAATTACTTTGTTTTATTCATTTTCGCTTTCAACTGCTTTATGAAGTTTTTTACCTACAGCTATTATTTTTGTGTAGGAAGTCATGGCGGAAGAGGTGCAAAGGAAAATGCAACTAGAATTAGATAAATTCAAGCAAGTGCAAAAAGGTCAGTATACTTTGAAACGTAATCCTGTTTCGATTTGTGAAATGAATGCTACCGCGACTTGTATTATGTCAGTAATGGTATCATTTCTTTCTCACCCAAGATTACCAACGTGCTGTTTCTATCAGACAACAACTAGATGGGCAACTCAGCGAAAACACATTAGTGAAAGATGTACGGAACTTGTAAAAGAATGGCATTTTTATTACTTTTTCGGTTTATTTTGGGTCTGTATTGACGCAGTTAATTATATCTCTGCAGGAATTAGACATGCTTAAGCCCGGTGCAGAAGTGTTCAAGTTAATTGGACCGGTCTTAGTGAAACAAAGTTTAGAAGAATCGAAACAAACCGTCTCCAAGCGAATGGACTACATAAAAGGAGAATTGTAAGTTTTGCGCAGACATTGTTTTCAGGTTGATTAAATATGGTTTCCATGGCCTCAAACTTTTATTTTTACTTTTTAAGGAAGCGGCAAGAAGACCTTTTGCAAGACTTGGATAGGAAGCAGGACTTACATAGAGAATCACTAAACAAACTCCAGCAACAGTTTCAGCACATGCAAGTGAAGGCAGCCATGAACGCGTGATAAATTATTTGCTAGGGAGATGCATCGTTGCTATTTTTAAGTATTTATGTCTTTATTGTGCTCAGAGCGGATTTGTTTCATAAAAGAATACGAAACTTTCAACTAAATATACGCATTGAATTAACGGAATTGAATCGATCATTATATCATACCGACCGATGTGAATGTAATGGCATTAATTTGGGTTTCAGTGCTGACACAAAATATTCACGTGCCAACTAATGACTATATTTAACCTATTTAACCATGTGGCATATCAAGCACCTTTTTACAGGCATGGAGTTAATGAATTTTGTACGCTTCTTTCAAAAATTTAATTTCCGGAATTACACATACATGCATAACACGACTTACATCCCTTTTTTTAACATTTACTCTAGGATCAACATTGAAAGAATGTAACATCTTGAAAGAAAGTTTTTTTAATAAAATGTTTGTAATGCATTTGTATTTAAGAATCTTTATCGTTAATTTACAACCAAATGATTAGCGTCGATGGGCCTAGAGTCTTACCAGTGAATGCTAATTATTCTTGTTCCCTATACATAAAAATTAATTTGCTTTAGTCAGCCTTCCTTGTGTTCTTTTCTCTTATTTTTATTAGATACTATTTTGTTCATCATAAACTCGCCTACTGACTATGCTTATTTCTGAAGAAGTTTTTGAATTGGCCATAAATACATTTTCATTGTGAAAATTCCTGTCCATTATTCTCTCAGGAATGGGGTTACTAAATGGTTAGGCAGGGGATGTGTGCTGTTTTATGCTCTGGGAAAACATTTTGTGGAAAGGGTGAATGGAAGAGGCATAGAAATCCCATGTGTGGATTTGTGACTTAGCCTTTTGAAAGTAAATTTAGTTTCTTTTGTGTGTGGCCAGAAGCCTTTGCACCAGTTATTTTTGCTGACTGCTCATGGTCTGTGTGTACAATATTTGCACAGTATTGGTAACATGCCCACACTAAACATTACCCGTGGTACATAATGGACTTAAAATGTGCAGAAAATAGACTTATGCAGTGCATCCATGTAAAGACTGATAGCAGCTTCAAGTCTAACAACATTTGATTACTTGGGGATAAGTGGTACAATCTATGGGGTTTAATTCTTAAGGAACTTGATCAGAATTAGGGATCCATCTGGCTCCCATTGAATCCATAGTAATGAACACAAAGGTTGGTTTATAATGCGGTACAACACATTTATATGCTTGGAGATTTTTGGTTTACATGTGAATATGGAACACATAAATTTAAGTAAAGATAAAAAAGTAACACAAACACATATAAAACCAATGGAAAAGATCATGTTAAGAATTAAGGTAAAAAAATAACAGGGAAATAACATGAAATTGGTTTAAAAAATTAGAAAAACATTTAACTGTAAACATTTCAGTTAGTCATTCATAAAATAAAACTGTTAACTCTGTGATAAGTTTAATTATTTTTTATGAAAAACTTATCTTTCCTTCATATCTACCCCAGATGGTTGGCTGTTAAAAATCATGTAAGCCATGGATTTAAGGCCTATGAGCCATATTGAGTTCCTAGAAATAGTTGATGCAGATATTTAACAGATCTCATTTGCGACAGTATTGCTCATTAGTGGTAGTTTCTTTGCATCATTAATTATGCTCTTTTGTCATCAACTCCCTTCTCTTTTTAAAAGCTTGTTGCCTAATAAAATTCTTTGAATAACCCCATCAGTATACCCAACCTGTAATATACTTCATTAAATAAAGAAACACAATGTATACATGTAATATACTTCCTAAATAGGTGGACTGTTTTACGAGCTCCCCATATATCCCCTACCCC
Source organism: Hetaerina titia (assembly GCA_037158775.1). Classification (NCBI taxonomy): domain Eukaryota; kingdom Metazoa; phylum Arthropoda; class Insecta; order Odonata; family Calopterygidae; genus Hetaerina; species Hetaerina titia. The sequence goes on from CM073769.1 coordinate 747,566, forward strand.
CACCACAACATGATTACCTTTTTGATATACATGCCCGTAATTGGTAATATATGTGCTTCAATATTTTTTTGATAACCCAATGCTTGATCATTAGATGTATTTTCTAACATTTGGCTGTCATATTGCTACCCAGAGTGGTTCTTGGGAGGCTACCAATGTTGTCCTATTCACCACAAAAGAAGTTTTTCTTTGGGATATGCTATTTTATCTACAACATAAATATATAAAACTATTTTGTCTACTCCAAATGAGTCTTAATGATATCATTCCTCTTTTGTATGTAATATTCCTAACTTTCCATCTTGGCTTTTCAAGAACATGTTGAACTTGAGAGCATGACATTGACATGGGCAGTAATGCAATAATGGGATACAATTAATGAATTCATGGTCATATTGCAAATGTGTAATGTTTTGGATTCCAGGACATTAGCATGTGAAACATGTGAATTAATATCTTATTGACTCGCACTCTTTTCACATTTGGTTTCAGAATCTCCCACAGGGTATGATTATATATGGAAAATCATTACGTGCTTTTTGTGGTGATGACGTAGGGCATTCATATGCATGTTTTTCATTTTCAGAATGATTCCTCAAATCAATTTTTGTAAAGGCTTTTATACTTGAATGTAAATATGTGCATTTGAGAAGGAAAAAAGCATATTGTCTCAAAGTATACGGAATTGTGTTCATTATAATCCGAATACTTTTTCTGTGAAATGATGCCGAGAAGTTTAAATTTCTTAAGGAGACCTTAGAATTGTGTAACAGTTCTAAGATTCCACCTCTAACCAAATTGATATTTTGACTTCTAGTTGTACCAATATCTAAATTCTGATCAAGCCCCGAAAATTTTAAGTTTGTTTATTTATTTTCCTTTTATTTAGTGGTAGTTTACCTGCTTAGGGTAGTTTTTGGATGGACCTGAGCATCACTTACTCAGTCGTGCTAGGTAAGCTTCAACTCACGTAACACAAAATATCCTTAAAGGTAAAGCTACTCTGGATTATAGAAACTCATTCTTTAGCTCTGCATAATGTCTACCTCTGTTAATTCCACCCGAAATGCATGCCATCTCCATCAGTCTCTCGGAATTCTCCCCCCTCTACCAGGCTCCAGCATCTTACTGCCACCTCTTAGTGTCTCCTGCATCCATCCACTTGCCCCGCCTTCTTTGTATTCCTACCAACAGACATGTCCATTCGCCCACCATGCCTAGCATTTCTTCATCTGTTCAATGTCCATGTTATTTTATCCAGTGATCTTCTCTCACACTACTCAAAAGCCTTGAATCTACCCTTCTTGCTGTAGGAACCAAGTGCCTGAGTTATACAAGACTAAGTTCCATATTTAAGTTTACAGCAGGTGTTTCTTCACTCAAGGTATCCTGTATGCCTGTCGTCAACTCCCACCTATTTGTATTGGCATCATTGGCATTTAACAGTTCTTCTTTCAACGTCTTAATAATTCTTCCCACCATCCATAACACTTTTTAGTTACATATTTTCATATCCTTTGGTAACCATTTTTTTTAATAATTGAACAACAGTGAATGAGAACTTCTTGCTGGCTTAGCAAAGAGTAAAAGGATGTATTAAAGTATGCTAGATCTTCTGATTCTGCACAGATTCTGAGCATTGCCTAAACTTAAAATTCAAATAGTATATGTTTGCTTCTAATAGCACATCTGCAAAGGAATTATCAATGGTGAGCTCTCAAAATTTTCCAACGGAAATGTGGATCCTAGAAACTAACTTAGGTAACGACCGCCTTCATTATTATTTGGCTATTCTGTGTGTGAAAGACATTGTCTCAAGAACAATATTTGCAATATCAATGTACATGTGTCGCATGATCGGCGGCTATTATTTTTTATTCAAAATTTTGCTTTAGGAATAATTAAACCGTAAACATTTTTATCAAGCTGGTTTTAATTAAAAAACACAAACGGAGCTTCCTGTTAATGAAAACTTTCCATCAACTCTTTCCAATTTCGTTTAAATGTCACGGATAGCATTGTCTATTCCAGTGGAAAAATTATTTTAATATCATTCATCAGAGTCATAATGCAGAAGTAAATGTTGATTATGAGAATGAAACCGCTTCCCTCCAAATATTTCTTTTGTTATGACCTTTCTAAATATATACGGTTGGTACTTTATCGATAACCCTTGGCAACTTTATATGAGAGTTGAAGTACATTATGTTTCGATTTTTCAACCATCTATCGGCAGTCATCATTGCCGATATATACATAATGCCAGTTAATTAATTAAAACCAGGAATTTGAACGTAATATTCATGTACACGTGCATTTTAATATTTTCATTGTCGCATTTAGTTGTCAAGATTAGAACAAAAAACTTAAGTTTTAACTTCGAGATCCCAGGGCTGGTACTTGTATAACTAAACGGTCTCAGTGAGAAAAATTACTTTCTAGTTTTTGTAATATAATTTCTGTGTTTCTTCTTTGATTTATCTTAATTAGAGTATCAAAAATGTAATATAATGTCTATAAAAGCACGAATTTGCCTCGCCTCCCTTCGAAATGGTCTTATGTAATATTTATGATTCGGCCATTTTCGTTAAGTTTGGCTACTAGGACGCCATTCGCGGACGGTTTGATTTTTGTCAGTTATGTACTTTCTTGCTAGTGTTCGAAAGTGCAAGCCTAGCACTCATATTTCTGGAATCTATGGAATATAATTTATAGCAAAATAATAATTAGTCCTGAGGCCGTTATCTGAGCGAGAATGTTTCCCATTTAAGAGGAAAATCGAATGTTAAGCAAAGGAAAAGTGAAGAGGATGAGAGATTTTGATTGTGAACTTTGCTGATTTCGCCTTTACTGGTTAAATGAAGTAAGACGTAGTAAGTAATTATTTTGGTGATAAGAAGTCTAATCATTATTATTGACCCATTACTATACCTGTTGAATATTGTTTTTATTATAAATAGTGTTATCAAGAGTATTTTTTTACGATTGTCAGCAGTATCAAGGCCAAATCCAAACAATTTAATGGATGGTTTTCTTTTAATAACAATTTTTAGATGAATAAAGTGCATATGCCACGAGGAAAACAATTTTGTAATAAAGCGATTGGCAACTAGCACTTCCTAATGGATGAGTCTTTGATCATGTATGCATCCATTTCGTATTACTGGCTTCACTGAAATATTTCAGCAAATGACACTTTGGTCAGCTACTACTTTTTGGCCCTGGGATGATTGAGGAAAATTCCTACAAAGGACGTTTAACGCAACTGAGGTATTTTGGAAAATATAATTTATTTCATCTTTTCATAATTTATTTATCTCGCTTCCAAAAAGTGATTATTTCTCCAAATTAATTTTTATTATTAATTCATTTTCCTGAAATCTATTATACCGGAGTGTCAAAATAGGGAGCCATAAGGCCTCTTGATGGATTCGTCATTTCTTTTTTTTTGTTATTCCTCAATTTTTCTTGACAATTCAAGATTTTTCTCTCCCCCACAGTAGTTATTGCTTTTGAGGTTGTTATAACTAATGGCAAGTTTTATAAACATTGGGAAAATTCTTTAGGAGTTAACAGACTTTCAAACATTCATGAATTTAAGTAAGTAATTACGTGAAGTATTATTTTTAGGGCCTGAATAAAATCATCTCTTCACATTTTGGTGAATTTTGTCTCGTTGTGCTTAGAAAAGACCATATGTAATTGATAAAATGAAGTATAATATGTGATTCCACTGTAGTTTTCTAGTGAGGCTGAAGGTAAGTTTTTATTTTAAATTATTTGAATGACTAATGTTATACACCAATCCCTATTTTAGAAATGGCCATTTTTTGGTGAACTGGATGAGCACATGTAAAATTTCTGGGTAACATTATGCAGGGAACTGAAATCGTAATGTAATTGATATTTTTGGTACACAAATCTAAATTGATATGTGTTTATTTGCACAAATGTACACTTTACAAGAACAGCTGATACAACATCCCTTTGCCTGCTTTAGTTTGAAAGTTGACTTTAAGGAGATTGACTGACCCATTTATAATTATGTGAAGTCTCTGTAAGCACCCTCTTGTACTTTCTAAATCTTTTTTTACACCATTCAAAGACTTTTGAGGTTTTTACTTGCACTATTCCAGTTTCTGTCGACAGGTTTATTTGGTATGAAACGTGTGAAAATGTTTGTTGGGTTACATGGATCACTTAAGTGATCAATTAACTTTATCAGGGAGGAAATACAAACAATGTGGGTTGAATCAGGCACTGGGAAGAACCCTGGTGAAAATTCAGCGTAGAAACTGTACTGATAAATGTACATGAAGAGTTCATGAAGTGTGAAATAACTTCCTTAAGTTTAGAGGAAGTGCACAGTGAGTGTGAAAGAAGGATAAAGTAGTGTGAAATGGGTATGATTTGGTCCTCATAAAGTCTGAGAAGGTTTAAGATTAAGGTGTGTAGAAACTGTTATAATTGAGTGTAGTTTTTACATAAAATCCATATACCACTAATCAATGCATTCATTGAAAATAAAGTATTGGTGGATGGCAGAGTAGCAAAATTTCTCATTTAAAAATACAATGAGTAGAACTTTGAAGTAATGAAGATTAGGATATTCTAACTGCAGGAGAAGTAGTGCATGTGAATGGGGATGAAGAGCACAATGAAGAGCAGAGGGTAATGTTAATCTCATGGTAAGCATCCTCTTTGGTGGGCAGGTTTTGTATTCCTCAAAATACTTTGTACTTAAGTACATGGAGAAATGAAAAGAAAGTAGCACACCTTGTGTAGTATTGCCCCACCTGTGAAAGGTACAAGTATATAGTTCATTTGTTTATGCTCTCCACATCTATACATAATGTCCTTCAAGGTTTGATTGCAGTATTGCTTGGAATGCACTCATGAGCAGCTACTCAGGAATGTCTTTCTGTACCAGGAATGGCATGCAATATTCATTTGTCAAATCATATTTTCCAAAGGATAACAAATTGGGGCTATTAGGCAGACACAATACCTTCTCTTTTCATGGGCAGCATCATGTATTACTGCAGTTTCAAAATAGCCCAGCATGGGGTCCCCAGAGAGGTTTTACATAGTTTCTGAATTTAGGAGACTTTTTCTTCTTTGTGCAAAAGAGTAACATTTCTAATTGCATCCTGGGATAACACAAGGACCTAAGTTGCAGAAAATTGAAATTTCTAGTGAGAAGTGGATAGATCATTTTCATTGGGCATGGGTTCCCACACAAACTCCTTTTAGAGGAACCAGAATGTTGAGAAAATTAACAAGTTAACTTGAATAAAGTGACGCCACATCTAAAACTAATTCATCTCAGTATTTATTATATAAGTTGCAACTACATGAGTTAATGTATTCTGTGTGATTCCATTGTAAGACTTCTTGGAGAGGTCACTGGATGGATTCATGATATTTGCATTGCTGTGTAAAGCAACGAGACTCATGTAATTCTTTATGTTGTGAGGTTTTTATTGGAGGAAAACCTGTGGTGGAAGACAGTTATGTGATGTTCACGCATGTGAAATTCTTCAGAAAGGAGGGCAATCTAAAAAGCTTTCCAATGTAAACACACCATGGGACAAGGTGCATATAATAATGAACCTTCACAATGGAAACTTCGCAGGTGATACACCAAATTACTGTTATGGTGGTGATTAACTCTCACTTTTAAGAAGATTTTGATAGTTTTATTTTTCTGATGGCTTTATTTAAAGTGAGTTAATGGTTTATTATGCAAAATTTCATCTGATTTAATCTTATATGTACTGACCAACTGATCTAATATATTGACTGACTTTATGCTGACCAAGTTTTCTTTATTCATGTTTGCAAACCTAAAATATAAATTAGATTATCAATTCTTGTGGGTGTTAAGTGTGGTCAGTTTATTACATGAAGGTGTTAAAAGTGTGTTCATGAAGGTTGATCCAAGCATACAAGAAGAGTCAACCAAATGTGCAATTTTAAAAAAGGTGCAAAAAATATGCAAAAAAGGTCAACTAAGAGTGCAATGTAAAAGCATGCTAAAATTTTAAAGATACATAAAGCCAGGCACATCATCTAAACTATATTTGGGCTGAAAGGATGATGCTGCTACTCTGAAATATATACGTTCTGGAGTTAAATATTTTCACTGAAAAAAGCATGTGACTAGTGTGCAAAATGGTTCTACAGGGTTTTGGATGTAAAAATATGCTGGTAATGTGTAAAGTAGGCCAACAACTATGGTAGGCAAAATTGTGCAAGAAGAATGAATTAAGAGGTATCAATAAGAATGCAATAAGTTATACAATTGATTGGACTTCAAAAGTGTGCCTTTGGTGTGTTAGAAGTGTGAAAAGAATGTGCATACAATTAGTGTGGACACACTCCCTGCCCATTCCATTTTCACTTGGAAAAGGTGTGAATGTAGAGTAGGTGATTGATGGAATTCTATAGATATAGAGAGAAAAGCAGACCTAACCCATCAAGTGGTAATCTAGGTGTTTATGCAGACAAGTAGGTAGTCAACAGGAGGAAGAAGTTAACAGTTTTTATAAATGTAACTGTTGATGATTACCAATTAAGTTGGGTAAACTTTCACATATCAGTCTCATTGATACACCATCAGATCATTGCCACTGTTCCTCTTTACTGTTGCTCTGTGTTGGGAGTTGTTGCAAAACAATGAACTGCATTTGGTTTAGGTGGAATTCATGAATAGCTATGATGGTTACAACAATGGATTTTCAAATGACATTGATTAGCAACTTTCATATTATTTATTACTTATTATTTTAATTCTGCAAAGTTTCAATTAGATTTGCCAATCACCCATTCCTTGAGCCAGGCTTTCTTTAACCCTTTTGAGCCACTAAATGAGGGCAATAGTTTTGATTTTGCAATTCAAGGTATGAGATAAATGAAGCATACATTCAACATTTAAATTATTTATTTCTACAAAAAAGTTCTTGTGACAGTAACAACCTTCAAACTTATTAACCTTGGCTCAGAATAAGTTTAGAAGGCTTGTCAAATTTAGGATTAAACCCTGCATGAATTTTAGTAAATGCTTATTTTTGTGAGGAAATGGGCAGGCTATTTCATGGAGAAATGCAGAATTTATGAAAAATATCTGTGAAACAGTATAATTTATGATAATTTTCTGATAGTTAATAAAGCTCATACAATGAGATACAAAACAGAATTATTTTTAAAAATTATTGAATTATTCAATTGTTATTTTCCTTTATAAGATGTGTTTGTGATCCTCCGTTAAGAATTGCAGCATCCATTTTTAAATTAATTGTTACACATCCAATTCCGCTGTTATAATGTGATATGTCTGTTCAGATGACATTCCTAAAACTTCAGCGATTTCTCACACTTTCAGTCAGCGATGCTCCATGAACATTGTATGTACTTTAGCAATAATTTCTGAGGCAGTAGCACATTTTGACTGACCACTCTGCAGATCATCATCTAAGCTGTCCCGACAACACTTTAACTCGTTTACCCACTTGGAAATGGTTGATATGAAGGAGCAGAGTCCCCAGAATGTTCTGGATTTCCTTTGCTTTCTTACCTTTATTTACGAAGTAATTAATCACTGCTCGAATCTTAATTTTTTCACTCTATACAAATCACAGAGAACATGGGAACAACAACAGAGAGACATCTGCATCACAGATATCTTCCCAGAGCACTAACACATTATGTATTTAGTCATAAAGCATTACCTATTACTACATGGGAAACTCATTGTGTCTGAGGGTGATTCTGAGAACCTTTCAAACTACGTACATATTAGCAATCTTCTCCATGATGCCTGTCATGTTTGGCATTACAGTGTATGCCACTTTTTGAGCTCTCCTCCTCCTCAGGAGTTTCTCGTCTAGGCCATAACTGGTAGTTGGCTCACTCTACTGGCAGTCCTTGAAATTAGAACTAATTCTTTGCCACATCCATTCATCTAGCCGGCAGCAATAAGGTATATTTTCTCTAATGGGGAGAGTGATTCACTACCCAAGATGGAATGTGCCAGGTAAATCAATTACTTAAGAATAAAACACAGTTGAAGCTCATCACCTTCATGCTTCTTTACACCACTTGGCATGAAAGTCATGCATCTCTGATCAAAACATAAATCATTCATCTCCAATATATTCTGCTTAGCAGAATGTGTGAGTGTAGTTTGCAGCATCTAAATGCAATCTTTGGATCCATTCATTTCTGTAAAAGGTGGGTTTACAAGTAGATTATTGGTTTCCAAATGTCTTTTCTTTGTCTTCAATGATTACCTAAAGTTTCAATAGATAATAATACACTTTGTGGTTGTCCTACTCAATAACAATTATTGCAGGTTAAAACTGGTTCTAAAAATGTTTCTTTCTATTCAAATTTTGCCATGACGTGTGGGTTAACTTTAAAAATTAATCAAAGTACGAAAAAATAATGCCAACAATTATGAAAAAAACATTGGTGTTATACAGCAAGTGCTTAATTATTATAATCCTGTGCACCCAGGGTGGTCCATTATCACCCGTTCTGTTCAATGTGTATGTGGAGGAAATGAATAAAGAGGCATGAAAAGAATTGGAGATAGGAATGAAAGTAGGTAGGCATGGAATTCATAAAATCAGTTAAGATTTGCTGATGATCAAGCTTTAGTTCGTCAATCAGCTAAGGGACAATGCAATTCAGTGCAATGGACATAGGATGAGAATAAATGTAAATAAAACAAAGGTTATGCGTTTTCCCAGAAAGAGAAAGGCCAAGTTAACATTGAAACGGGAGGACAAAAACTCGAGCAGGCGGGACAGTTTACATATCTCTGCAGTGTTTTGGAACAAAATGGTCAAAGTTGCTGGGATGTAAAGAGAAGAATTGCATTAGGTGAAGAGCTTTCCCAAGGAGTATGACAGGGATGTTGAGTAAGGATGTTAAGAAAAGGCTTGTTAAACTTTGATATATGGAATGTAGTTATGTATGGTGTGGAAACATTGTTGCTGAAGCAGGATGATAGGTGGAGGCTTTTTAAATGTGGGTGTGGAGAAGGATGGAGAAAGTTAAGTAGACAGAAAGGAAAACAAATGAGGTGGTGCAAGGTATGGTGGGGGAAGAGAGGGGATTGTTGGGAGAAATCATAAGGAGACAGGAAAAATGGATGAATTGACCGGCAGTGGGATTTTGAAGACTGTGATATAGGGGAGAATGTTAGGCCAACAAGGAATGGGCAAGAATATGATAGAAATGATTGGATGGGCTGAAGGGAGGAAGTAAAAGTTGTGATCAAAAAAAGACCGGACTAATTTTATTCTGCACCAACTGATCAAAAGAAAGAGACAGTGCGCCATCTAGTGACACATCTGATGACTAAAATGAGAGCTGTTGTGTTTGTTTACTCGAGTTGTTATGTAGTAGTGGTATGTATGGCAGTAGTATGTCTTAACCTGTTCATCGCCGCATGCAATGGCAGTAATGAAAGAGTGATAACACGTCAGCTCACACAGCACCGATCATGACAGAGTTTTTCACCAGAACTTCCGTGATCCCGCAGCCACCCTACTCTCCAGATGTGGTTCCATCAGACTCTTTTTGTTTCGTAAGTTAAAATCAACTTTGGAAGGGCAACGATTCGACTATTGTGGACAGTAACACTAATTGCACGGAGGACCCGAAGAGAAACCCTAAGGCAGCTTACCAGGCAGGGTTTGAGAGCTAGAAGAAATGTTGGCCAAGGTGTTTCATCAGCCAAGGCATATAGGCATTGTGGTGGGCAGAATGTAGAAGAAATCCGGAAAACATTTAAGGGGATAATGGAGGAGGGATTAACTAAATTTGTCCCGAAAAAAAATCTTAAAGAAAATACTGACCCAGAGTTCTACAACCGAAAAATCAGATCCTTGAAGAAAAAACAGAGTGATTCACAAAAAACGGAACGAGAGCTCAGAATGGCTGATAATTTACAAACAATTAGTTCGAGAATTAAATAGAGAAAAGAAAATAGCCAAAGAAAGTTTTCTACAGAAAATAATCGGTATAGATAATGGAAATAAATTTTATAAGTACCTCCGGATGAGGAAAGACAACAGGGAAAACATAACAGCTTTAAAAAAAGGGGATGGAACACTAATCGTTGACAATAAGGAAATGGCTAATGCATTTAATAATTGGTATGCAAGTGTATTTAAGGTGATGGTAAACAAAAAGGATCCTGTAGATACATCTCTAAGTAAACAAGGAGTAAAGATAATATTAAATACCAAAAGTATTGAAATGACGAGCGCAGAAATTTATAAAAAAATAACGAAAATGAGGGCATTAAAATCAAAAGGGCCCGACGGTATCTCAATTGACTTGCTCAGATTGGGTGGTAGTGTAGGTGGCAAATTATATTAATCACTTATTCAATGTTACCTTAAACAATAACGCCCTGCCAAATGATTGGAAGGAGGCATATGTTATGCCAATTTTCAAAGGAGGAGATAAGGCACTAGTTGATAATTACACAGGCCTACAAAAAAAATTTTTTTTTTGGTGCCGGGAATCTTTGTGATGATTTTAACTACATTTGTAGAGCTGAATCCAAATATGAAATCCGTTTTTATTTAACAGCTCTACCTTTTTAGATATGGCACATCTTACGATTAGTTGTTTTAATATTTGATATATTCCGGAAAATAATTTTCAAAGATAAATAAATCTATAAGTATACTAATTTATAACCACTCTGCGGTGTTCCTTTTATTTTCAATAAACTGTCAATAAGTTTTATGTATATTTCTATATTGTAGGCCAATGAGATTAAAAAACAAAAATTGTTTGCATCGACTTCAGTAAAAGATGGCGAAATTAGTTCATAAGGTATTCGAACTACTAGCATCAAGACTGCATGACAAGAATTTACTGCAACCCGGTACAAAAATAAGTTTTTATCGCACAAGGGAAAAGGATATGCTACCCTTCTTTACTCAAGAAGACAATCTTACATTTTGTTTAGACGTTAAGGGTCTTTTGGAAAAAATGGGACTACTATCACAATATGATGCTAGTGATTGGCGTTTGTTTATTGATAGCTCCAAGCGTAGTTTAAAATGTGTACTTCTTCACAATGGTAACAGGTTTGGCGCAATACCAATCGCTCATTCAACTAAAATGAAAGAAGAATACGATACAATAGCATTGGTCTTACAGAAGATAAAATACCAGGAACATCGCTGAGTGATTTGTGTAGATTTAAAAATGGTGAACTTTCTTCTTGGGCAGCAAAGTGGCTACACAAAATATCCTTGTTTCTTGTGCCTCTGGGATAGCAGGGACAGACAAAACCACTGGATTAAGGAGTGGCCTAAGAGAGAAAACTTGGTTGTTGGGAAAGAAAACATCATTGCAGAATCTTTAGTTGAAAGAGAGAAAATCATCTTACCACCTCTACATATAAAACTAGGCCTATGAAGCAATTTGTAAAGGCTCTTGACAAGGATGGACCATGCTTTGGCTAATTAAAGACTAAAGATGCCCCATATAAGTATTGAAAAACTTAAAGCTGGTATTTTTGAGGGGCCACAAATCAGACAACTTACAAAGGATCCTGCTTTTGTCGAGTCAATGAATGAGATTGAAAAAATTAGTTGGATGTCATTTGTTGAGGTCATAAAAAAATTTCTAGGAAATCACAAAAGTGAAAATTATATTGAGCTGGTAAACATTATGCTCAGTAACTTCAAATCACTTGGATGTAATATGAGCACAAAAGTTCACTACCTACACAGCCAATTAGACAATTTTCTTGGAAATTTAGGAGACACAAGTGAAGAACAAGGTGAAAGATTTCACCAGGATATAAAAACAATGGAAGCTCGCTACCAAGGAAGATGGGATAACCATATGATGGCAGATTACTGCTGGTGCTTAAAACGAGACTGTTTGAACAAAGTGCACTCAAGAAAATCGCGCAAAAGAAGCTTCCGATGTGTTGAGTGATGTTTTTATGTATTTTTTTCTTTTCAATTTGTTTTATTACAGTAAAAAATTTTAGTATTTGTGTTCAATTGTATTGTAAAATTCTGTTGTTTGTGGGTGATTTAACAGCCCTAGAAATATTTAGTGGGTTTTATTATTAATATAATATTCCCATATCATCATGTAAAAGATTTTTTTACGTAAGTAACAACATATCTATATCTTGAAAACTATAGCTGATAGGAAAAAATAGTGTCATAATTGGATTCAACACCCCAATTGTTCTTTAAATCAGCATTAAAAGCTCCGGCACCAAAACCACTGTTGGCCTGTGTTATAGACCAGTAAGCTTGACATCTGTTGTATGCAAGCTATTAGAAAAGATATTGGCTGATTATCTCTGGGATTTGTGGGAGAGTGAGAATTGGTTGTATAGTCGCCAATACGGTTTATAAAAGGGCACTCTTGCGAAACTCAGCTATTAGGGTTCTGCCAAGAAATTCTCGACTCTATGGATGCGGGAATAGAAGTGGATGATATAATAGTCGATCTGTCAAAAGCCTTTGACAAAGTTGACCACGATCGCTTAGTGCTTAAGATGGGCCAATTGCCACTGCACACTGATGGAAGAGTAATCCCGTGGGTCAAAAATTTCATGGAAGGTCGATCACAAAGGGTCAAATTAGGAGAAGTCTATTCTGAAAAGACAAGGGTAACACCGGGTTTCCCACAAGGAAGCGTACTTGGCCCGCTCTTGTTTTTAATATACATAAATGATCTCCCAGTAGATATTATTTCTCAGATAAGACTTTTTGCAGACGACTGTATCATCTGTAGGAAAGTAGAAAATGACAGAGACCGCGATATACTTCAAAGGGACATTAATAAAATGGCAGAGTGGGTGACAAATAATGGCATGGATATTAATGTTGGCAAATGCAAATCCATCGCCTTTAGTAACAAGGTAAATGGAAACAACAGGGAATATAAATTTTCAGAAAATGTCATTCCTAGAAGTGATAGTTGCAAATACTTAGGTGTATATTTAACCAAGGATTTAGGGTGGGGGCTAAATGTGGATTACATTTTTAAGAAAGCATTGAAAACTCTTTATTGGGTGATGATAAACGCTGGGGAACCCACATTTTATAGGGAGAAATGACCACAATTTTAAGGTAAAATGCCGGGCACAAAGAATGATTAAAAAAAAATTTTCTTTTCTAAATAAAACAATTTTTGATTGGAACAATTTACCTGCAAAAATTTTTAAGCCCTTTCCAAACAGAGTCCAAACTTTTAAGAAAAGATGTAAACAACTTCTGTAATCATTTGATTGATGTGTTGTATAAAATTAAATGTAACAGCTTAATTTTTTTTTTGTAGATTGGGAAACAAATGTTAATGAAATGGGGATTTTCTTTTTTTTTGTATGTATTACAGATTGGTGTTTGGAAATTTCCTTAAAGGGTATTTTTTTTCTGACTGATTTTATTTATTATCTTTTGTGATATTGATTGTATTTCAGAAACCATCTTATTTTTCCAAGGCAAGTTTATAGTAACACTTGGGACTTGTGTGCCACCTGACATTTGTCTATTTGCACATGTACATTGAAATAAAAAGAGGAATTTTTTTGGGGTAGGATGTTGAGTTTTGTTTGGAGAGACAAAATATTTATTTGGATGTTGTGTCCATCCAAAACCTACTTCAATTGGTAGATTATCTGTAATAGTAATGCACCATGACTTTTGAATATGGAGAGGCTATTATATTCTATTTTTCAGAGGCTCAAAAGGTGCAAAAGATGTTTTCTGTACATATCTTTTAACCTTCCATATGTTATAGTCTCAAAAATATTATATAATAGCCGCCACAGTCATGAATCGGGATCAAATAATATTATTATTAGGTAATCTACCGGTTAAGGTAGGTTTTTGGATGGACACAACTATCAAATAAACATTTTGTGACTCCCCACCTAGCAAACTAATCTATATCAGGTCCCTCTTCATCTCGGTGTACTTCTTTCCTCCCTTCATCCCGTACAACATCCCTATCCTGTTCCTGCCCTTTCCTCGTCTGCCTAACATTATCCCCTCTATTACCTTCTTCGACATCCCACTATTGCCGATCAATACGCCTTTCATCCATTTTTCCTGCCTCCATAGGATTTCTCCCAATAAACCCCTCTCCTCACCCACCATCTCCAGCACTTCCTCATTTGTTTTCGGTCCATTTCAGCTTCTCCATTCTTCTCCACACCCACATTTCAAATCCTCCAATCTCTGTCTATCCTCCTGCTTCAGTGACCACGTTTCCGCGCCGTACATAGCTACGCTCCATATAAAAAATTTCGCCGAGTCTTGTCTTAACATCCCTACTCAACGTCCCCGTCATCAACTCCCTCCTCCTTGAGAAAGCCTCCTTGCCTAGCGCAATTCTTCTCCTTACGTCCCTACCACTTTGACCGTATTGGTCCAAAACACTTCCGAGATATGTAAACTGCTCTACCTGCTCTATTCTTTCCCCGCCTATTTTAATATTTAGCTTAGCCTTTTTCTTTCTGGAAAATCGCATAACCTTTGTTTTATTAATATTGATTCTCATCCCATATTTATCGCACTGAACCTCCAATTCACTCAACAATGCTTGCAACCCCTTGGCTGACTGAGCAACTAATGTTGGTCATCAGCAAACCTAACCGATTTTACGAGTTCCCCTCCGACTTTCATTCCTACCTCCAGTTCTTCCCATGCCTCTTTAATCATTTCCTCTACATATACGTTGAACAGTACCGGTGACAATGGGCAACCCTGCCTTACACCTCTTCCTAACACTGCCCATCCAGACTCTCCGTTCCCCACTCGCACCTGAGCAGTCTGAGACATGTACAGGTTGCGGATCAGTCTCCTGTCCCTCCAATCCATTCCTATTTTCTGCAATACACGCATTAATTTTTCCCAATTCACTCTATCAAACGCTTTTTCGAAATCTACAAAACAGGCAAAAACGTCCTGATTGTATTCTATATTCCTCTCGACTAGTGATCTCATTACCAAATAATATATCCTTCAATAATACTATTGAGAAGAGTTATGACTCACATCCTGAAACAAGTCTGATTTACACACTTTATTTAGTGTATTAACTGTGTTTTGTACACCTTGAACAAATGCTAACAACATCGCTGCTTCATCGACAACTGCTTCTTTATTCGTCTTGTGGGATTGCCTGGAGCAGCTCACATTGAAGTTCAAGTGTAGCAAAATACCAATTTCTGCAATTAATGCAGTATTTTACCTATTAGTTTAATGTGGCAGCAGAATTTGTGGTCATATTTGTACTTTAGGGAGATACTTTGAAAGTATATGATGAAAAAACTCAGTAGGGGGCAGGATAAGACAAATGAAAGAAATTTTCCTTGAAAGCAATTCCATTTTTTAATGTTTCTTTTTGGTCACCACAATCTCATTTTGTAAAATATGTAATTTTATTTCATAAGTTATTTACAAGATAATACAAACATGACATTAAATTTACTCCCTATGGCAGCACCCTTGGTACACCATGAAAATGATTCACTTCCTGGTCATAAATTTGTATCATTATTCCTCGTCAATTGTAACAGCTACAACTTCCATAAAATATGAATTACACTCATGAAGACAAGTAAAAATAGAAAAATTGTATTTACAAGAATCAACAAAATTGATTTACAAGCAAGATTCCTGCAAAGCTTAACAAATACTGACATCACATTCTAGAAACTAATATTATTGGGCAAGGATGGTGGGTATATTTTAAATCTTGTTCATTATACAAAAATTTGCACTTCAAAACATCATTAGGGAATGTCTTTTTTGTTTGTGTGGCCACACCTACTGCCACAAAATTGGCTCCTTCCTCACTTAGTATACTTCTTGTAATGATTCCTCGGACTTGTTCACTCGTCAAGGCAGATGGTCCTGACAAGTACTTCGGACACTTGGTAAGGATCACAGTTGGAAGATGGCCTCCTATCCTCGAGGTAACCTTTCCTCTCCTCAGCCACTGTCCGTGGAATGCGGATGCTGCAGCCTCTGTTTGCAACTCCTGGAAATGCCACGAAGAATAAGAAAGCACAAATAACTGACTTTTAATAATCAAACCACTTTAATTTTCCACATAAACTAAACCAAATAAGGCATAAATAAATAAATGCATTTCATTATGCATTCAATCAAAGTACGTTTTGCTAAGTAACCAACGTTCACTGGAGAAAGAAGCCTTCACTGTCAATTTAATTCCGAATTTATTTCAAGAGGTGCTTCATTACTATGTTCCCATTTTTGGTTCAATGTGATAGTAGGGTGCAAGGGTTAAAATGGAGAAGAGAAATCTGGCCTATTGGCCCACATTTAATAATACTATTATGTGGTCAGTTTTTTGATAAAGGGTCTTCATAAGCCGTCAATGAGAAGCTGGATGTTACTGAAACATTATCTAACTCACTGAAGACCTCTGGTAAAAGTGTATCAGGCACCGCACCAGTAATTTGATTTTATTCTTAGTTAAGGCCAAAAGAATTCAGTAGGCAATAGGTTCAAAGCTTAGATTAATCAAAAATCCATACTACTTCAGTGTGTTAAAATATAATCTTTAAGCTTGGGTAAGAGAAAAACCATGGACACTCTTCTAAATACCATATTTGTTTTTTTTTATTTGTGATCATCACGGATCAACGTGGAATTACCTGCAGAGAAATCGTGAATCGATGAAGTTTCATGGCGTCCAGTCAATCTCCTCTCATTGTCCTTCCCTTCATGAGGGTCATAGGCCTTGATGTGGCGGATGTGTTGTTTAGAGAGCTTGTCAATTGCCTTCTCAATTTCACTGAAAAAAGCAATACAGAAATATTCAAGACCTGGCATCGAAGCAAAAAAATGTTCTTATTTTGACAACGTTAAATGCTTAAATTGAGGTTTATGGAGAGAAATTTAATTAACTTGCCAATGGAACTAAATACTCACAGGATGCCATTGTCTTCCCTCATTCCTTTGGTTGAGAAGTTGGTGTGTGCTCCAGCACCATTCCAGTCACCTTTCATTGGCTTGGGGTCGAAGGTCACGACTACTCCAAAGTCCTCGGCTACTCTGTGCAGGAGGAACCTTGCCATCCACAAGTCATCGCCCATCTTTATTCCTTCACTGGGTCCAACTTGGAACTCCCACTGCAAAGTGCAATCATAGCAAATTCATTTCAGTATAATAACCTCTTCTCTCGCCTGCATCAGAGTCAAAAACACTTTAATTTTCCCTTAACAAAGATAAGATGCAACTCTACTGATTATTCTTTCTATTAAGATACAAAAAATGAAAATTTCAACAGTGTACTACATTAAAAACTTACATCATTTGAAGATAAAGTTTCATCCTAGTATGGAAACACTCGGTTGTACAGTTAAAGTATTTCCAAATTGAAACATAAATTCCTAAGTATTCACTCACTAGCATACATAGGTACCAAAAATTCACCTTCGTGTAGGCCCTCCATTAAAGGTAGTGTCATTAAATAAATGAAGGCCTGAACTAGTTACAGAGCTAATTAGCTAATTTTTTGTACATACCTGAGCTGGCATGACTTCAGCATTGCTTCCGCAGATCTCAATGCCCGCATATAAACAAGCACGATAATGGGCTTCAACAATGTCTCGGCCATACACCTTGTTGGCTCCAACACCGCAGTAGTATGGGCCCTTAAAATGAAAAACAAAACCTATAAATCAAGTCATTCATTGCTTTCTTAGTCTGATTGACAATGCGCACTACTGGCTGAAAGTTCATGGGTTTTAATTCAACTACATTACAACATCGTTACCGAAACTACAGTTTGGATAACATAGAAACCTCTTGACAACCCAAATGAGATGATCAGGATCCCAGTGGACATTATAAGACAACCGGGGATATGGTCCTCAAAGCTTTTCAATTATTTAAGTCTTCCAAGCACAGTTCTTAATGAGAATTAAAATTTTCCAGAATGCATCCAGATAAATGTTGACCGAGTGTGTACTGCTGTTTATTTCAGGACTCCGGAGAAGCTACCTGAAAGGATTTTTAACTCTACTTATCACTTTTAAGAAATTGGCCTCATGATTGTGCATAAAGAAAAAATTGCTTATATTTTAAAATTTTAGTGAACATAAACATATACTATTATGTGAAGTTCAAACTATAAATGTTTTGAATAATTCAACTGCAACATGAGCCAATTGGTGGTGGCATGATGGGAAAAGTCCTCGGTCACATGGGATTCCAATCTTGGGGATTGCTCCTCCACGCAAATAGTTCCATACAGAAAAATTAAAACAGGAGCACAAGGAGCATGCCAACCAACTCTGAATTCACACTATCATGATGCCATAAAAGGGCTTATTAACCTGAGGTGAGCTCACAAATCACATCGACCTGCTGATTTATTTCGTAGGTTGTGGTTTTTGAGGGATCCTTGGAAGAAAAATTATTTTTTTGAGAGAAGAATTGCTTGTTATCTTAGTAATGTGACCTTTGATAAATTTCGTTCACACCACAGGCCATGTGACTGGATGCATTCATATCAAAAGTGGTATAATAATCCATTGACGATGGGAAAAATTAACTGTCCCTTGGTAAAAATTCTTAGTTTCTCATGTCTGACTAGATGAGTTATAATGGATCACATGGGTGTCAATAAAAACATTCAATTTTGGGAGTTAAACCTATAGAATGTAACTGGAAATGTGTAACAGCAACTGTTAAAGTCTGCGGCCAAATTTACACCAGTGAGCTCGAACACTGAAACTTCAACAAAAAACGCTCTGGCTAAGGCATACTAGATAGCATTGACCCTTGCCTTTATCAAGCACTCACCCAGACAGGGCTTGCGAGTGTTTGGCGGGCCCCTGGCGCAGAGAGAAATCTCCCACAAGCCCTGGTTATATGAGTTCCTGTGAATGGCAAGGATCAAGGCTATTTCGCACATCCTAGCTAGAGAGTGCGTGATTAACCTGCATTTATTTTATTAGGTGTGATTGGCGGGCTGCTGGCAAAGGGCTGTATCTCTAGCAAACCCTGTCTGAGTGAGTGCTTGATAAGGGTGAGGGTCAATGCTATCTAGTGCACCTTAGCCAGTGCATTTCTGTTATCATATTTTGGTTAAATCATTTGTTCTAACCCCCTATATCATTTTTATTTAATTTTAATTATGTATTCATTTTTCCTCTATAATTTCTCTCACCATATCCTTTGCCCACTTTTAAGAGTACAGCTGGGGTTGATTCTTCCCATAATATTGCAGTACTGAGTTCATCAGTCATTCTTGGGGTATAGGTTACTCAGCCTGGAGTTATAAACTATAGTCATCGGTATTCCACTAAAGAGTCAGTTCAGAAAGACCATATTTTAAAGTACAATTATTCATCTGGACCCACTGCCTTTTCCTTTGAATAAAGCACTTCTGGAATTCAATTTAATTTGGCTTCAAAATCACGTACTGGTAAAATTCATGTTTTATTGGTGCATTGGATAGGAAAAGAAAAGGACTTTCGAGGAAAGTACACCAAACATTCTTGGAAATATATATGGATGTGAATGCATTTGCAACACTGAAGGACTCAAAACGTTTCAGTTCAAAGTGTAGCAGATAGAGGAGTAGATAATAAGTTTCACGCACCTGAGGTCCTGGGAACCCATTCTTGGGCCATCCAAATGGATGGAGGTCTTGATCCAACAAGGTGTACTCTTGCTCCAGACCGAACCATGGGTGCTGGTTAGCTGCTTTTTGCATGACTTCAAAACATGTTTTTCTGTGGTTGGTATCTGAAAAGAGAGCACAGTAATAAGATTTTAAAATATACTCTGCGATTTAGTTTTATGGTAAGCTTGAGCTTATGCTATGCTATTCTCTTCCTAACATTACTCCACTGATTTGACATATTTTAGGTTATTTAAGTACAAGGGTTTGGGTTCAAACAAAAGCAATCTCGCCAACACCACTTACTTGGCAAGGCATAGAAATATCTTAGTAAATGGATCTTTATTATGAATGAAACTGCTCCATTAATGAATATAAAGATGTATCATGAAGAGAATTGCTTAGCATACATTTTTATATGCAATATTAAAAGAAATGTCAATATTGACTGACCTGTTGGCTTCTTGTTGTACTTGTAGGTTTCACACAGCACTAGCTTATTGTCTCCCAGCTGAAATGGGTCAGCATACATGGCGACAGGGTGGAGGTAAATGTCAGAGTTACTTCCTTCAGCTTGATATGTTGAGCTGCCGTCATAATTCCATATTGGCAATTCTGAAAGAAATGGAAAGCAAGTGTTCTACAGAATGGGTTGAGTTTAAGAGAGAAGAATGGTAGTTAAGAAGAACAAAATGTCATGCAAATCAAAGAGTGGTGAGTACATAATACTTTCATTGCTTTGCGTGAGTTTGCTGTTTGGTGACAATAATGGGAATATTGATTTGAATGCCACTGGTGGAACAGAGATGGATTGTGGGTGAGATAGGCCAGAAGAAATTGAATTTAGGGCTTATGGGATAAATAGTAGCAAGAATTCAAGAGCTCTACGGCCTCTAGGTTAAATAATAAAGGGGGAAAACTCCACTGGCCGTAAAAAACAGTCGCAACTCTCGTCAGACCAAATTGTTGTGTTGGTATTCGCGGGAACCAACCACAACCTCTCGACCAAGAATACCCTCTGTGGTGGTTTACGGGAAATTAATCCACGTCAGGGACCACACACAGCCACACACACACTATCCTGTCTGGAATCCTTCACGAAGCTGTGAGACTTCGTTAAAGATTTCAGGTGGAAATGTAATCCTTCACGAGGCTGTAAGGAAGACCCCGTTAAGGATACCAGGATGTATTACAAGCACACACTCTGCGACTATCCACGAAGGATGAGCACAGACCAATCACACACACTAGCACTCAAGAAGCACACACACGCACTCAAAGGGCCCAACTTCTGGGAGAATCTGAAACGATAGAGTGCAGACGAGGATAGCATCGAACACGCGTGTTTCGTTTTAGTGTGTGTGATTGGTCTGTGCTCGTCCTTCGTGGATAGTCACAGAGTGTGTGCTTGTAATACATCCTGGTATCCTTAACGGGGTCTTCCTTACAGCCTCGTGAAGGATTACATTTCCACCTGAAATCTTTAACGCACTTAACTCACAGCTTCGTGAAGGATTCCAGACAGAATAGTGTGTGTAGCTGTGTGTGGTCCCTGACGTGGATTAATTTCCCGTAAACCACCACAGAGGGTATTCTTGGTCGAGAGGTTGTGGTTGGTTCCCGCGAATACCAACACAACAATTTGGTCTGACGAGAGTTGCGACGGATAAATAGTAGGTTGACACTTTTCAGTAAGGCATTTAATTGGAAAAAAAATCATCATTTCCGTTTCATCCCTTGAAGCTAACAAAAATCCTGAATTGGAAAATCACCTTTTCTGTTACCATGTTATTTTCCAAGCAATGCATCTGCACATGAGCACAATAACCCTCAGCAATTTATTTGCGATGTGGAGACTTCCTTTCTCATAAATTCTCCAATGCCCAATTCCGAGTAGACAACTGACCGAATCTAAGCAATAAATTGTGACATTGTTTCCTCATTACACCATGGTGCTAATTGGGACCAGCCCAATTAATAGGTCATGTAATTCTGTTTGTGTGACTGATGATGACATTCAATGATGCAAAAAACACAAAAAGATTCCCTTCAAAGATCAGATTTACAGGTGCCCACGAGATGGGAGAAATAAGAAGTTTAGAAAAAAATGTACACTCAATTTTTGGAAATTGAATTGCTGAGAAAAGTAAAACTGATAGAACAGGAAAACTGAGGGAATTAAACAAATGAGGAGACACTTTCTTTTCATTCCTTAGTCTTAACAGTTTCCTACTAATTTCAGGATAGAATAACAAAAGTCCAACTGTGGTAAACATTTATCGAATATGCAAGTCACAAATGTCTACCGTATTACAAATATGAAGAAAAAAGTTATCACCTAGCATTAAAAATTTTTATTTCTGAAATAAGTAGCTAATTTCCTCTGGATAAATTCCTCATCATCATCACACACACACACACACACACACTTTGTGCAAGTCATTGCTTCACATTACAGAAATGCCGAGCATTATTATGGGACATGGGTATGCAACACTTTTTAAAGTGGAGAAATTTTGTAATCTCAATCATTGAAGCAATTCTTATCGAATATAGTTGAATACATTAAAGCAATTCAAACAAAAACTTAAAGTTTCGGATCTTAATTATTAAATTGCAAGGATGAAATCCCAGATAAATGTGCAAACAAAATAATATTTGCAGTTCTATATCAGATCAGGTAGATGTACAAAATAAAATTCTAAGGACATCAGAAATGCCCGACCACTGTTCTTGCGTTAAACAGAAAATACTGGAAGGCCAGGTTATGGTACTTGGCACTGAAGTTTTTGTCTCGGTAACAACTGATATCCCTACCCACATGAAGTGTTGTCATTGAGTTCAAAGGAATCGGTGTTCGATTGGAGTTCATCTGGTGGAACTGCTTTTAGATTTTTTGCATTTTGGACTGCTATGTAGATGAGAGATAAATCTGCTTTAAAATGCAATGCAGCATTGACTGTAGCATTTTCCTGGAAAAACGTTGACTGAATTCAATTATGGTGCAGGGATTACTGAACTGGCAACATACACTGTAGTCTAATATATGGTGTGATACAACCCATTCAAGTTTTGTCTGAGAAACAACTTAAAAAACATCCTTCCTCCATGAGATGTTGCCTTTGCATTTTTTTCCGAGTCTGACGACCTCGGATTTCACTGGCGTTGAGGGCCGGTGGTGCTCTGGAGTGCTTGGCCGGCCACCCCTTGCGCGTGACGAATTCCCCCACGAGATTCCTCCCCCCGCCCTCCATAGAGGTCGCTCCCCTCCTCGCGCAGGGGGCGCCCTCTGGAATTGGGTCAGGGGCGGGCGCTATCCCCACCCCCCTCCTCCATTTCAGGGGGAGCGCGCGCGTGTACCCTGGTCATTGCCAGCCCCTCGTGAGAAATAGGACCGTGACCAAAATGTAGTGGTGCCTTCTTTCAGAAAGGGACTGCCCTGTGTACGACCGCAATCGAAGCGGACACTCCGCTTCTGTTGTCCCGTTTGTATCACCTTCGTATGCTTCGGGGAGGGACGAAGATCCAAGTGACGATACATTTAGTAGTAAGGGCACTATGGAGGAGGCACCAAACTGGTTTTCTGTGTTGTCCAAATTTTCGCACGTAATCCAAAATACATATAAGTTAATAATCGATGCTTAAATTTTATTTTTGAAGTGAAAACAGAGATTTAGTAAGAGGAAGACGGGAAGCAATGTCAATTTCTTAAAACTTCATCTACACTTGAAAACTTTGCGCCCCCAACTTGCATAATTGCAAAGGCAAATTGATCAAGATCCTCAAGACCTAGTTTTCGTCGACCAGTTTTACGTTTAGCTGCACCACTTTGCGATTTAGTCCTTTGTGGTCCACGGCAATGACCGCATTCGGCAGTCGATAGTTTCCGTGGTGCAGTAAACAAAGAGGTTTATTTTGCTTGGTAGTGAATGGTTGACCCAGCCCCGCCCACTGAGTTGAACTGAATCGGACGAGGACCATGCCAACAGGCCCAGCTGCAGTATTTCTTCCCTAACCGAAATAAACTCAAATTGACGGGGTTTCCCCCCTGGGGGGAGAGATCAAACGGAAGCTCGAGTGGACCACTCGCTATAGGGCATATTCGTCTTTCCTATTAACGCTCGACATAATCTGGGCATCCATTATGGGAGCAATTAATTTCAGACTTTCTCATCGTCCTACCCAAATATTGCCTCGAAGCGTTCTCATGACCGTTTAAAATTACGGACAGCAAAGAATGTGAAACACTTATCGGTTGAAATTCTAAGTTGAGACCAAGTTTGGAGGTAGAAAACAGGGGATTTTAAATTGTGAAAGTCAAAATGCAGCGTACTTGTCGTCGCTGATGATATAATTTCACTGCAGTGAAGGCAGAGGCAGTTTAAATAGCTTTGGGTTCTAATTAGTGCATTCAATTAGATACTGGTCAATGAATACTTTCAGAATTCCGCTAGCCCTCCTCGTCCTCTCGTGCCCATTGATAGGTGAGTAGTGTTCTGAAACCTTTCTTGACATGGCTGCGAGTGAATCGATTATAAGACATTTGTTCGGTTTACATTTGGAGATCTTAACAGAATAATAATACTCAACTGTACCTAATGCGTACAGTCTCCATGTAGTTAACACTCGTATCTGTTACCACACAAGATGCACTTTCGTCATTCAATTCCCCTTGACCGAATGCTCAGTTTTCATCCAATGAGAATTCTCAAGCATTCTCGAGTTCCACATAATATTATTTCCATTTACGCCCGATAAGGAGTGGTCTACGCAACTGGGTCAATAGAATTATCTTTGTTGTGCCTTCAAGAACTCTTCTGACCTGCATATATTTATATCGTTTGAGATCTAATTCACAGCTGCGTCAATTGCTACATCAAACCGTCCTAGTTAGTTTTTTTCACTGTTTTTCATTAAGCTCGCCCCAGTACCCTATTTTCTCCAAAGGTTTCGTTAAAAGAAATATTTTTAAAATCCACACCAAGTAATGAAAAGATTATCACTCGCTCGGTCTCCTAATTTGAACCCGTCGTTCGTTTAACTCAGCCGTCTAATTTCGTTTCAGCGACGCAAGATATTCAAATCTCCACTGGGACTGCTCGATTTAATCTTTTAATGCTCATCTGCAAAATGTACTTTTATTCTTAAGCTCGCCGAGGAAATATAAGTTAATTCCGCTGATGGAACTTACTTCTTCGCGGCACCTACAGTATATTATGTTTCCTAAATTCTTAATTCAATTTAAATCCTTTATTTGTTATTATTATTCTTTATTTAATTTAACTTATTATTAAATTAGTTTCGTTTTCAACACCTCTTTGTGCACCTGAATTGTGCTTTCCATGTAATGGACTCGGGCAGGTCATTTGACAGTCCCACGCTATTGGGGCCCCTACCTGTGTTCATGCTTCGAATATTGTCAGACACGTGGAGCGTTTGCGGATGGAGGGGACCTGCACAAGCTCATTCCATCCCACGTCAACGTTAACCCGATCCAGACTCTTCGGAAAAATTCGAAGAGTAGTTGTGTGTTTACGACCAACACGTAGCATATATAGTATTAGACAATGGCAGGAGCCTTGGAACATGGATCCTGGAAGGTCAAACTTACCGCCTCTTTCGCATAAAGTACCGTCAAAATCGGCACTTAATGCGAGAATACGTTAATTGATTACCATTACTCTGATTATCGGACCAACTTTATTTATTTTTCCGTTGCATTATACCCAGTTTTGGTGCAAAAAAAAGATCACAGACCAAACGTAAAAAATAATAGAAGGGATCATGTAAAAACTTGATCACTAAACTTACCACGTAACACGCAGTTGAGTGGCCCAATTCTCTTCATCTACAAAACGACACGTAGCGGGCGTAGCATTGTCTCGCAGGGAATACGATTATACATTTCGAGATTTTTTAATCTTTAGCCGTGAGGATAGGCAACACACTCGACCATTCCCCTTCTTTGTTCGGGGTAACGTAGATTTGTGCTGTATGGATCCTCCGACTACATATATGCCCGATTTTAAAATTTATGGTTAAATTCAATCGTGATTTAATGTGAATGTTAACTAAAAGTGTGGATTAGTAACACACAAGTGTATAAACAAATAAGATTACTCATTATTTATGTGGATATTGTAACCATAGTAAAATCATTTTTCGGTTATTTAGCTTTTTAACGGCCAGTTTTGAACTTAAATAGTGGTTATAAAACCAAGTTTTGTCCTTAACCCGAGCTTAAAATTAACCTTCAGTTTAACGAAACATTATAAAACCTGGCCTTAAGGTTTCATCATTTTACGTGTCCATACCTTTTTACGTATTCGAAATGAGAGTTGCAATATTAATCCAACGACGCCAAAGTAAACGGAAAAAACTATCGTTAACATTTCCTATTGAAAAGCTTTTCACGATTTTCATTAGGCACTCTGTTTACGTTGCCAAGGGATATTTTAAATCAAAATAAGTAAAAATGACTTAATCCGACTCCAATATTACGTTTATGCCTCGTTGCCCAAGATTATTTCCATGTAATTCGAGGCTCGGTATAAAACCGAATAACAGTATGTACGTCATTGTAATACTCAGCCTGGTATATCTGTAGTATGCTTTTGTGCACTGATTCCCATCTTTATATCGTTTCCATTTAAATGTGTATTGTATGTCAGGATTATTAAATAGAGACACAAAAAAGTGGCCGTACGCGACATACACGGGGTAGACAACATATTTTATAGCCCATTGGAGAAAGTAAGGTAGCATTTTTTCCACTAGACATTTCAACTGTGATTGGATTTAATTATAGTTCAAGTGAGTTTGAAAAGCAGTAGTTCGAATTTTGATTTCCCAGAATCGTAATGTTCTTTTCCTGCTTGCCAGACTAAATTTTTCCACTTATCGCTGAAGTCGAAAGAAACTCCTCTTTAAGACCAACTGCAGCTTTCACAATGTTTAGGGAGGCTTATAATTACCCTTATTTCCTTCCATGGCTCAGCCCGATCACACTGCTAGTACCTGACGTTTAAACATTTTTGTGCAAAAATTACTGCTCCATGTATGTTCATGCAAATTACAAAGGTGCAATTGAAATTAATGATCCGACTTATTTTGCGAGATCCGCGATCGCGGCATCCTATTACCTCCTGCCCCTCCGAACCCACCAAAAACACGCACACAAACACATACCCTCGACTTTCTTCGGGATGAAGTTGAGAGTCCTGGTCTTGGCGCGGACGTTCTCCCCGGTACCGTCGATCCACACGTACATGGCCTGCACTTTGTTTTCCGGCTGCGGGAGGTTCAGGTAACGATCCAGCACCTGCTTGTTGGTCTGGAAATTAGGCGTCACTGAGAGAGCCATCTTGGGTCGGGTACTTGGCCTGAGGAGCAGAGGTAGGAATGAACGCATTAATGAGGTCCCGTCTAGGGAGAAAACGCGACGAACCAGAAGCATTTTGCAGACCGGATCCCACTGCATGCTTCGCGCTACGGTACAATCCTCGTCTGTCAGAACAACAATGCTCCCGCGAAATTAATACAAAAATAAATAACATCGAACAATAACAAGGATAGCATGTCGGAGAGAGCACACATTCACAATATAAGTGGTCAATAATGACACCACTAATCGCTACATTAAATTATTTATCATCGGCCTAGTTATTCATGCAACCATCCGTCATTGAATAACTACGCAATAACAGAGACGAAGACTATTCCAATTTTCCTCTATTAGTCTTCGCCTCTGTTATTATGGAACAGTTTCACCACATCACACCTGAATCTTTAATAACTGCGTTCTTTAGTTTGCAGGAAGCCCCCATGGCGAATACGATGAAATTTAACTTTTATTCGGTAATATATTGGTTCTGCCGAACAATAGTACCGTGAAATGACCTCGTGTCCCGTGAACTTTATGCCTGAGCCTGGGGTTAAAATTCCACCAATAGTCACCATAGGATGTTTCTTGTGAAACTGAGTTGTGCTGAGGGTCAAAATTCAAATTCCAAAAGGTGTTTATATTTATCTAAGTAGTTGTACAATAAAAGTAACAGTAACAAATAATAAGTATAACATTTATATAGCAGATTAATAAAGGTAACAGTACAACTCACAAGGAAACCCTGTTATAGGCATATGCCTCTTCAGGGTTTAAATTTTATTCATATATACCCTGCAAGCCACCGCCAGGATGTGTGGCAGGGGGGTGAGCACACACCAGAATAATTTTACCCGAACATGACCCTACCGCGGTCGAAAAATGTTATTCTGATCCATTATCGTTCGTGGAAAAAATAACCTCAAATCTATCCGCTCTACACTTGGTATCTCTAATTTTATTTACGTGATCTCTCCTACCGTAGTACGATGGGGGTAATATGATACATTTTCTACATCACTGATAAAGAGACAAACTTCCCATTTATGCAAGAGTTTCAATTTGAAATTAAGCTTTCGCTCTGTGAGTGATTCCCAGCGTAGCTGCTCTAATATTTTGGATAAGTTACTAAGTTTATCATAACAACGTTTTACAAATCTAGCTCCTCTACGCTGCACGTGATCCAATTCAATCATCCCACACGCCATAGATCAGACGGTGAAGAGTGCTGCTATCACTAGGTCCGTATAGCTAAATAGTAACCGTTCAGAAAATAATCGAGTAAAGTCACACGCTAACATTTGCATTGGCATTACTAAGAAACCACAGTAAAGATGTTTCTCCAATTCCCTAGGGGATACGTTCAGATATGCTCATCACAATTACTCCTCTAAACCATTTACTTCCGACTATACCGTCCTTCCAAGTTAATAAAAAATATTAATTAACATGCGTACGTCTCATCGTAGCCAGCGCCCTCATGCTAATTCCTGTCGAGTAAGGCGCAGCCAGTAAAGGCAAGTGTTCCCCAAAACCAGGCCCCATTGCAACCAACTTCGTAATTTCACTTCGAAGTTATTCGATAAGGCAGAGGAACCTCCCGAGCACCTATTTTCAGGTCTACCAACATTTTATATTCCCTTTTCCGAAGCCGAAGGAAACTCCCTCAAGTCTGCATTCAACAGGGATTTTTAATGGTTTCTTGTGGTTTTACCTATATTTTTTTCAAGTCTGACTAAATTATATTCATCCAAAACATCGTTGGACTTCATTCCCGAGGCCAGCTGCCCCGGATTGTCGGCACAATGTTAAAAACGGAATCCAGCGCACTGGAGCTTATTTTCTTTACTTTAAAATCAACAGTTATATCCGAGGAGGATTTCCTTAAACTACTGTATTAAACATTTTAGATTTTACCCTCCCTCGAAATATTTATCAAGAGGTTGTGACGATGGTGGCGAGTTGAATACGAGAGTTTATTCATTCCCATGACGAATAAATGGGCTGAATGAATAAGACCAAAGCTTTGGAGTTTGTGAATTGACCGAATTTATATTTGTGTAGAGATGTAATAATAGTGATCGCAGTAATACATAGCTGGTGACTTAACACCTCCCGCCACACGCCCTTGCGGCGGCTTGAGGGGTATGATGTAGATGAAGTGCGTGTAGAATTAAATAGCGGGTTCTTAGGTCCGTGATTCACATCGCCGCGTTGGTCACTTTTCCTTAAAATAGCTTTTTTTTTAAACCAAACCTGAATGATACTTAGTAGTTAGTCTAGACTGTTGGACCAAAGCAAACTCTTATCGTGTGCTCTTTTGCTGATCCGTACTTAAAAAAAAATGGTACACGCCCCCGCGCGTGGGGAGGGCACCAGTCCCTAATAAATTTGCTCCCTACGCGCGCGTGGGAGAGAGAGAGTTTCGAGCAGGTGTGGGGGAAGCAAGCAGATCCCAGTCGGTCGCGGCGTGTCCAGATAAGGCAAAAAAAGGAATTTTTTTTTAGGAGATAAGGCAAGACGCTCACTCGTGCACCAGATCGGAACGGGGAAATTCCTACTTTCAGATGCTAAATTAAAAAAAAAATTCTTCGTCTAAGTTAAGAAAAAATAAATCGGCTACTGCTGCAATCGGACTGAAGCGAAAAGGATCCACAACAAACATTACGCAAACAAAAAAGTCGTCTTGTCATTTGTGTGTCTAATCCAATGACCACACACGAGAAATTAACATATTTTAATGCTATTGGAACAAAAATTCGTCACGTTCAATATCTTAGGGGAAAAATATTTTAGGTCACGAATAGAGCACGGTGTCTCATTTTCGCCACTTACTGTTCAGGAGGTGTAGTCGAAATTGAGAGATTGGCAAATTATTTCCTTTCTCAATGAAGTTGTGCATCTCCGAATTACTGCATGTACACGCAGCCGGTGACTCCGTGATGGTGTTTTAGCCTCATCCTTCGGAAAAATTCTACTCTTCCATCTTCGTAAGTTTAATATCCTTCATTCTTTCATCCTCTTTTCATTTATCTCA
Source organism: Hetaerina titia (assembly GCA_037158775.1). NCBI lineage: Eukaryota > Metazoa > Arthropoda > Insecta > Odonata > Calopterygidae > Hetaerina > Hetaerina titia. Next base: position 777,649 of record CM073769.1, read on the forward strand.
CCACATAGGCGGTTTCCAAGCCAACTGATAAACACGTACCTAATCGATGCATAGGTAATACAGGTAACAGAAGACGTATTTTAGAACATAAAAATACAACCCTTCTATTGAAGTTTGACATAAAAAATATTCGTTGTTCCAATCTAGACTCTTTTTAAGTTCTTTTTTACAAGGTTCACCTGTTTATGGAATCTGAGGCGTAGAAACTTCACTCGTACCTACGTAGTAATTCTCGTTGGTTTGACAAGATTGCTGTTTGATGGTCGTTTTCTTTCTCTCACCACCTGCCGATTCAAAGACTCGTTAACGTCTAAATCACCGGCTCCATCGACTCTCTCCGTTCTTTTTCCTTTCGCCCTCTTTCGTTTTATGGAATCGAAAAAAATCCACACTTTGAGTGCAAGTACCATAACGAAATCTGAATACTATACTATGTTATTTGAGAATTTTTACAAGACATTTACAAGCAGAGAGAAGATATAAGAGAGCAGTTTCCTGATTGCATTAACGATAATCTTCTAAGAATTACATCATTTTTTAAAGGAATTTTTATGATAACTTATGCAAACCTCAAAACGCACCTTTTGATATAAAATATGGAATTTGGAAACTCGTGAGAGAATGAGTATCAAATCCTCCTGGCGTGTGGAACGATTCCATGGCATTACACGAAAGCTGAACCTTAAGGTGTTCCACATTACATTCATTGTCTCGACCGTGGTTCCAACGTCGTCATTGTTAAATGGTTAGAAATTACAAAAAAGTACCACGGAGAGAGTATTTCAAGTGTGGAGAGGGATGGGGTTGAATCGGCGAGTTTGACGGTCTGATTTTACCCATCCCATACACATTCGCCATTTAAATATAGTCCCAGCTGCAGTTGTCGTAAGGTCACGTAACACCGGATGGTAACGGACAGTGGATGAATTTCCTGAGCACCTGCAGCACAGTTACCGCGTTGATGCGCTAGGGGAAGTTGAAGCAAAGGTGTGGGCGTACGTACTCCCATCCGAAACCGATCGGATGATATCGAACATAAAATCCAATCGTAGTACTGCATTGATTGGAGTTTCAAGTTGATGGGAGAAGCGACGTAGAGAGGGTGTTAAAGAACTGACCGGAGGGACTGAATTACAATCAGGATGATCAGCTAAGCCTTTGTGACCCCACGGATTTTAGAATTTCGTTGGAGAACCGCAGGCAGCATTGTAAAAGGAACTCGCTCCTCCTCTTAGGTCACCCCATCGATGATTTGGTTTGCCCACCAGACCACATGGGAACATCGGTGGTGAAAATCATTCATCTTGAGCATGGCGAATGATTTCATACGCTTTGCAATGGTTGCGTATTAAATTCACATTAGCAAATGACTCCGTTACCGTCGCGGCATCTCCCGCAATTCTTTGAAATGGTAAGTAGTTCAAATTGGGGCTATGCGTAGCCCCAATTGTTGCAGCGAATTAAAAATTACACTGGTTTTTTGTTAGTAGTTGACATGACGTTGTCGCTATGGGACCTTTAAATCCTTCCTGTCGCCCTCCCCGTCCCATTCCAAACTTCTTCAAATATCGCGCGATATTTATTCATTTCGGCACCCCTTCCGTCGCTCGTCCTCGGCAACTCCCGGCCTTGACGCCGCACCACACTCAAGGATGATCTTGAGAACTACCTGGTTTTCCCGGAGAATGGAAATTATGTTTCAAAAGCACTATGTTGGGGAAGGGAAGGAGTTAATTCTGCCGAATCTCATAACGCGAACGAACAGATCTATTTCAGGATTTAATGCTCTCAGGACGTAACCGTTGAAGAGCGTGTCGTATTAGCTGAATGAGGAGTCCACATTCAGCAGCATTCAGTCCTTCCAATCTCATTAAAAAAAACCATAGTTTTCTCGCATGCAGCGAGTATGAGTTCCTCGTCCCGTCCCCCCACCTTTGCAAACCCTCCTTCCCCAAAGTGTGGGAACTACTGGCAACGAGGTCCATAGGGCAAATTGCGAAGTTTCAGGTGTGATGCGGCGGAAAACGGAATTGATGAACAAGCAATGATTATGATTATATTTATTGGTCATATAAATTCCTAAATTAGTTTGCAAGGGGAGAACGCGTCACGGATTCGTAACATTTCATGCAAGACAGGCTTTTACTTGACTTTCACGAGAAGAGTTTTTTTTTCAAAGTTAGCAAGCCTTTGCCAATATACCCTTTGGTGAGTGCAAAGTACCCTGTTAACGATTTTGACAGTTAAATTGTCAAATCTGGGACATTTTCGCCCTCATGCCACAAGCGAAAGAAAAGCCTAGTGATACCCTCGGACCGCCATCATTATTTCAAACAAAGTAGTATACTTTCGGAAAGGATATACCGGCATTTCATTGCTCGGCTGCCACGGATATGTTTAAATGTAACACGACAAAACACGAGTATTTCTACAAATGTAACATTTTTATCTTTGGATTAGTGGAGCCTTGTCTGTCAACTAGACAAGATTTGTCTGAGCTTACTTGTCGGAGCGCATCAGGACAATTTTGCTAAATACAAAAAATAAATTTAGCGATTATTAAAAAATAATGTGAAATTTCTAATCTAGTCATTTTTTTAATAACTAGAATGGTTGCGGTCCACGAGATGTGTCCTCATTAAACAAATATCGTCAATCATATTACATTTAAATCTTCTACGATTAGCACCAATTAAATGTTTGGCTTTCTACATCTTGAGAATGTGATTTAAAATAATGAAAGAAGAGATTGACATATTGGAGGCGATCATTATTTAATGCTCTCGCTTCAAATTGGCAATTTGTTAGCATCGAGCGTTCCATGCCGGAAGGATCTTTTCTATTCCGGGAAATATTTCCCTCTGTCCCCCCCCCCCTGCGCCCTTAGATGAAATGACAAGCCGCAATGTACAAGAATATACAGAAGTAAGAGCTCGTTAGATTATTTTTTATTTCAATTTCAACGTTAGCGATGAAATATATATATGTATGTATGTATGTATGTATGTATGTATGTATGTATGTATGTATGTATGTATGTATGTATGTATATATATATATATATATATATATATATACATACATACATACATATGAGCGTATTAATCGGCAGTTGGATGTTGAAGACTGTGATAGAGGGTAGATCTCTTTTCGTTTCTCCTTTCGACCTCGTTCGCCACGCTCGTTCTCTCTCAATTCTCAGCCAGAATCTGGCCTCGGCCTCAGCCGATCAGATGCCGTGCGGGGGAGCAGTGGTTGGTTGGCATGGCAACAGTCGCAATGGGAAGATGCCTTGGGTCCACCCCCTCCCCCGCAATCGAGATCCTCAAGGACGGGCGCTAAGTTGCGACACCATCCCCTGGTGGCGCGGGGGTAGCCGTGCGCACATATGAATCTTCTGCCTGCACCGTGTCCCGGAGGCGACAGCGGCATATGGCACCCGTGTCACCCCGCTCTAGAAAGACAACGCCGACGATCTAGATATTCACGCCCCCGGAAGTGAAATAATTCAAAGAAATACTGCGGCACTGACTTCATTAGGCAGAATCATTTGGTAGAGTGCGCCAAAATAAATTTGGGAAATTTCTAAAAATGAAAAGAAAAAAATAATAATTCGCCCATAACGTGATTCGAATCCGAATTCATTAAGTTTACCTGTCAACTGTTTTAAGCAATCCAAGGGCGGTCTCCTTTACTGTGATTTTCTTGGGGATTTAAGGACAGAGTTTTAAACCAATCACCATTCATTATCAATTATAGTCACTATAGTTACGACACAGTCCGCGACGATGATGAAGTTTTATCTAAAAAACACGTTTGGCTTCAACGGATACAAAGAAAATGCGGGAAATTCCAGGACAGCGGACTTTTCAGCGGAGTCACCCACTTGATGTGAAACCAAATTCGACGGGACTTTTTCCAGAGGAGAAACAATTATTCGCTCACACCGGAATTCGAACCCGAACTTCTCGATATTCGACCTAGTCCTTTAGTTGGCTAGTAATTCTATGCTCTCCTTTTAATGAATATTCTTCACACACACACACACATTCAAACCTACATTGGGTGACTAATAAGTCTGATCGCTTATTGCTTTTCAACTCTCTTGGAAGAAGGCCAAGTACATTGGTCAAGTCGCCGAGCGCATAACGAACACTTAAAGAAATAAATATACTCGTACGATGCACGTAAAGAGACAAATTTAAGACATGTTTAACGGAGAATTTCTACATATTTTATCATGTAGTATTGTCATCTAATTTAATCCTACACAATTCTACCCTACACACAACACTAGCCGACAGCTATTCCTCCGTCCAACAGCTCTCTTTTTTGGCCTATTCGTATGCTATGCCTCCTGGGCCTTCATTTCGTTTTTTTCCAATACAAAACAAATTGTTTCTCATTATTTGTTCCCAACCCAACAGGTTATTCTTTTCCTTAGCATACCCTTACTGCATTTTCCTCCTCAACTCTTTTATTGACAGTTTTTTTTAATTATATGCCCATTTGCAGAAAATTATTTCACTCAATTAACTGGTTTCGAAGACTTTTCTTTTCCTATTTGGGTCTGATTTACTGGTCGAGCATTAGCAGAAAATGTAGTATTCCGAGAGGCAGACGATGTCAACTGCTGAGAGAACTGGGGCGTTGCCGTGAGCCCGAAGACACGTGCGCCTATGATACTCCCTGCACTGCCTGCCCATTCCCCTCCCGCGCCTCCTTCCATTATTATCTTCATTGTGCTCGAAACATTTAGTGACCTACATGAAAAAATTCACATCTCTCCAACACGATCAACAAGTTTGGTTTTTCACAGATGGAGCTCGCAACACTATCTTCCGTCTATTCGAGTACACAAGTCTCTCCCCCATTTCGAATTTCAGGTCGTCATCTCTTCTTTCGATCACGTCCTTACTCTCGCATTTTATTGCACGACGTTTATGGATTTGCGATATCAATGCGATTGATTGGTGAAATCGGCTTTCACTATACACTCACAATTACTACTGTTGAATCATTTCAATATCGAGCCAGGAATCGAGCATTCGTTGGTTCCCCAAGTTAACTTACTCGTATCGTTCCCCATAGCGTAGACAAGAAAGATTGGTAAAAACGGAATAGAGGAATAATTTGGAATAAATTGATGCAAAAATAAAGCCTATATAAAAATGATGGGCAGTATGAATACAATGGCTGGATCCGAAGCGTTCTTATTATTTAAACGAACCGCAGTGATCAATTCGAAGGTTGCTTTGGCGGGTATGGGTGGCAGAGCTCACTCTCGCGCCAAATCTCCAATACTGCGTGAGAAATCAAAATATATTCGACATGTTCATTAAGGTGGCCGGCCAGTTCCTCACCCTATGCCGGATGTTGTATCGTAAGTAGAAAGGATATAACACCGTGGGCGAAGTTGCGACCGCCTTCAGGAAGGGGCGTTGGTTTTTGTGGTGGACAACTGGCTCATAGAATGAACACATTGGAGTACGCTTCTTAAGAATGTTAAATGTTTCATTATTATAAGTCCTTAAAACGTGACCCTAATATTTCGTAATACTCTGGGAACTGAGAAATTCTTAAATTCTCGTATATCGGTGATTACCTTGTATATTTCAAATTTCATACGCGTGATTAGAAGGATATGAGTGGATTTTGCTAGGGTTATTTGTTTGGGTAACTGTGTGATCTTTACCTGTTATCCATTTAATCTATTAATATTAATGAACTCCAAATTGCCATCTTTCTAGTCGACTGCCAGAAATGCTCAAGACCAGTAGAAACATCGTTCACATCAGGTTGTCCTTAATTATACATATATTCGCGTTAGTCATCTTCTCATCTTCGGAGCTGCTTCGTTACATTTTCAATTAAATCGCATTTGATTCTGCTAGGTAGAGAGATAGATATTTTGGACGCCAATCCGCAAACTATCCGCTCCGGTAATAGCATCGATCATCTCTTTCGAGGCGACCCAAGTTTAGCAACCGCCTTCTTGGTCATTTCATTCCTCTACTTCCAACTTTCACTTTATGTGGCACAACAAACGCTGCATTCACACAAAAAAAATCACATTCAACGCCCAAACGGAGGAGGGAATTCCAAAATTCATAGGGAATATTTTGGAGAAGTTATTTGGAGCGATTTTCCAGTCCGACGACATTAGAGGTACCCCTCTCTTTGTTTGAGTTCCGGTTAAAGAAAACACTATTACAAAAAATTAACCTAACTTAAGCTTACGGGCCCAGCTTCAACAGGACTCAATTTCAACCTTAAATTCCTCATTTTTTTCAATTTAATTTGAAATCTGTATTTTTCTCAATACTTTCCCTGAAAGTAGAAACTTTACTACAGAATTAGTATCTACATACTACCTTGATCAAAAGGTTCCCGGAATTTATTCAGAAAATTAAAAATACAAGTTTATTCATCTAAATCTATATTGTCCCCTTCAAAGTAATCCCCATCGACTGCAACACACTTATGCCAGCGCTTGATCCAATCCTCGAAACATTTTTTATATTCGGTTTTCGGTATGTCCATCAGTGCTTCCTGCGATTTTTCCATTACTTCCTCTCAGCTGCTAAAACGCGTTCCCCGTAATGGTTTTTTTTAACTCGATTGAACAGAAAGAAGTCACAGGGAGCCAAATCAGGTGAATTCGGTGGCTGTTGGATGGTATTTGTTGCATTTTTCGTCAAAAAATTACGAATAATGATAGCACTGTGCGACGGTCTCTGGTCTCTTTCGGCGAATTGCTTCACGCAAACGTCTCATAACGCCCAAATAATACTCTTTGTTTACTGCCTGGCCTTCTGGCAAAAATTCATGATGCACTACACCGTTGTAATCCATGAAAACCGTCAGCATTGCCTTCTTTTTTGACTGAAAACGACGTGGTTTTTTTGGTCTCGGCTCATTTGGTGAACGCCATTCACTTGCCTGATGTCTGGATTGCGTGTCGTACTCATAAACCCACGTCTCGTCTCCAGTAATGATCATTTGATGAATGTGGGATCGGATTCAGCCTCGCAAATCATGTCTTTTGCGACGTCAACACGGTCTCTTTTTTGCATGAAATTGAGGTCTTTTGGCACCAACTTTGCTGCTACACGACGGAAACCCAAATCATTAACCACAATGTCTTGGGCGGATCCATAGGCAATGTTCAAGTCCTCCGCTATTTCTCTGATGGTTAATTTGCGGTTATTGACCAACATTTCTTTTACTTTATCAATTTTTTCACCGACTTTCGATGTCGATGGTCTGCCACTGCGTTCATCATCTTCGATTGACTCACGACCACTTCTGAACCGCTCGTGCCACTGGTAAACGACCGTTTTTTTTAGAGAACCGTTGCCGAAACACTTATCCAACATTTCCAACGTCCGTGCGCCACTAAATCCGTTTTTTACGCAAAATTTAATACAAGTTCGTTGTTGCAAATTTAAATCCATTTCTGCAATTTTAAAAAATCGCCAACACACACAGAGATAGATGTACCCTTGGCTACGTAACTTTTGCAAATGTCAAGTTATGACACTAAGATGTAAAGGGAATATCAACAACAGATGTACCAATTTAACAAAAAAAACAACTCAAATCGTAACGATGGGAGCGCCACACGGTGGTTATTCCGGGAACGTTTTGATCAAGGTAGTATGTCTTTAGTAGTATCTTTCGAATTAGAATCTATATTGACGCTTTTCGCACCGAAGCAGCGATTTCATGTAAGGGCAAACGCCCAACCATTTTGAATACTGCCAACACATATGTGTGTGTATATATACATATATATCTCTATATATATGTATGTAAAGATCAGGTGCGTATATGGGATTGTGTACATACATGCCTATATTTATTACATTCATGGGTAGTGATTCCTTTAAAATTATTGATATAAAGATATAATGGCCCTGGTGAGAGGATGGATGCTTTTTACGGTCCGCTCCAACGTGACGGCCAGCGACACTGGTCGGGAATAGTGTTTGCACGTTGCCAAGACAGCTTGACGCAGCATCTGGACGGCGGCGCCTTCCGCTCCCGCGCCCGAAGGGTGTAACGAGGGGGATTCCACCGAAAGGGTGTGGTGATGTGTAGGGGAGGGGAGGCACGTGGCGCCTCTAGAGAAATGATGTAGGTGCGCCAGCGTACGTAATTACGGATGAGACGTTAGACTGCCACTGACCTCTGGCGAGGGATGAGAGGGGGCGGGGAGGAAGAAGCATGGGGGATGTTTGGCACGAGGAGGAAAAATAGGGGGGGGGGCAGGGGTTAGGAACGAGCCCGACCTTCTCCTACCTCTTGGGTCGCTGTAACCTTGACATGGATCTTCCTCCATAATTTCCCATCAACCCCCGCACGCACGCACTTAAGATCGCGGCCGTCCCCACCCCCTCTCCTCCAAGCCGACACGCCTTCATTATTATTTTGCCGTGTGATTATTTTCCTCGTCCCAAAATCTCACCCGTTCGTGGGAGGGGGGGGCGTAGAGAAAACTTGACCCTATTTTTTCCGAGATCGTCCCAATTTTCGAAAATTCGCAGCAGAACCTTCTGCCCCCGCCGGACCTTGAAACTCCGTTCCCAGACTCGAGATATTTTTACGCTTCGAGTCGTTCGTTTTTATAGCCATCGAACGAGGGAGGAAGGGAGATATCTTTAAGGAATAGGAAATTGAAGGGACTGGAGCCTGACGAGGAGGGACATTCGGATGTTTTAAGCGAGGAGATAGAGACTGTACTTCGCTCAACGATAATTTTTAAACCCATTTTGAAATTCTCTCTCAGGCGTAATTTTATCTCCAATACAGACCTCCGACTGATAGGCAACCGATTAAATGGGATAAAAGAGCACATATATATTTATTTGACACACACACACATATATATAAATATTTATAAATTTCGTCGAGTTAACACAGAAGTGTTGAATAAAAAACTCTGATAGCAACGAACGATATAAGAACACTCATACGATATTTCTTAACAATTTCGACGGAATTGAGAACTCAGTACTCAGTTCTACTATATCTTCTGATGAAGAAGATTATATATATATATATATATATATATATATATATATATATATATATATATATATATATATATCCAACAACAACATCCGCCCCCAACAACTTCCATATCATCCCCACCTTTTTTAAAATTCCCGCGCCATACACTACCCCTTCAAACTCCTCACCTCGAATGCCTTCCCCCCTTTTCCTTTCTTTTCCCCTCTTTTCCCCCATTTCCCCTTCTCCTTCCTACCACTGCTTTCGGGCCCTCCTCTGCCTCAGTTCTGTTCCTAATTCCTCTTGAGAAAGGTGGTTGGACCACCGAAAATTCGAGAACCAGTGAGTTTTTCCTCTTTTGTGTTTTGGTTTCTGTGTTTGTTATGACTATCAGTGAATTTATATTACACGTTTGTGGGTTTTCCAAAAAAGTGTGTGTATATATATATATATATATATATATACACACACATAAAAACACCATAAACACAGTAATCAACCCGAAGGTCGGTTTAGTAGGTGATGGTAGAGCTCACCCATGTACCAAGCCCGACGGCGTGTGAAGATTCACACATCAGGGTAGGGGGGCCAGTTCCTTTCCCTGTGCCGGTTATGGTTTCCCAGGTAGATCTGGTACCCGAAAAATCAACAAGCTTGGGTGGAGCTGCAGGTGCCCAAAGTGCCTTGCCCGGGAATCGAACATATATATATATATATATATATATATATAAGGTAATCTACCGGTTAGGGTAGGTTTTTGGATGGACACAACTATCGAATAAACATTTTGTAACTCCAAACAAAACCCAATCCAGCAACCTAAACTACATCAGGTCCCTCTTCATCTCTGTGTATTTCTTTCCACCCTTCATCCCATCCAACATCCCTATCTGTTCCTACCCTTTCCTCGCTTGCCCAACATTCTCCCCTCTATCACCTTCTTCAACATTCCACTACCGCTCAATACGCCTTTCATCCATTTTTCCTGCCTCCATAGGATTTCTCTCAACAAACCCCTCTCCTCACCCACTATCTCTAGTACTTCCTCATTTGTTTTCCTTTCGGTCCATTTCACCTTCTCCATGCTTTTCCACACCCACATTTCAAAAGCCTCCCATCTACGTCTATCCTCCCGCTTCAGTGGCCACGTTTCCGCGCCGTACATAGCTACGCTCCATATCAGAGTTTTTACGAGTCTTGTCTTAACATCCCTACTCAACGTCCCCGTCATCAACTCCCTCCTCCTTGAGAAAGCCTCCTTGCCTAGCGCAATTCTTCTCCTTACATCCCTACTACTTTGACCGTATTGGTCGAAAACACTTCCGAGATATGTAAACTGTTCTACCTGCTCTATTTTTTCCCCGCCTATTTTAATATTTAGCTTAGCCTTTTTCTTTCTGGAAAATCGCATAACCTTTGTTTTATTTATATTGATTCTCATCCCATATTTATCGCACTGAACCTCCAATTCACTCAGCAATGCTTGCAACCCCTTGGCTGACTGAGCAACTAATGCTTGGTCATCAGCAAACCTAACCGATTTTACGACACTTTCCCATTTTCCTTATCTGTATTTCTATGTGAATGAATATTTATTCGCCGTATGGAGGGATTTCGTGTTTGAATGTGTATTTGGCCAATGTGGCTCGTCTCTTCTTCTGGCTATGCGTGCCATGAAACGCACCGTTCCTATCCTTTATGATGCTGCATGCTTGCTTACTGTCCATCCTCCTCTTGTGTTTGTCTATTTCTCCTTTGGTGGGTGTAACAGCTCCCGAACGCTATCTCCTGGGCAATGAATCGGAGCACTTTGGCGCTTTATAAGATCGCAGATTTCAGTGTAAGAGTACATTTTCTCGATAGCTCAAGTGGTTAGAGCATCTGCCCGGCAAGTGGAGACATCCGGTTTTCAAGTCCCGGTCGCGGAAAATATTTTTACTTTTGTGATCTGCTCAAATCCGCCTTCCCCACCTCTCTTGTGTTCGTTCTTTATGTGTGTTCCTTTCCCATTTCCTTACCTCTATTTCTATGTGAATGAATATTTGTTCGCCGTATAGCGGGATTTCGTGTTTGAATGTGTGTATACATACATATACATATATATATATAGGTATAAATATATGTATATATAAAAAAATATATTATGTATATATATATATATATATATATATATATATATATATATATATATATATATATATATATATATTCATGTATCCTCACACGGGTTTGCACGTCATACTAAGGCTCCCTCAGCAACAGTTTCGGGGTAATATTTTCGTTACATTTGTTCATTAATCAGAATCCGTTATCTTCTTCATGGATAATTATCTAATCCGATGAATGCCAAATGGTCATTCTCCTAATCTATCCTTTATTCCATCATAATGATGCGTTGCCATGAGACCATGTACCTCTCTTAACCTATCCTTGGCCCTGTTATAAGTATATCGCCCCCCCCCCTTTCAGGGCCCCTTTCAAACAACCTTTTAAAAGGTATAAACCATCGTGGTGGCTCTGGGAAGTGTACAATGAATCAGCTTCTCTCCTTTTCTTACAACAGCCCCTCATTGGTCCTTCCTCTTACTCACCCTTCGAAGTGCTTCTTCGCTCGTTACTTCGTCGATCAGTTTTATTTTTATCGTTCTTCTGTTTGAAATCGCGTTTCCATGGCTCCCAGTACTCTTTTTTTCCCGATGCTGCTTATCTTCCGCGTCTCAAGGCCGAATAAAGGTAAATCTTAGGGAAAACTTCTTTATGAACCACTTCCTCAGTTACGGACGTAAGTCGCTCGACTTATAATTCGGAATAAGATGGCCAGAGCCACTGGGGAGGAGGAAGGAACTCTTTCAGTTTCCGAGTGCGAAGGAGGAAACTTTGTAATTGCGAAATGATGTCTCCCAGCCAGCTGCGGACATGCTCTGAGAAAATGTGTTTTACCAGCAAGTGACGATGTCGTTGAAGTATTAAAAAAAATTTAATGTAAGTTGGCCACAGTGCGTGCGCACACGAACGCGAGAGAGTCGGGAGGGTCCTGAAATAGTGCTTATGTATGACGTTCGCTTCCGAGTGATGCTGGGGCGACCAGGAATAGCGAGGCGATCGTAAAAGACGGGCAGTGAAATCGAAATAAAAGGCGATGGGCCAAGGATGTTGGGTTCATCTGAAACGGAGAGGCATGAAAACCGAAGCTCACCCCACGAAATGCTCCATAAAAAGTGTCGAAGAACAGGCAATTCATTTTAAGAAGGTACTCCACGATTAAATACTTTTATTACACTGCCCCCTGAGAGCTTATGCTCTGGCCTCGGCGTGAGAAAGTCGCATTTTTCGAGGGTAAAACAAAAAAAATAAAACGAACAAACGCAGTTTGCCCAGTGGAGAGAAATTTTACTTGTGAGGAAAAATCTCACTTTAGCGAAGCCGAGGTGTCGTCAAGAATTTGTCGTCAACTCTATTGAGAAAGAAAATCGTATTAGAACGAATATTTTTAAAAATGGCGTCGTTTTCTGGAACAGTTCCAACTTTGGGGAGCATTCATGAATGCGACTTAACGAATTACATGATAACTTCACACTCGAGACAATGGTGAATCCTACCGAGCTTCGTGATGGGATGACACTCGCTAGTGCAGATGTTTTTAAGATTCCAGGAGACTCTGTTAACTGCAATTGTTTACATTGTTTGAATTTCGGCAATGCGTGCATAGAAAATGCCGTTCTTGAAAACACGCCATCTTGCTTATTAGAAATTCAATACTTGTTGACATCGTTTCCATGGATATACAGGGAGTACCTGTACTTGGGAGTAATTATAAGTAAAATAAAAGTTTTACTGTTGGAAAAAGAGCTCTTAAACCCGTAAATGAAACGAATACACTATTTTCGGAAGTTTTTGTAATCTAAATTTCACAACCCTCAATAATTTAAATATTTTATTAATCACACCGCCGCAAGATAATCTACAGGTATACCCATAAAAAGTGTCATAAAATTGGTTGAAATTTAAAACTGATTAATATATGAAAACGTGGCGATATTTTTTGCGTGGCGATTGTATGAACTTTTCAAAATCGATCAAAATATTTTTCAACACGAGGAAATATGATTGGATCGGTTATCACCGAAAGCATTCCTTGAATAGAGAGGGGCAGCCGGAACACAAGTTTTAAATTCCCGACTATCGATACTATTGTAGTTGTGAAGTCACTACATCTCGAAGAAAATATCTCGAACTCCGTACTGCATTCGAGATATTGCAGTCCCTGCGTCAACCATACTCTTTGTCAATGATGAAATTCGATCTTATCGAGTCAATTCTGAACACAATCTCGCTCTGATTTAAGGATTTCCAGTCAATTTTGCCAAACGGCAACCGTGAACAATATTTGAAATCCTAAAATCTCGATATTGTCGACGATACAGCCAAATAAATATTTGATAATTTTCAAAAAGATTTACCAAGTCAACGACGGATTGAAGTAGGCATCCATGGCGCTGAAGAAGTTAAAAAAGTTTTGCTTACAAACAAAAAAAATTTACATCACGTAAAAAAGGGGACGTGGTTAACAGTTGTAACAGTGACCGGAGGACCCGGGGCTTCACTTTTTTGTGTGATTTTTCGGATTGCAGATCTTCCAGGGAAACTACAGGCGGCACGGTGAATAAGGAGTGAACTCCCTCATTACAATGACGAGTGAATTTCACGTGCCCTTAGGCCTTATTACTCGACGAGCTCTGCCTTACTCGCCTATTAAACCAACCTTCGGGTTGACGGATACCTATGGTTGGCTTTATCATATAGAATTCTGTTTGCTACAGGCTTGGCGGTGGCCAGTTGATAATATTTATTTACCCACTGACAGATACGCACCTAACGGCTGCTTACTAAAGATAACCTATGATTATAACATTTCGAGCTACTTTAAGCGAAATACCGCCATAAAACTACCCGGGACCTCGAAAAATACACAATTATACGTAATCGATATTGCAAAGCGGGGAAAGTAAATCATGACACGCTGATTTTTACGCTATACTGAACGACGCCGTATACGAAGTAAGTAAACGTCACGGAAAAGTATGAGACTGTTACGGAACACGGGAAGAACCCTCCTTTTTTGAGGTCCCAGCGATCACTCCTGCCGACTAGGGAAGAGTCACGTGCCGTGAACTTCAAACACTATGCCGCAGGAAGTGACACTGAACAATGTTTTTTAGCGTGGTCACTCGGTCAGCGAGAAAGGGGTGATTTGAACCGAGATCCATCGTTTTCCTGAACGAGAGACTTAAGCAGGTAACATTCTTCGTCGGACACATTTCACTTTGAATTTCCCAACGTCTTCCTCATATCCAAAAAACTTGGGACGATTAGAAAGTTTCACAAAAATACTCGTGCAGTCGTTCATTAAAAAATACGCGTCGAAGATGTGGATAAACACATATACAAATGTGCCTTGTCATATTCTCATCACGCAACTTTTTTGCGGATTGGTTCGGGGAGTAGTTCTTGTTTTAAAATTTTGAGTGCCTATAATTAATTACTGCTCCATCGGCTCCCAGATTTCACAATCTAAATGAGGTTTCTAATAGACGATTTATAGTTGAATGAATTTCTCATGTCAAAGAAACCCTCAAATTACGCAATGAACAAATAATATCACTTTTCCACAAGATAAAAAAAATATTACCGACCAGAACTCGATACACTCGTATGTATATCGACTTCGAAAAGAGAATGAACGCTGCCTTATGCATATTTACACGCTACATTGAATCTGATAAATTGCGATTTACGCAGAATCATGATAATCTTCGCGCGAATTGTTGAGGATCCACAATGTTCCGTTGTCATGCAACCCATGAGGCCACCAGCATACCCAGGCGAGTCACAAGCGCATCAGAGTGCTCGCTCTATGGCGAGGGCAAGGGTGCGAAAACCCTAATCGTTTAAGGGTGTGGAATGCTTACGATATTTCTCCTCTCTGATCGATGGGTTCGGAGAAAGTAGGCGAAGAGCGAACGAATGACTAACCTCACAGGTCTCGGGGGGTGAGGATGGGAAATAATCAGGGGGGGGGGAAACCGAGGGAGGGAGCAACGGGGGCGGAAGGGGAAGGGTACCGAGTGGAAACCGAACGATCGGCGACGACCCAAGGACAACCCCAGCCCGACTACTCCCTGACCTCCAGTCCATTTTAACGCTCGAATTAATGCGAGACCATGCAAGATTCGCACCGGAATCTCTTCCATTTTTTTTGTTCGTCTTTATACAGGGTGCGGCAACATAACGTCCCTTTTTACGAAAGGGTTTTGCTTCTTGTTTTGTAGATGGTTCTCCTCACATAAGGCAGAGAGGACGTCCCAAGGCTCGACGTGAAACTTAAACGACTATGCAGCAGAACGCGGGGAGTGTCGTACCGCACATCCCCACTTCCCCGCTAATGCTCGATTTCTTTTGATAACGAGTTCCCCAAGGAAGTGACGCAGGACCATCTTTTTACTAATCCTTTTTACATAAACACCGTGGTTAAGAGCCAACTTGTTTAATTGCTGACGACAGATTTGACGGTGAAGTTCCGTGGATAGACGAGTGCGTGTTAGCGAATTATCTTGATGCAACTCAGCGCTGGTGCGACACATGACGATTATAATTCAAAACTTTTAAGAAATGTGACGCGTTGAAAAATGTTGGGATAAAGGAACGGTTCTCCTTCGAACGCAAAGTTGAATGAAGATCCTGAGGAATTATTCACGAGCAGATATACGTAGGTTTATGCGATACACGGCGATATATCCGTCCAATGTCGATATTGTTTCATATCAATCATTTCTATGTTTACATCTATGACGAACCGATACATAAAGAGGATCCATAATTATCGTCGAAATGTCGGAAAACGATATTGATCGAAATGCCAGTAATAGTTCACATTAATCGATGATTATTTCGTATTAACGGTCGACACTTGAAAAGTGATTTTCGCACGGCTCTTTAGAGTCGAGGGGGATTCGAATCAACGGGTCACTGCGCCAGAAGTGTCCGCTGTCGCGAAATTTTTTTTATGATGCATCTAGAGGATAGAAGTGGCAACGCGTCTTCCAGTGATTCACTCTTGGGTGGGCTCCAAACGGGACAGGGGGAGGGGGATTTAGAAAGGGGATGGATTGATTGGCGTCTTTGATGGGCGACGCGGGAAGTGAAAAGAGATATTGAAGACGTGTTGAGTGCCGTAAAATCTAGGGGCTAATTTCATTTTAAGTGGACGCGGGAACGTCCGCTATTTCCTCTGGTGCCCGACACTCGTGGATGGGTTGGCTGAACTGAAGGCTAGTGAGGCCCATCGATGGAAAAAACGATTACTCAACATGGGGTGTCAGTTGGCAAATAGAACATTTGAAGCCACTGGTGTGTGTGGGGGGGGGAATCATATTAAGAGCATAAAGGGATACACAATTACAGAGGACACTAACTGTTATTCTTAAGGAACGTATAGCGTTGACACTACATCCTTTCGAATACGGGCGAAAATTTTATCACGCAAGAGACAAAGCACTTACGGTAAATCAATCGCAATTGAAATCCTCTTAAAAATGACTGCCATTAAAAAAAAGTTCTTAAAAATAATGGCCTAACACCACACGTTAAAAAAAACTCAGTTTACAACAGCACTGAATAAGTATATTTGTACAAATTTTTCTATCCGATTTTTCCAAACTCATAAAAGTAGGCAAAATTAAGCACATAAGCGTATCACAGGTTCCGTCTTCCAGCGGGAACTTGACGAGGATAACCTCTGCTCAATTATAATTGATAATTCACTGGCCTACAAAAAATTTTTTTTTATGGTGCCGGGAATCTTTGTGCTGATTTTAACTATATTTGTAGAGCTGAATCCAAATATGAAATCCGTTTTTATTTAACAGCTCTACTTTTTTAGATATGGCACATCTTACGATTAGTTGTTTTAATATTTGATATATTCCGGAAAATAATTTTCAAAGTTATAGACTTATTTAAGTATACTAAATTATAACCACTCTGCGGTATTCCTTTTATTTTCAATAAACTGTCAATACGTTTTATGTATATTTCTATATTGTAGGCCAATGAGATAATTATTAATATAATATTCCCATATCATCATGTACAAGATTTTTTTACGTAAGTAACAACATATCTATATCTTGAAAACTATAGCTGATAGGAAAAAACTAGTGTCATAATTGGATTCAGCACCCCAATTGTTCTATAAATCAACATTAAAAGCTCCGGCACCAAAAACACTGTTGGCCTGTGTTATGCATCAATTAAAATTACGATATTCCCAACTTGGGTTGGCTTCCACCTTGTTCCGGTTCCGTATCCGACAGGTTTCGCCGATACTGGATTTCTTCCTTCATGTGTTCCGAATGCTGACCTCGCTTCGCAGCGTAAATGACGGCCGGTGGCATCGTTGAGTCGTCCTAGGTCGGCAGATTCATTGAGAGAAGAAGGGCTGAGCGGGCAACGAAATCGCAAGCAGGAGGGTAAAAAAGGGGAAGGGAGTTTAAATTCTCACTACTGTGCATTACATAAGCCAAAACAAAACGCCCTTGAGTTTCTTACTGAACCACTCATCTGAAGTGCGGAGGAAGTTGGACGAGAAAAACCGAACGTCTAGGATATATGATCTAAGGTTTCACGCAGTCCAACTCTAGGCGAAGCGATTGACGACATCTCATGTGTGTTTGATGAGAATATTTACCACATTAGCCACTAGAGGGAGAAGAGTGGCAACCGATAAACAATATTTTCATTGTTGACGTGCTTCAACATAAACAGATGCTTCGATGGTGGATATATACGTTTGTAATATGTATAATACATTTTTCATTTTAAATAATATAAATAATATATTATTTAAATATTATATACATAACACACATACTGACGAGGAAGAAGATAGCTTAGGTCCAGGCATACTCGACAAAGAAATAGAAAGGGCATTAAAGGAGATGAAAGCAAATAAGGCCGTGGGGGTGGACAACATACCTGTAGAACTGTTGAAATGTTTAGGAAAATGTGGGAAGGAGACTCTATATGGACTGATTCGTAGTATCTATGAGGAAGGAATCTGGCCGGAAGATTTGTGAAATCAGTGTTAGTTCCTATTCCGAAAAAGGTAAAGGCTACATCATGTGAGGATTACAGAACAATAAGCTTGATATACCACGCAGCTAAAGTTATTCTCAGGAACATCAACAAAAGGATAGAGAGTAAGGCAAATTACTTAGGGGATGATCAGTTTGGATTTAAGAAAGGAAGAGGTACGCGTGATGCCATTGCACTAATGAGACCACTAATCGAGAGGAATATAGAATACAATCAGGACGTATTTGCCTGTTTTGTAGATTTCGAAAAAGCGTTTGATAGAGTGAATTGGGAAAAATTAATGCGTGTATTGCAGAGAATAGGAATAGATTGGAGGGACAGGAGACTGATCCGCAACCTGTACATGTCTCAGACTGCTCAGGTGCGAGTGGGGAACGGAGAGTCCGGATGGGCAGTGGGGGTAAGACAGGGTTGCCCATTGTCACCGGTGCTGTTCAACGTACTACCTTGATCAAAAGGTTCCCGGAATTTATTCAGAAAATTAAAAATACAAGTTTATTCATCTAAATCTATATTGTCCCCTTCAAAGTAATCCCCATCGACTGCAACACACTTATGCCAGCGCTTGATCCAATCCTCGAAACATTTTTTATATTCGGTTTTCGGTATGTCCATCAGTGCTTCCTGCGATTTTTCCATTACTTCCTCTCGGCTGCTAAAACGCGTTCCCCGTAATGGTTTTTTTTAACTCGATTGAACAGAAAGAAGTCACAGGGAGCCAAATCAGGTGAATTCGGTGGCTGTTGGATGGTATTTGTTGCATTTTTCGTCAAAAAATTACGAATAATGATAGCACTGTGCGACGGTCTCTGGTCTCTTTCGGCGAATTGCTTCACGCAAACGTCTCATAACGCCCAAATAATACTCTTTGTTTACTGCCTGGCCTTCTGGCAAAAATTCATGATGCACTACACCGTTGTAATCCATGAAAACCGTCAGCATTGCCTTCTTTTTTGACTGAAAACGACGTGGTTTTTTTGGTCTCGGCTCATTTGGTGAACGCCATTCACTTGCCTGATGTCTGGATTGCGTGTCGTACTCATAAACCCACGTCTCGTCTCCAGTAATGATCCTTTTGATGAATGTGGGATCGGATTCAGCCTCGCAAATCATGTCTTTTGCGACGTCAACACGGTCTCTTTTTTGCATGAAATTGAGGTCTTTTGGCACCAACTTTGCTGCTACACGACGGAAACCCAAATCATTAACCACAATGTCTTGGGCGGATCCATAGGCAATGTTCAAGTCCTCCGCTATTTCTCTGATGGTTAATTTGCGGTTATTGACCAACATTTCTTTTACTTTATCAATTTTTTCACCGACTTTCGATGTCGATGGTCTGCCACTGCGTTCATCATCTTCGATTGACTCACGACCACTTCTGAACCGCTCGTGCCACTGGTAAACGACCGTTTTTTTTTAGAGAACCGTTGCCGAAACACTTATCCAACATTTCCAACGTCCGTGCGCCACTAAATCCGTTTTTTACGCAAAATTTAATACAAGTTCGTTGTTGCAAATTTAAATCCATTTCTGCAATTTTAAAAAATCGCCAACACACACAGAGATAGATGTACTCTTGGCTACGTGACTTTTGCAAATGTCAAGTTATGACACTAAGATGTAAAGGGAATATCAACAACAGATGTACCAAATTAACAAAAAAACAGAACTCAAATCGGAACGATGAGAGCGCCACATGGTGGTTATTCCGGGAACTTTTTGCTCAAGGTAGTATATGTAGAGGAAATGTTTAAAGAGTCATGGGAAGAACTGGAGTTAGGAATGAAAGTCGTAGGAGAATTCGTAAAATCGGTTAGGTTTGCTGATGACCAAGCATTAGTTGCTCTAGGCATTAGTTGAGATCACTAATTGAGAGGAATATAGAATACAATCAGGACGTATTTGCCTGTTTCGTAAAATTTCTCAAAAACACGTTTGATAGAGTGCATTGGGAAATATTAATACGTGTGTTGGAGAAAATAGGAATGGATTTGAGGGACAGGACATTATTATCAGCGACCTGTACATGTCTCAGACCGCTCAGGTGCGAGTGGGGACGGAGAGTCCGGATGGGCAGTGTTAGGAAGAGGTGTAAGGCAGGGTTGCCGATCGTCACCGATGCTGTTCAACGTATATGTGGAGGAAATGATTAAAGAGTCATGGGAAGAACTGGAGGTAGGAATGGAAGTCGTAGGAGAATTCGTAAAATCGGTTAGGTTTGCTGATGACCAAGCATTAGTTGCTCAGTCAGCCAAGGGGTTGCAAGCATTGCTGAGTGAATTGGAGGTTTCCGTGCGATAAATATGGGATGAGAATCAATATAAATAAAACAAAGGTTATGCGATTTTCCAGAAAGAAAAAGGCTAAGCTAAATATTCAAATAGGCGGGGAAAAAATAGAGCAGGTAGAGCAGTTTATATACCTCGGAAGTGTTTTGGACCAATACGGTCTAAGTGGTAGGGACGTAAGGAGAAGAATTGCGCTAGGCAAGGAGGCTTCCTCAAGGAGGGAGTTGATGACGGGGACGTTGAGTAGGTATGTTAAGACAAGACTCGTAAAAACTCTGATATGGAGCGTAGCTATGTACGGCGCGGAAACGTGGTCACTGAAGCAGGAGGATAGACGTAGATTGGAAGCTTTTGAAATGTGGGTGTGGAGAAGAATGGAGAAGGCGAAATGGACCGAAAGGAAAACAAATGAAGTACTGGAGATGGTGGGTGAGGAGAGGGGTTTATTGAGATAAATCATATGGAGGCAGGAAAAATGGATGAAAGGCGTATTGAGCGGTAGTGGAATGTTGAAGAAGGTAATCGAGGGGAGAATGTTGGCCAAGCGAGGAAAGGGCAGGAACAGGATGGGGATGTTGGACGGGATGAAGGGAGGAAAGAAGCACGCGGAGATTAAGAGGGACCTGATGTGGATTAGGTTGCTGGATTGGGTTTTGTTTGGAGTTACAAAATGTTTATTTGAAAGTTGCGTCCATCGAAAACCCTACTTTAAACGGTAGATTACCTAATAATAATCACACATACACGAGACACGATTAACTATGGGGCTCTGGCAAGGCTTTAGATTGAGATATTCTCTTCCCTCTTGTATTACACACGAAGTGCCTCCAGCATACCAGAAACGCTGCACAAATGACAGAGAGGTCTTTGTGAATCTATTTGAGGCTATTATGACAGTTGAAGATATTGTCGCCTTCCATAATAATTTAACACAATCGAGTAATTCTCGATTTTGTGCATACAAACATGGATTTCATTGAGGACGTCACAATTTCGCCATAGCTGACTGAATTAATGCCACCCAAATCATTAACACGGTAAAATCACATTCACCCGAATTTACTGTTATTTTTTTGTCGAACATTGTTATTTTTTTAAATATCTTATATGGATTGGTACATACTTCTCGATAAGGTCAGCTCAACTGATGATATCGATACATGGGGCGACTGACAGGAAAAAAACAACATCGCGGGTGAAACCGTTTGGCAACCACACGAAAGGCGATAATTGGTTATTTCGTTTAAATTGGCTACTGAATCGCTACCGTGGTACTGTGGAGCCTAAAGAATTCGCATAAAAAATGTTTACAAAGAAATCTCGCGACAAACACTCTTCGCGACCTTCAACTCTCACGAATGATTCCTCGACTTATGACGAAAGTACACTAACGGGCGATCGTATACTCCCATTTTCAAAATTATTTATTTTTTAGAATTAAGTCTCGAAGAAAAATGATTTAGTGACGACATACGTTTTCATATTCCGCCCATTTTCGATTTTACTTTGTTTTTTTAGTATTAAATTAACCGAAGTGTTCTGACCTGTATAGGGTGGAACACCTGTTCTCCACGAGAATACATCTGTCCCTTTGGGGGGATTTGCATTGGAAATGCAAACAACAAAACTTGTCTCCGTTCGGCAGTGCGGGGATAGACATTTTTTTTTATCCTAACTTACTCTCCCGTAACAAAACAAATGCATGCGGTCACTTCCCAAACGAAAGCTGCTTGTCGAGATGAAAAACCGGTCGCGTAGATGGTCGTAATTGCTTTTTCACTGGAATTGGAGGGTTCCCGCCGAACGTTTTTCTAATTTTTTAATCACGGGACAGGAAACTGCTTTGATTTTTTTGCTTCCCGAAGGCAAAATAATTTTTTCAACTGAGAGAGAGCGGATGATGGTTTTCCATATATTTATATGAAAGTAAAAATCAAAGTCTTTATCCTTATAGCGTGCCACTTAAGTCGCTACTCACAAGTATCTTACCTCGGTTTGCATAATAACTAGCCTCTTAATATTTAGTGTGTAAGAAAAACCGGAATTGAAAAGACGATAGAAACCCACCATTTGCACGGATAATGCGTCATAGCTGCAGTTAAAGTCAAGGGTTGGTAACCCTTGTCGGTCCACGATGCTGATGACGTGAACTAGATAGCTAAATGTGCAGATAAAATGGGCGATATTGACGATGTTTTGCAAAGAGAGAGTTACGTAGATATTCCATTTGACAATTGGAAAAGGCATTCCAGTGGTATATGACCGCATCATCAACACGCGATATTGTTAATATTCGATGTCCGGTATTACACAATATTTGTCTCAATACAATACATACATATTTAAAAGCACTTTCCATTGAAATGGTACACACACACACACATATATACACATGCATACATACATGTACACATAGAGAAAATTGTATTTATATATATATATATATATATATATATATATATATAATATATACATATATGTATTCATTCAAACATAGAAATAGGTATAAGAAAAGGGGAATATATATTCATACATACATGTGGGTCGCGGTAGTCCAGGGGGTAGAGCGTTGAACTACTGAGGGTCCGGGATCGATTCTCGGGCAAGGCACTCTGGGCACCACCCAAGCTATGTGATTTTTTGGGTACCAGGTCTTCCTGGGAAACCATAACCGGGTCAGGGGAAGGAACTGGCCCTCCTACCCTGATGTGTGAATATTCACACGCCGTCGGCCTTGGTACATGGGTGAGCTCTACCATCACCTACCCAACCGACCTTCGGGTTGATATGGATACTGTGGATATGGTTATATATATTAAAATATATATAAATATATATATATAAATATATATATTTATATATATATGTATGCATAAATAAATATATTTCTATATTCAAACACGAAGTCCCGCCATACGGCGCACAAATGTTCATTCAAACATAGAAATAGGTTTTAGGAAAGGGGATAGGAAAATACATTTTAAATATATATATATATATATTTTTTTTTAGGTAATCTACCGGTTAAGGTAGGTTTTTGGATGGACACAACTATCAAATAAACAATATATATATATACATATATATATATATATACATATATATACATATATATACATATATATACATATATATACATATATATATACATGTGTGTATACATATATGTGTATATATATACACATGTATATATATGTATATATATATACATGTATATATATGTATATATATACACACAGGTATATATATATATATATATATGTATGGCGCTGATGTGGAAGCAATATAACATTTGGACGGAACTATATTCATTTTCTCTCTTGAAAAAGTCACTTTCTTGAAAATCCCACGAACGTGCACAATTATGTAAATGGACTAACTAGTCGACACAAACACAGAAACTGAAACATATAAAAGAGGGACTCACTGGTTCTCGAATTTTCGATGGTGCAACCACCTTTCTCAGTTTCTGTTTGTGTAATTTACATTAAAAAAAAAACAAAACACAGTAATCAACCCGAAGGTCGGTTTAGTTGGTGATGGTAGAGCTCACCCATGTACCAAAACCGACGGCGTGTGAAGATTCACACATCAGGGTAGGGGGGCCAGTTCCTTCCCCTGTGCCGGTTATGGTTGCCCAGGAAGATCTGGTACCCGAAAAATCAACTAGCTTGAGTGGAGCTGCAAGTGCCTTGCCCGGGAATCGAACCTGGGACCCTCCGGTCAGTAGTCCAACGCTCTTCCCCCTCGACTACATCTTTTTTTTTAAATATAAATCTTTATTTCAGGCCACCAGGCCTATTTTTTTTACAAATACATTTTGTTGCATTTACAGTCAAAAGTTTTTAAATGTAATATCACTATCTGAAACGTGCCTAAGACAACAGATTTCACATTACCAAACAAATTGGTATTTAGGTATAAAACACAAATAACGGTAAACATTGGAATAATGATCACAGTGAACTCATCTTCTCAAACATTAAATTACATAAATGCAAAACACATTCTTCAGTCTTATATGATAAATAAAATTCTACAGCGACCCGCCCATTTACATTATATAGTATATTCATACACATGTTAAAGTAAATGAAGACCACGGCAGAGCCATGGAATTAAGAATTTGAAAACATTTGAGAGGCATCGAGCGATTTGCCAGTCGGGAGTCCTTGAGTGGACTATGCACAATGCACTGCAAACGCATTTTTGAATTAAAGCCTTCTGGTATGGATTTTTGAGGTTAATCTGCAGCTTTAACTAGTAAGTTTCTTATTTTATCTTCAATTAATTTTTATTCCCATACACTCTTAATATTTCCTCCAATGTCATTCTAGATCAACTTAAAAGGAACGATTTAAAATTGGCAGCTCTTTAATTCCGATGCAATTCTCGCTTTCGGACGAGTCGCAGTATTTTAAGGACCACACGGAGCGACAAATTAAGTATTCTTCACAAAAAGCGCTCGACGGCCATATTTCTTGAAATAAGTTTCTGAGTGCTCGGGTTACCATAGGAATCGTAGTTGGATTTTCAATTTAAACGCTCTGCGATATCTTTTACATCAGAAATTTAGCTTGAGTTATCGCGTCATCGACATTAACTTTACACAGACAGTCGATATTGAAAAATGCGTATTGCACAGCCCTCGAAACGAAAAGGTCGTCGACTGGAACGCCACTTTTTTATGGCTTTGAACAGCGGATTGCGATCTCGAGAATTTTCAATCTGTTAAAAACATTTAAGTTTCCGAGTGACTTAAAATGCATACGCTGACCTTCATTTATCAAAATTATTACCCAACGTCTTTGAAATGAGAAGAAATTCCTCGACTTGATTTGCATACGATATCGATGTAAGAGATCGAGGAGACACTATTCTGTCATTATCTATAGAGCAATCCACTCAATTCCACATCGCCGGAGCAAATGGCGGTTTTTTTGTAAAAGAGTAGTCAAAGAAATCGGGGGTGGGGTATGTGGGCAAAGGGGGCGTCCAGATAATGAGAGGGGGGAGAAGCATTCTCGAAAACGGGCTGGAATGGACACTCGCACACTGCCGAATGGCATTGACCCCTGCCACGGTCGCCTGCGTCTTGCAAGGAGACCACCAATCCCTCTCACCCAAACCCGTAGACTGAAAGAAAGATGGGGTGAAGAAGTGCTTCCGTTCGGAAAGGAGAGGCACCATCTTTCGTGGTCATATTTCAAACGAGACGCCGAGAACGGGAAAAAGAGCATTGCGCAACAATGAGAGGAGAGGCGTGACGAATCTACCTGGCAACGAAAGGCGCGGTTGGTTATTTCCCGCGGCTCATTCGAGCGTCGCGATGCGTGAAATCTCAAATACTCGTCGTGGAAAATTAAGTCCATACCATCCATCCTATGCACTTACCCAGGGACTGAGTGATATGTGGATGATTGAGGTAACCTTCGCACGCGACGAAAGACATTCGGCCCTGTCTTTCTCTTTCGCTCCCCCTCGCGACGAGGTCGAGTATATAATGACCGTTGATTTCCATTACAATAATGCTGGCACGTTGGCCTACTCTATAGTGCCATCATTTGCGCGGTTCTTAATTTTCACGAGGCAATGTTGCAATCTGAAAACTTAAATTGACAATGTTTGCATAACCAGGTCATTAAGACGGCGGTATTCATGAGCTTACACTGGAACAGGGGTCAGAAAATATTAAGCTGCAGTGGAAATGCCTTCAGTTGTGAATTATTTTTGATTGGCAGGAATGGATACTTCTAAATGGCCGCCATCGCCGGTTTCAAATGAATGCGAAGCGCATTTTCTAAATTCTTCTTTTGGAATAACTCTTTTTTTGCAGGCAATACCATTACCATAAATGACCTTACGGTCTGAAAATTTTGGAACTTGCCTCCAATCGCATTACCGAAATTGCAAAGCTGAAGACCTTCCTCGACTTAATGTTTTTATTTCAACAATTAAACCCGAGCAAAGCGGTTCAAAAAATTAATAAAACATTACATTATATGGCAAGGAATAATTAATTTTTTTGGCATGGTTCACCGGACGTTATTACGCGGGTATTTTAAAAACTGAGAAATGGACTCATCGTCAAGTCCCTGAAAAATGCATCACCGAGGAGATTATCGCTGTCTAAATTAGTGTGTCAATCCATTTTTTAATACAATAACATAAAATGTAACATTTTAATTTTTGGGACGAATTAACACCATAAAATAAAGAATAATTCATCAGAGAGAGATCATATTACATTTTTAATAAATATTATCCTATACATACATCATAAATTATATACTAATTAAATAATTGTATGTTTAAATTTCCGTCAAAGTAGAAAAATGAGTCATTGCTTTCACAATAACTCCTAATTAGAACGCAAATGCTCGACCAACTGTGCTGTTGCTGCTGGGCCTACGTTCCACTGATTGTCGCCAATGTCGTTTGCCTCATGGCTGCTTCTTTATCTAGTACACGTTTCGAAGCGGCCGTCTCCCCTCGCGCGCGGGATTAGCAATTCACCCGCCATCGTGGTTTTGTCCAAGAGGGCCGCTTCGACGCCTCCTCGTACTTTCGAGGACGCGATCACTCGGAGGGGGACTTTAAAATAACTGTCGTCGGTTAGTCCAAGGCCAGAGCTGCTGGATGCTGCCGTGCAATGAAGTCCGGCTCGCCGCGTTTCTTCCATCCTTCCCTCCCTACGTTCACTCTCCCGCCCCTCGAGTGGCCTTGCCGCATCGCTTCGATATACCAACCGCCTCCTCCTCATTTATCGCATGGACGAACGTCGCCGTAAAACAGGGCGGGAATTGTTTATTGACCATTCGAAAGTCTTCTTTTCAATTTCGGAAAATATCGGTTTGATCCGTCTTGCATTTTCGAAATGTTCCAAGTTTCGACCGATTAAATTTCCGAACGAGTCTACCTTATCTTTCAAAAGATTCCGTTTCCGAACATTTCGATCTTCCAACGAATCAATTTTGAATGATTCGGTCCAGTTACAATTACTGTTTCCGTGACAATGCGATCCAGCATGATTGGTTTTTCCCTTGATATTCATGTTCTTGTGTTTGGCACTCTGCCTTCATTCGCGGCGAGTTGACGGTCGTGAGAAGACGGAAGAGCTCGTGAAGAAGACGAGAGGCACAAACCGTTCGTCGCAGAAGTCTGCAAGAACCAGCGCGCGGTGCAAAATTGATGCAGAATCAAGAAAACCATACGTTTTCAAAACGACCGAATGAAAACTCATCTTTTTTCAGTGCCGACATTTAAATATTACATATCGTTACAGGAGTCGAACACGCCGAAACTTGCTCACGTTCCATGTTAAATAATTGATTTAAAGAAGAGATATTTGCCAAAAAATGTTAAATGCATAACTCAAAACGATGAAACTAATGTTTAGAGCAAACAAAGACATACACTACGACATGTAAGAGTACAATATTTATCTAGGTGTACTGGATGAGTTGCTGGAAACGAGAAAAAAGATGTACGAGTCGTACATGTAATGAGGCTTTATTAACTTGACGGATACGATAATGATTTCAATGCAACAATTTCAAAGTGTAAAAAACATTCGCCGTACCCGTTATATCTCTGTCTGAAATTATTGGATTGTAATGCACACTTATCGGACGAATCCATTTAAAGTTACTGTCGCGGCATCTTCCGCAGTTGTTTGGAATTTGTCACAAGGATATGACATTGGTATACTTGTGATATTTTTCTTAATCTTGGAAGGGTCTAATGATGCATTTTAAAAATCATTGCAAGAGAGAACTGCCGTCAATTTATGCAAGAGATCTTCATTATCACATATGCAGCCATTTTATCCTTTGCTCTGCGCACAATTTCCAACATTTTCCCTAATTACCTGAATACACTGTTTAAGTCTATCATTTAGAAATTACACAAATCTAGCTTCTGTTCACTGCACACAATTTATTGATGTAATTTGAGAAAGAAACTTGTTAAAAATGTTATTACGGTGTTGCAGAATTCCTGACGTGCATACGGGCCGTTTAAGTTGTAGTTTTATAGTACCCTGAGAGTCAAGGGTGTGTGGCAGGGGGGGGGGTAATAACACCAGACTAATTTTGACCCGAAATAATATTCCTTCCTAGCTTCAATCTGTAATTCAACCTTCGCCCCTGTCCAGTTCCTCTAATATTTTGGAAACGCTACTAAGTGTACCATAACAACGCTTTTCAAATCTAGCTCCTCTACGCTGCACCCGATCCAATACGGCAATTAAACTAACTTCGTGAGGATACCATATACCAGCAGCACATTCTGAATGAAGCCTAACCAACGACACATAACATTTCTCTTTTTCACCTTTTCGTCACATTTCCCCAAAATTCTTCCAATGAATCCTAATCTTTTGTTAGCTTGCCCACATATTCCCCGTATATGTTTCACCCAGGAGAGATCGTGAGTGAGGGTAACGCCCGAGTATTAAACCGAGTCTATGCATTCCATTGCAGCAGGCGGCGTTCGGGAGCGGCCGTTCTCTCCTCCCTCGGCCTCAGTCGGTGAGGTAATTGCGAAGATGGGGGCGAAAGTCCTCCCGTAGACACCCGAGGATATTTGTCCTCGTATAAATAATCGGTTGCCAAGGCGCACAAGCGCCAAGAAATCCAAAGCCTCAAGCCGCGAATAGGTGGCTTGGATGAGCTGGCTTTCAATTGGCCAACAAAGTCTCTTCGTCACCTTAATATGCGGCTCCCTACATTGTAAGGATTTCCTCTCGGCGGTAGCGTAGCTCACGGAAATTCCTAATCGCGGAAATGACAAGTGGAAAAGTGTTCATGACTCGGCGTCGAACAAGAAAGGCCGTGAGAGGCGCTGGTAGTCGCGTTCTTCAAACAGTGATCCCAACGGATTTTCGTTTACAAAAAATATTTCCTCTTGTGGGAGCATATAGTTAAAATTGTTTCCAGTGTTTTATTGGTTGGTCTCTGCCATTTTGTGTTGCAAAACACGCAATCCCCAGGTTTAAGCTTAAATGTGCACACGTGCCCGCACGCCTTGCAGCAGCGCCTTTGAGCGAATCTCTTTCACTCTCTGCCAAGGTGATGCGCCAAATCGCATTGATTGGTTGCGACTGTCACCGTCCATTGCGAGCGAAATACCATCGAGGTATTCACAAAACCCACTAAGTAATTAACCTGTATTAGTTTGCTCAATTAATCAGTCACCAAAAATTGTGAAAAATGTACATATCTTTTCAATTTGTCTAAATGAACTCCTTTAACTGGCCTTTTATAATATACGAGTATATATAAAGCCCGACGGGGCGTAAAATTCACACATCAGGGTAGGGGGCCAGTTCCTTTCCCTGTGCCGGTTATGGTTTCCCAGAAAGATCTGGTACCCGAAAAATCACATAGCTTGGGTGGAGCTGCAGGTGCCCAAAGTGCCTTGCCTGGGAATCGAACCCGGGACCCTCCGGTCAGTAGTCCAGCGCTCTACCCCATGGTATCCCGCGTATCCACACATAAACACATACATGTGGCACATATATATACACACACATGTGGTTTGTGTGTGTTTACATATATATATATGTATGTGTGTGTACGCACATGTTGTATATATATATATAGTGTGTGTGTGCGAAATATAAATTTCTATGTCTATGAAAACGCGGATATACGAAACCCGAATTCAGGTATTCTCTCATATAAATACATATGCGAAAATATAATAAAGGTTCAACTCTAGTCCTTTTCTCAGTGACGCAGTACAGTTCAGTGAATCGATCGGCAGGCCACTTAGGTTCGATTCCGGCTGATGCCACTCTCGCAATATTCGAACTGTACACGCCGAGGCGTTGGCATTAGTGTTGCGTCGAGTTCTCTCCGACTAGGGTTGATTACTGCGGTTCTCGCGGATTTTTTGCGTCTTACTTGGGCGAGACACCAGTCAAGTGGTGGTATCAGTGTCGGGTGGGCGGTCACGAGGGAGGGTGGTTCTGAGTTCGGGAGCGGGACGGAACGAATAACGAGAGCGGTTGAACGAACGGTCGAATCAATGATTGAATGGACGGGGGATACGAATAAGGGTGGGGTTGATGAGACGAGAGAAAACGGGGAAATCTCAAAAAAGTGCATTTAAAATGGACCAACGCGCTCTGCACGTTTCTTCCGCAACGAATTGGGGGTGGGCCACGAATTTTGCTGTTCGCAAAATTTACAGACATTTCACAGTCGAATACTTCATTCGTCGAAGTCGGGATTCGAACCCGGAGCACTCCATCAATGCCCGATTTAAGCTTCTTAGGGCATGTCGTCTTACACTATGAACTTGTATAACAAAGGTTTCTACTGGATGATTTCGCGAATGATCGTTCGCACAGCGTCGTTAGGTTCCGGAGACGTGCTTTTACGACCCCGGCCGAAGGAAACAAAGCCAGGTTGTCTAAGGCACGCGATTTTCATCATTTCTTGAATGTAATTAATCGGGACATAAGGTTCCTCATAAGGTGATATAATTCAACGCTGTGGATCGAACGGAAATCTGCAATTCGAGGTCCCACGCACAGCTGGGTCGAAACCCACGTTACCACGCAAAGGTTTTTTTAACGACTTAAGACGAATTCAAACAACATGCCTATCCTTTAAAAGCAATGAGCAATCCGCTGTATCAGAGGGACGGCTCGAGTAGCGTTGCTGGAAATCGATGGCCATGAGTTAGGCGTCCGGGCGAATGTACTCCTATTTTATCAAGGAAAATATATATTCTCATATTTGTTTGGCCAACAACTAACTGCTTAATGATTTGTCGCTATTACCCTTCCCTTACTAAGAAGTCGAGTTTTCTACCCACGACTAAGTTGGGTGCGAGTGTGTACAGTATCGTACAGTATAAAATTAAACACGGCGGAGTACCTAAAAGGACGCTTGGCGCATTGAATATCAATCTGGTTACATATTGACCGCAAGAACTCTCACCCTCCAACTACCGCGGAACGAGTTCTCTCAACTTCAATGAAAACCACTTTCGTTTGACCTGAAATCTCTTTCCATCCACCAATGCGATTACGAATGACCTCCCCAGCGTCTCGACCCCTCCCAACAGCCGACTCAACCACCGCGTTTGATTGCGTAACCACTTTAAAACACCACGGTCAACGGCTTTGTCGGCCCCCTTCGACACGAATCAACAATAGGGTGACTTTCGGAGAGGTGCCCTGATTCTAAGGGGAAGGGTCCAAAGGGGTGGGAGAGAGTTGGTGGAAAGGTAAAAAAAGGGAGGGTGAAATGTGTGGGAAAGGTACGGCGTACCGACCACTTTAAAAAAACACACGCCGAGTTGTTTACAAGTGCATCGACGACATTCCAAAATCCATGTAGTGAACAGTCGAGGCGGAAGAAGAAGGGCCATAAGGATCAATTCTCATTAACAGCCGCCGTAAAAATGGCAATGAAAGGAGGCTTTATCTTGGAAAAAATATGGTCCACAGTCCACGGACTAATTTGTTATCCAGTCGGAGGCGATTCCTAAATATTGTTTTCCTCTTCCTCGACGTGTGGTTGCCATCGAGACGACTGACATCATCCTCAATTCCCCCCCCCCCATTGTGACCCGTCCTGTCTGTCCGCACTTAAAAGTCGCCCTTTAAGTCCTTGCATCTTTTCAATTCAAGGACCTCGTGAAAAGGAAAAATCGGGAGATAGACACGCGTACTTACACATACAAAGAATGGGAGATATATATATATATATATATACATGCGGGTCGCGGTGGTCTGGTGGGTAGAGCGTTGGACTACTGACCGAAGGGTCCCGGGTTCGATTCCCGGGCAAGGCACTTTGGGCACCTGCAGCTCCACCCAAGCTAGTTGATTTTTCGGGTACCAGATCTTCATGGGAAACCATAACCGGCACAGGGAAAGGAACTGGCCCCCCTACCCTGCTGTGTGAATATTCACACGCCGTCGGGCTTGGTACATGGTTGAGCTCTACCATCACCTACTAAACCGACCTTCGGGTTGATTACTGTGTTTATGGTATATATATATATGTGTATATATATATATATATATATATATATATATATGTGTATATATATATATATATATATATATATATATATATATATGTGTATATATATATATATATATATATATATATATATATATATATATATATATATATATATATATATATATATATATATATATATATATATATATATATATATATATATATAGATGATGCGGAAGTACTCACGAGAGCAATATAACTTTTGGACGGCACAATAGAACACAGAATAAAACAGATAACAAGTAAAAGGACACTCACACTGTAGATGATTTAAACTTTCGGCCTCGGAGTAGGATATATATATACATACAGGGTTCGTCCGAAAAATAAATGTACTGATTTTTTCCCGCCGCTCCAGGCGCTCCCAGCACCGCTCTGACGGGCTGCGATTGAAGGGGGGTATGTTGGCAAGCGACGCTGAAAAAGGCAGTCGGCTCTGAGCTGTGGTGCAGTGAGGAGATCTGTTAACGCGAACCTCCACGCTCGACCCACGTCACGGAACGCGATGCCGAAGTTTTTGGAGCAGCGTTATTCCATCAAATTTGCGGTAAAGCTTGGTAAATCGTCTACCGAAACTGTCGGTATGATTAACCAGGCTTACGGGGAGTCAGCCATGTCCAGAAACATGATCTTTTGGTGGCACAAGATGTTCGTGGAGAACAGATAAGAGGTCGACGACGAACCACGGCCTGGACGCCCATCAACGACACTCACCGACGAAAATGTGCGAAAAGTTCGCGATGTACTGAACTCTGATCGTCGTCTTAGTGTTCGAGTGATAGCAGAGCAGTGTAATGTGCCAAAAACAATAGTGCACGAGATTATTAGGGACCAATTACAGATGCGAAAAATTTGTGCAAAGTTGGTGCCGAAAGTGCTCAGTGATGATCAAAGACTCAATCGTTTGGAAATCGCGACACAACTTGCGGA
This sequence comes from Hetaerina titia, assembly GCA_037158775.1. Classification (NCBI taxonomy): domain Eukaryota; kingdom Metazoa; phylum Arthropoda; class Insecta; order Odonata; family Calopterygidae; genus Hetaerina; species Hetaerina titia. Next base: position 811,085 of record CM073769.1, read on the forward strand.
TCACTGCAAAAATGATCCACATTTTTTAGAGAACGTCTAGAGACTTCTTTCTGTTCCCGAAGATAAAGAGGAATTTGAAAGGAACGCAATACGGGACTTGGGACGCCGTCAAAGAGGCCGTGACGACGTGTCTTCGAGAGGTTCCCGATGATGCTTTCGCGGGAGCGTTCCAGGAATGGGAACGCCGCTGGAACAAGTGTATCGACTCACAAGGGTCCTATTTTGAGGAATATTAGCTTAAGATATGTAAAAGTGTAATAATTTTTTTTTTCCTGAGCTCAGTACACTTATTTTCCGGACGAACCCTATTATTGTGCACGTTCATGGCTTTTCCAAGAGAGTGATTATATATATATATATATATATATATATATATATTGAAGCCAGCTGCATCCTGGGTTTTCTCTCTCGAGGATAACGAAAACATCCCAATGTAATCAAATGTTCAGGTTTCATTGGGACATAGTTATCGATGTTTTCGGGTCGAAATGTTTAACTGTCTAACATCAAAGAGGAGATTCTGAACGCCGAAACAAATTCTACCCACGCAGCCAAAAATATACAATTGAACATAGAAAATATGCAACATCACGCATCCAATCTACTTGCATATATGCAATGGATATACATTACGGAATAGCCATCCAATCAATATATAGATACGGAAAAGTTTTGTATACTCTTATGCTAGACGTCCAGTGAAAAATAGGTAAGATGTAATTAACAAAACTTACGTGATATAATTTTTTTTAAATTGGAAATTACTTTCGTTCTTTTTAAGGTTTAATTTCTGCATAGATTTCCCGCAACCTAGGTTTAAGTTTGTAGTTTAACGTGACTGAGAACGATAGTGAAATTTCTCTTTAATTGAGCGCGCACACTCCATCGTCCAAATCCCATATGAACACAACTCATGAACGATGCGCATCAAATGATTATTTAAGAGGGAATGATTTGTTGTACTCACTCTATCAACGTGTGTAAACCATGCTCTTGCTTACTAATTACGAGAACATCTGGTTATCCGTCGCATAAAAATGGATGACACTGATGGACACTCCATGAGATCTGCACATCTAATGGACATTGTTTTTTCAGTACCTCATGGAATACCGCTGCTAGGATGCGCTCCCAAATTAATATCGCACAAACTGATCATTGTTAAATTGGATAAATTTGAAGAATTCGTGAATAATTAGAGATTATTGTACCCTAAATTATTCCCATAATCATCGGTACTGGCAGAATCAATCTTCGGTCCATTTTCCATTAGTCCCGTCTACCTCCACTCTCGTTGGTATATCCCTAAATTAAAATATTAGCAAATCTTCCACGGGCGACCCTGCAACTTAACAGTCTCCCCCGCGACAACCTTAATTCGACCGAGTTTCGGTAATATTTATAATGACCTGTCCTTTTTTCCAAGAGAAAATTCTCCCGGACAGTTTCTGATCCTTTCCCCGTCCCAGGAAGTGGGCGTGTCCCCCGCAGCCCTTCTTCCCCTTTGCCAAAACCACTCATCACCGGGAAGGGGGGGGGTTAGAAGTGGCTGGATTTATATACATACGCCTTCTTGGCGAGCTGATCTCACTTCCAAGGAGTGGGGGATTACAATGCGGGGCATTCAACACCCCACCCCTCTCGGAAGAGGGGGAGGGGGGAGTAGAGGTGAGGCAGGGGGTGGGAGGGGGTGCCGACATGAGTCGCACCTCTCCTAGGTCATTATCCCCCCCTCGCCAACTTTGTTGGATTGAACCAACCATATTCTAAACAATTCCTGTTCGGTTTGAACCGGAGAGGCGAACAACGGGAAAGCGGGCCAGGAAAAACAATGGACGAAGTCTTCGAAACGATGCCCTGGAGTGGCGAATGAAAAAATATATAATGGACGGAAAAACATAAAATAATGATAATTGCATCCGGAACAGACTTAAGGAGAGAAAGTCGATTTGAAATCATTGTTCTGGATTGACTTCAAGGCTCCATGGAATGCATCCCATTTGAATTTATTTATAACCATCGAAAGATACCCAATTGCGCTTATAAAGCTACTTAATGGCGATACTAATTACGCTTATACGTAGAATATAATTAATTAAATACGACCACGTTGAATGCAAAGTGTTTGGAAATATGAATAACCGTTGCTAAGGAATTGTTTATATTTGCAGGCGTAAATCAATTAGCCCTGTCTTTTTCATTAATGGACGAAGCGAAATTACACCGTAAATGTATAATTTTTTCCTTGCGTAATGAAAAAATATGCTCAATTATTCTTTGGCGAGTAATAATCAAAATGTAGATTTGACTAAGAGAAACCGCCATGCATTTGGCGTATCACGGCACCGGTTTTACATTTAACGACAAGAATTTAGAATATTTATTATGGAACTTGAACATTTGAATCCACCGACGTCATAATGACGTGAGAAGATCAGCATATTTTTTTCAAGAAAACGAAAATCTTAGATACAATAATCTATTTACTCTATCAACGTCCATCACGCTTGTGTTGGCAGTGAATGCATTGGATGTGCCATTACGTAACTGGGGGAAAACGAATCAGGTTTCAGGAGGGTAAAACAAAGAAGAGAGGGTGGGGGGAGCAGGATAAGGCGGAAATAAATCGATAGCGTCGGGCGAAGGCTCGCTGTAGCCACCCATCGGTTGGGCTATGGAGAGTCTCTCTCTCTCTCAAACCCTCTGGCCACGCGGGAGAAATATCCTCATTGGAAGCGGCGCGGCGGCGGCTTGGTTGGGAAATACCTCGGCGGAAAGAGGCAGGAGATGTTAAATGGAGGAAAACCTAAACACTGCAACTGCCGTCATTATCGAAAACGACTACCCACGCGGAAAATGCCGAGGACTTGACGTCCAACCTGCCTTCCGAAAGATTGCTTACGGCGATCAAGGAAATAGTTCAAAATAGCACACGAGATCGTGGAAGGTTAACAATGGAGAGTGTGAAAATGTAACCAGTGGTCTTGATCGATCGAAATGAAAGCATAACACTTCCACCGATTAACGACTGGTGCCAAAAATTTTCAAACACAGTCATCGACCCCGAAGATCGGTTTAATAGGAAAGGATAGAGCTCTCATTTATTACTAAGCCCAATACACGGCGTGTGAAACGATTGGGTAATAATGGTTGTCATTGGTTTCTCAAAAAGATCTGGTACCCGAAAAAATCACACACGGTTAGAATGAAGCCGAGGAGGGTCTCGAGGCGTCACAGAAAATCTAATCTTGGTTCTCCGGTCAGTAGACAGGCGCTTTACCCAACTGAACTGCGTTCCGCGATTAATAATCATATCCTCATGTTGGAAGCAGTAAAGATTAAATAGGCGTAAGATGACCTACGACAATTCGTTACTCAACTGGTAACAACACCATAATCCACGGTTTGGTATGGGAACCACACGAATAATGCGATTCAATCCAAATTTTAAATGGTATTTTTGTATTAAGCGGTTCGAAAAAGTTGGTAATCAGGTTCTTCTCTCTGTTAAAACGAAAGGTAATTTTTCTAATGAAAAACGTTTGAAACCTACGCCTCTCTCTCTCCTGGAATCTTAAAAAGAGTGTCTCAATGGGTCGCCTTAAGAGGGTCGCTTTACCGAAGGGAGGGTGCGTGTGTGGGCGTTACCGTATCGGGGATACCAGATACATTGACCAATCATCAAATCACTAGTACTTAACATTTACTACCAATTTTCGAGAGTGTATAGTCATCATCAAGACGTTGAGGTGATTAATAATCATCGACACATTAGTCGTAATAAATTAATCCCAAGTACTGAAAATTTAAATCTTACTAAATAAACTTCAAAAATCAAAAACCTATCCAAAATTCATGGACTACTGCGAATTAATTGATTCCATTTTGTCATGCCTGACTCTTCTCAACAGGTTAGAGCTATACGATCGAATTATAGGGCTGTACGTCTAGGCCTTTATTCGTAATGTGCCAGTATTTAAAAGCAGTCCGTATTGACTGTGCTTCCTTATCCTCAAGAGTCGCCCTTTGACCGTTAAAACCAACTCAAGAATTCCGATTTCTACTGTAAAGATGTGAAAACAGTGAGGACGGCGAAAAAATGCTGGGGGCCTTCCTCCCCTTTGTGGGCCCTCTTTTGTTTCAACCTCAAACGCCTAGGATGTTAGTCCACCGTGGCAGACTGTGGGCCCTCTGCCAGCAAGGCACTAGAAGACGTCGTTGCCATCGCACCACTCGAAATATAGTATAAACCCCCCGGCGCTCCGAACAAATGAAAGCTCTCGCGCGCACTGCCTTTCCGACTCCTTCGCGCCATCACCCCTTCCCTCGGCGAACCCATTTAAACAGTTTGTCCACGCACGCACGTCCACCTCCCTCCTTCGACCACCCGGGGAGGAACACCCAATTTATTAGCGGCAGCGGACGCACAAACACCGCCGCGAAACAAAATAAAAATTACGAAAACCAACAAATAGAACGACATATTTGAAAAATAGAAGCCGTCGTCTTCGAGACGGGTAACGATGGCAACAAACAATTGCCGGCCAATTAAATTGCACCACAACCGATTTAAATGGATAAGTCATTAATGCCTCCGTTTTGGATTAACTGGGCACCTCTTCAACCAAAACAAAAGGCAAGCGAAAGTCTCGTAGTATTCTGAAAAAAATATGAAATACCACGGGTCGACCTGCGGTATTACAGTGTGTGCAATAAATCCGACGTTTCACAGGTGCCAACTTCCGAACGATGACGATGGGCAATAACAGAAGACTTCCTAAACCGATATGCCCTATGCATCACTAGAAAATACTAGTATTCCGGGAATCCTTCAGCGAGGAAATTTAATACATGAAAGGTTCGCTGCGATGCGATAATTTCATGCCTAATCACGTGGGAACTTCCAATTCTAGCTTAGCCCTCGGCATCGGCCTGCTGCGAGCCGTTAATTTCGAAGTCTTACTATAGCATAGAATTCTTTACGGAGTGATAACGTATTTCACGCAGATCTGACGTGTTTCTCAATGAAGATACGGCTTAGGGGGAGGCATTATCTTGAAAATTCTTTCCATCCCTGCGGGACAGTCGAAGAAATTTCCCCTCTTATGGCAGGGATTCAAAAATTTCCCTCGCGTCTTTCATTTCGGGTTCCATGCATTTTTATATAAGAGCTAATGTGTGTGTGTGGTTTCCCATTGCGCGCCGCGGCGCTCTTTTGTCGATCACGCCTCAACATCTCGCCCCACTTTTTTCTAATTTGGCAGTTTCAAGCAACTGGGAAGGTGGAAATAAAGAGTTGCGTTTCTGAACACTTTCTCGCTAATGTTAAAAAAAGATTTTCATAAGAATTCGACCGGCAATTGGTCATTTTTCCGATGCAAATTTGCGCATAAACATTGCCCGATTGTGCGCGTGCTTTCGTGTGCGTGATAAAACCTTTCGAAGTCCGAACATTGGGGTGAGGGGGGCTGGTCCGAATGGACCAGCGCGGAATGCGCGAAACCTGTTGCACGCTGCTCCAGTATTGGAGTCGGGATGCTGGTTGGAGTCGCGTCTTTCGGAGCACTCGTCAGCGTGCCGGAAATCATCGCCAAGGAAGAGTAAACACCTGCCCCCCCCCTCCGGTTGCCTCCTTTCTTCTTTTCACATTTTTCTTAGTCAAGCGAAGAGGTTAACAGCCTCCCGTTATCAGTGAAACTCTCGGGTTTCATTGACCGAGATACCACATCGGTACCATTCAAAGAACCATGCACGATTTTTGAGAGAGAAAAAAAAACCATTTTAATTTTCCGCGTATTTCAACTGGCGGTTTCCTTCCGCGATAATGTGACCGGGGTTGAACCCTAGAGGGGAGGGACTGAGGGAAGAGAAGAAGGGGGGGGTTGTTGGTTTCTAGAACAAGCCCTCCATTACCTAAGAGATTCTCCGTCGCCGCGGCTCCGAAATAGAGTTAATTATTTGTGGAACCCGGAATAGCGACTTGGCAAAAATCTCTCCAGGGTGAGCGAGAAACGAGAGAACCGCAGTCCCACTCGACGACGTGGAAAACGAGACACGCACGCCAGTCTCCCGACCCCCCTCCCCATCCGCACCCTTTCCCCGAGTGAGCGGGCAGAATCCTAGATAGGGCCGGAAGGGGTTTGCCCGCGAGAGAAAAGCCAAATTAGAAAGCATATTACCCAGGACTCTCTCGAGAGTTGATTATAATGATCAAACTGGTAATGGTCGCGAGCCGTTACTCGGTTGGGACGGGGCGTGGGGAGGGGTGAACTGGTGCCTGCCTAGTTGGGAGGGATGTGTCCTGGGAGACAGGCGCCTACCTGCGCGGCAACGGGGCCCGCCACTCGCCCGCTTATGGGGGCGTTAAAACTCCACCGACTGCCGACGTATCGGTTGCGAAAATCGACCCTGGACGAGGAAGCATCATCGTCCCAGATATCCAGATTTACTCACCCGCGGCCAAGCCCTAGATTTTAAGATAAAATGCGTCCCCGAGAACCATCATCGCATACCGCCTCCAGCCGAATCGGGTCAGCGGCAGGGAACCCATTTATTTAAACAAACATGTCTGTTGACTGGACTTAGTGGTAGAGGTTGGTAGGTAAGGAGCCGTGTTTGGATGAAGGTGGTTCAAAACTTAGACCCCAGCTGTTAGTCAATTTATTTTCACGAAAGAAATGGTTTTCATTTTCATAACCTTATGACTAATTTAGCGTAAACAGTGAATGAATTTTCGCAGGAAAATACTACCGGTCTAAGAAAACTCATTAAAGAGGAAAAATAATGTTTGGGTAAGAAGGTCCTTCGACGGAAAATTTTAGTTTCTACATTCCGACGGGGAGGGAGACTAGCGGGTGGTGTTCCGCTGCAAATGACGCAGGAGGAAGCGGGCTCTGGTCCCGGGAAAACAGCGGAGTATAACCACCATCAAATGCACCAAATTTGCTAGATTTTCAAGGATCTACTTATCTTTCCGAGAAGTAATTGAGGGATCGACGGGAAACATAGCAATTTACCCAATAGCCCCGTGTATTGCCCTTTTTAAGTGTTCACTTCATGCGATTTGGACCAGTCCAACTCTCATCAATCAAGCCAAACTTCGGGTTGATTACTGACGAGTTCACATGTCGAGGGAAAAATTAAGGAACGATAATATAGCAAAAAAAAGAACCTTCCCTAAACCATAAACATATTTGTGGCCTTAGGTACCGCGGGCTACATTTATCACAGTGGTCGGGAACCTCCTGTTTATTTACGGGACAAGATTGGCGCTGTAGAGTTGCCAGATCATTTACCCCTCTGGTTCTCTTGCCGCGGCTACCACAGTGTAATTCTTCGGCTACAAATCCGAGATGGTATCGCCCACAACTCGGCGGGAAGTGCCTTTATACTTGCTGCCCATCGATCGATTAGGCAAACCAGTAGTTAATGACGACTGGTTTTGAAGCAGCTGAGATTTAAAATCAGGTTCGTGAATTAATGTCCCATACCTTGTCAGCGAAGACCTCTCTAAATAAAATATTTCTTATCATCAATGCCTCGTTGGCAATGAATGGCGTTTATACCAGGACGAGATCCAACATCTCATTGGCTCGGGGGTTAAGGAAGTTTTAAATGACATTCAAATATAGACATTTTAACGTTATTTGGGGCTTATCCGAAAATATTTAAAATTCTGAGTTCGGCTTCCGCCGTTGAATTATTTAAATCCAGCCGATTATTTTCCACCCTTGATATCACAAGACAGTGAACAGTGACAGTGCACTCTGAATTTTCAAGACGTGCAAGGAATGTGGCAATCATTCTCGTCTTATTGTAAGACTAAAGGATGGGGAAAGATACGAAGAATGTGTGTTTCAATCATGAAATCCTTTAAGATGCCCGCCATTCTTCCCCAGGTAAAAAAATCGTAATTACCACTTACTTGACCATAAAAAAGTTTTCGAGACAAGCGTATCCATGATATCACGCCAAATTTGGACAGATTTCTTCGGCGGTGTAGGAATGGCAGCATAGATTTTAAACAATTTTTCTTCAATGCAAACCGATTATTTTGGACACATAGCATTGACATAAACGTGTATGTATGTATGTATATATGTATGTATAACGTGTGAGTGTTCCTTTCATGTTTTCTCATATTGTGTGTTGCTGTCAAAGTTATATATTCTTGTGTGTATTGTCTATTTCTCCTTTGGTGGGTGAAACATCTCCCTAAATCCATCTCTTGGCCAAGGGGTCGTAGCACTTGGGCGCTTTAAAAACATCGCAGATCTCAGTGTAAATTAGGTGTCCTTAATGGCGCAATCGTTAGTGCATCTGCCCGGCAAGTGGAAGGTCGGTGTTCAAGTCCCGGTTAAGGAAAAGCGTTGAAGAATCGACCTTCAGGTTTATTACTGTGTTTATGGTTATATATTATATATATATATATATCGATGATGGGGAAGTACTCACGAGAGCGATATAACTTTTGGACGGCACAATAGAACACAGAATAAAACAGATAACACGTAAAAGAACACTCACATTGTAGATTATTTGAGCTTTCGGCCTACTCCGAGGCCTTCTTCAGGTCAGAGGCTGACCTGAAGACCTGTTCTATTGTGCCGTCCAAAAGTTTTATATATATATACAAAACTTTTGGACGGCAAAAAATATATTTATTTATATATAAATGTATATATATATACACACACACCCATACATGCATACCATAAAAAAACCATTAACACAGTAATCAACCCGAAGGTCGGTTTAGTAGGTGATGGTAGAGCTCACCCATGTACCAAGCCCGACGGCGTGTGAATATTCACACATCAGGGTAGGGGGGCCAGTTCCTTTCCCTGTGCCGGTTATGGTTTCCCAGGAAAATCTGGTACCCGAAAAATCAACTAGCTTGGGTGGAGCTGCAGGTGCCCAGAGAGGCTTGCCCGGGAATCGAACCCAGAGTGCCTACATACATACACACGTATATCGACTCGCATATTGGAATTGGGAAATTAAACTTTACTAACACGCGAGGGCAATTAATAACATTCCACGAGGACTTTCACTTTGCAGATGAGGTAACTAGCTCGACAAAAAAATTGAACCACCACGGGATTAATGATGGCACCGAAATTTTTTCCAATGCGCGCGTCTCAAAGTCCTTCGTCTCATTAGCAGTACTTATATCACAACATACCACCAGCTCCCCTACTCTTTACACTCACTCCCGCCTCAGTCCACCATCCTCAGAAGGAAGCAGCTTCCACTCGGGCTGAAATTTGCCCACTCACCTGGAATAGAGAGAAGAGAACAAATCCATTAGCGTCAGGCTGACACACGCACACACACACTTGGGGAATTAATCTCATAAGAAAACTTGATATGGGGAGAGATGGAGAAAGGTTATGTTAAATTGCAGCGCTGTGGTCTTGAATACATTTGCAAATATTGCGCTGTAAATAGATTTTTATCTAGTTATTTCGAAAGTAACTGGGACGAATGAGCTAATCTAAGAAGAAAGTGTATTCTAAAAACTTGTTCTGACTGGCTCGAGATAGAATTTCCACGTACGTTATATATGTGTTATGTACGTTTCAATGTTTTTATTAAGTGACATCTTGCAGAAATCCATGAGCTTTCCTTGGTAAAATGAAATTAACAATTTTCCTATGATGGAGATCATATATCTATTGTGAATTTATCATATTCATTATTGCATAACTTAATAGATTACTTAGTCCTCCGACAAAAGCAAATATCTTTTTTAACCCACATTTGATGACTTTTGCCTTAATGCGGACACATCGAGACTGATTAACGACAACTAAAGGGAAAAGCAACATTTTAATACTTAAATGCAAAATCTCAAATAATATATAATAATACGTGCTATTTCATAGATTTACTACTTATTACAGTTATTTGGGAGGATGGCGGTTACCGTGCAGTTTCGTGATTCGCCCCAAGTGTGGAAACTCAAATCGGAAGGTGTAGGGATGATTAAGTCCGTGTCCATCCAAAATCTACCTTCAACGGCAGTTTAAAAAAAAGAAGGGATATTAACATTTCCAGATATCCAAGTCATTGGAATCTTATTCAGGACCATTTCCGTGTATATCTTAGGAAACAGGCATTAGGAAAAGGGATAGGAACACATGTCTTTTATGTGCCCCTATCCCTTTTCAAGGGGGGGAGCAGCATATGGCAACATACAGGAGTATTTAGAGTAAACACAGGACGAACTATTGGGTATCTATTCCAGTGTCTCCCCCACATTTCACCGAAGCGGCGACGGCTTGCCCAAGTTTTCCCAGGGGATTCCTCGAATGTACTGTGCGGTAACCACTATTTGCATCAAAGACTAAAAAAATAAGTGTTGCGGCGATCGATACCCGTCATATTGCTTCGAAATTTTCGGAGGAGAAACTAACCGCGTGGTTTTATCTCTGCGAACGGAGCTGTGGTCTTCTCAACCAGTCCTATACGGACCCGGTTATTTTTCATAATTATTTCCTTGTTTTATATTGCCTGTCGGCCTCTATGATGATGATGTCACAGGCGCCGCAAATTAAGTTAACGTCATGCCCCGCTTGCATTTAATATCGCCAGGTTCGTGGATCGCCACATGAGGAGACGCGAGGCTAGAAGAGGGACGGAAAAGCGAAGAAGCGCCACTCGCGTTTCATTCGTTTCCAGCCAAGGGCGTAGGTATCCAAGGTGACGGGGCGGAAGTAGGCAGGCGGGAGAGTACATCTACATAAATACCCTGCGAGCCACCAAAAGAGTAGGATGGGTAGGTTCGTTAGGGTAGTTAGGAGGGTAAGTAAATCTCGAAAGGGCGGAACTGGACAGAAGGGGTCGGCAGTCCCCTCCAAAAGCCGTTCGTAATAAGATGCTTTAATCCTTCTCTTACAGTTCGAGTATTTTCATTGGAATTGGCTTTACATTCCGAATATTTCCCGAGCGTTGCATGTACTCTGTGCGGATCGCAGAAAAAATATTGCATTATGTTATGGAAAACTGTACTAGAGGCGGATCCACAATAGTATCTGACGTAAGATAGATCTCACCATAGGAAACTCTCCTACTAATTCTGGGGTGGAATTCCAACATCCACGAGTGAGCGAAACATAGTGAACATTTTCTGGATTGCAAAATTAATGTTCATACGAAGGCCCTCGACATCTTGTTGTAACGTGCTGCAGTAAAAATAAAGCGTGTGGCTCACGGAGGAATACGTTGCATGCATTCTATCTCTGGTGATTTTTGCGTCGGCACCTAAATACAAATAAAGAGTTATTGGATGGAATTTTGAAGAATATTATTTAAGTTTTGCCTGACGAATTATAGCAAATAACCGTGATGGCAATTGTACGCCGAAAATTTGTTTGAATTTCTTGGTTAGTATATTTACATTATGATTGTTCATGTTAAATGGGGAAACACCACTAAATATCTAAGCTTTGTTGTAAATTAAAAGGCACGCAGTTCTATTTATTTTGTTTGCTTTACTCTTTTTCGCTTGCATAAAATTAAATTATAGTTTTTATAAACTTATTCAATGAGCGATGACTCATTTAAGTTGTTTCCAAAATATATTATTTCGTCGATTTCAGTTCAAAATTCCAAATTAATGTCTAACTTTGATGGACACTGAACTAATAGAGGGGGGCTACGTGGGTTAAAAACGATACCGGTAATTGCAATACATTTTCCGAGTCGACTAATAAACATACGATCTCCGAGGCGAGGGGGACGGATATCTTTGCACCACCTCCTCCCCCAAAACCATTTCACCACAATCCCGGCTAATGACCCACCGGAAGTGAACCGCTACCCCCGCGACCGCACAGATTAACCTGGAATACGATACTGTCAGGTAGGCGAAAGTAAGACTCTCTCCATGTTCTGAGGCGCGTATTCAAGTGCCCAACAGGTCAGCGAAGGAGCCCAATTCCTTTACAATTGGCCTCTTGCGGGTGCACATGAAGATAGGGAGAACAACAACACAAAATTTTGGGTTAACTTCGTGTGGAGTTTCCAGAGGCACAGCTGGGCTCCGAACCCGGGCCCTCCACTGTCAGTACCCGAACGCTCAACTCCCACTCACCACCCCCTCTGCTGTACGTTTAGCAAAACGGGAATGTTGTCACGGAGTTTCTTGCCTTCAATCCGACTGTAGGGTGGAGGGACCGGACCCTCTTGGACGCGTGGGACAACCGAAATTCTCGTACAAGTAATATGATCATCACTGATTCGGTAGTAGGGAACAAACACTAGGGTTAAGAACCCAGGGCCATCACGATACATAAATGATTTCTCAAACAATACTCCATCCGACACGCCTATTTTTTGCTATTCTTGATGTGGAATTCTTCACAAAGCGACATTCAAAATCCATTTTTTTTATTCCCAGGTGATGATTAGATGTAAATTAAGGGGGGAAATATTCGAAAAATATTAGAAAATCTATGGAGAAAGAACAGAATATTTTATAGGCATTTATGAGTTCCAGTGAAAGGCATAGATTGCTGGAAGTTAATCGGTTGGGGGAGAAAGGGAGATGGCCAATAAAATGCCTAAGGAGGAATATTCAACCCACCGACGAGGTCGAGGGCCTAATTACGTCCTCCGCCCCACAGAGGTCACCAGGGGCAGATGAGCGCAACGAAGGGAAAGCGGGAAGCCGCCTTGCAACAGACGCGAGACATACTATTATTAGGTAACCTACCGTTTAAGGTAGGTTTTTGGATGGACAACTATCAAATAAACATTTTGTGACTCCCCACGTAGCAAACTAATCTATATCAGGTCCCTCTTCATCTCGGTGTACTTCTTTCCTCCCTTCATCCCGTCCAAACATCCCTATCCTGTTCCTGCCCTTACCTCGCTTGCCCAACATTCTCCCCTCTATTACCCTCTTCAACATTCCACTACCGCTCAATATGCCTTTCATCCATTTTTCCTGCCTCCATAGGATTTCTCTCAACAAACCCCTCTACTCATCCGCCATCTCTAGTACTTCCTCATTTGTTTTCCTTTCGGTCCATTTCACCTTCTCCATTCTTCTCCATACCCACATTTCAATAGCCTCCAATCTACGTCTATCCTCCTGCTTCAGCGACCACGTTTCCGCGCCGTACATAGCTACGCTCCATATCAGAGTTTTTACGAGTCTTGTCTTAACATCCCTACTCAACGTCCCCGTCATCACCTCCCTCCTCCTTGAGAAAGCCTCCTTGCCTAGCGCAATTCTTCTCCTTACGTCCCTACCACTTTGACCGTATTGGTCGAAAACACTTCCGAGATATGTAAACTGTTCTACCTGCTCTATTTTTTCCCCGCCTATTTTAATATTTAGCTTAGCCTTTTTCTTTCTGGAAAATCGCATAGCCTTTGTTTTATTAATATTGATTCTCATCCCATATTTTTCGCACTGAACCTCCAATTCACTCAGCAATGCTTTCAACCCCTTGGCTGACTGAGCAACTAATGCTTGGTCATCAGCAAACCTAACCGATTTTACGAATTCCCCTCCGACTTTCATTCCCACCTCCAGTTCTTCCCATGCCTCTTTAATCATTTCCTCCACATATACGTTGAACAGCACCGGTGACAATGGGCAACCCTGCCCTACCCCTCTGCCTAACACTGCCCATCCGGACTCTCCGTTCCCCACTCGCACCTGAGCAGTCTTGAGACATGTACAGGTTGCGGATCAGTCTCCTGTCCCTCCAATCCATTCCTATTTTCTGCAATACATGCATTAATTTTTCTCAATTCACTCTATCAAACGCTTTTTCGAAATCTACAAAACAGGCAAATACGTCCTGATTGTATTCTATATTCCTCTCAATTAGTGATCTCATTAGTGCAATGGCACCACGCGTACCTCTCCCCTTCCTAAACCCAAACTGATCATCCCCTAAGTAATCATTTGCCTTTCACTCTATCATTTTGTTGATGGTCCTCAGATACTATAGCTGCGTGGTATATCAAACTTATTGTTCTGTAATCCTCACATGATATAGCCTTTGTCTTTTTTGCGAGACATACATTGATGTATAATTCCTACGCTAAATCATTTCGCAACTGTTTATGCGGACGCATCGTTACGCTTCCTACGTCACAGAGAGCCACCGTCACGTGGCGGCCGAGTGCCGAACTCCAGCGTGATGTGTTTTTTTTAAAGCACCAGTGCAACGGGATAAAGAGAGATATTTAATTCAAAACGAACCGTCCTTTAAGGAATACACACTCCAGTATTCTCTTGAGCATGACACTGCTGGGAAGAACATTTCACTTCAAACATGGAACACCTAACGCAGTGGAAGACCCGAGAAAACTTCACCAAGCAAATACGCCGGGAAAGCACCAGATCTTACATGACAAAACAACCATTACATGCAGTAAAGAATTTGTATCTTGATTTACTTTCAAATATTGAAGAGATATATAGTTATATGTGTGTGTGTATATCTATATATCTATATATCTATATATCTATATATATATATATATATATATATATATATATATATATATCGATGATGCGGAAGTACTCACGAGAGCAATATCTGTCTGTCTGAAGTCTGACCTGAAGAAGGCCTCGGAGTAGGCCGAAAGCTTAACTCATCTACAGTGTGAGTGTCCTTTCACGTGTTATCTGTTTTATTCTGTTCTATTGTGCCGTCCAAAAGTTATATATATATACATATATTCTTTCAGCGGGTCGCGGTGGTCTAGTGGGTAGAGCGTTGGACTACTGACCGGAGGGTCCCGGGTTCGATTCCCGGGCAAGGCACTTGCAGGGAAGGGCACCTGCAGCTCCACCCAAGCAAGTTGATTTTTCGGGTACCAGATCTTCCTGGGAAACCATAACCGGCACAGGGAATGATTAACGGAACTGGCCCCCCTGATGTGTGAATATTCACACGCCGTCGGGCTTGGTACACGGATCACCTACTAAACCGACCTTCGGGTTTATGGTTTTTATATTCTTTCACATGGATATAGATTTGAGGAAAATGGAGAGGAACTCCTATGAAAGACGAACTCAGGAATGCTGGGGAAGGCGGAATTCTTTACCGGGACTTGAACCACGGATATGGATACAATGTATACATTGTGTAGAAGTGTGTAGAAATATTTGTGTATATATAAAAATATATTATATATATAAAAAATATATATGTGTGCATAGATAAATATATATTTTTATGTGTACATATAAATATATATGTATGTGTATATATAAATATATACGTATATATGTAAAAATAAATAGGTCATCATTGGCAAATCTAGTGGTCGCCCTGAAGTGCAATTCGGAAATTTTGAGCCATTCGGAAATCGAATTTCAACCCGTGAACTATCCAATTTTAATTCATCAGTTTTTTAATTGTGACCGATTTCGCCCTTACGACTGCTCACAGCACTGGTATTCATCACACATGTGTCTGTGTGCAGCATACAGACAAACTCGGCATGTAAAGCTATTTCCTTCTCATTATGAGCGAAAGAAGCATGCTAATGAAAATTTTATGTAATTTGGACCGAGGTTGTTGGAAGGAAAAACCACGTGTGGCCAACGTTTTCGGAAGAAAAGAAAGGATACCTCCTCCTCAAGCACGTCAAATCCTCCTCAATCACCTCAACAATCCTCAAAAATAAGGAGAAAGCAATAAAAAGAGGAGGGGTAGAGAGGAATTGGCCCATACCAAGAGCAATGAAAAACAACACCTTCGAGGTCTCCTTTCCTTGGGGTTAATCGAGGCGGATCTTCAAGAACCGTTTCTGGGAAATAACAGGCTCTTCGTGGGAGGACTTATGTGAAAAACCAGATATTAAGCCTGATGAATTGGCCGGCCCATACTGTCAACACAGAAATGTCCTGCGCGATCGAAAATAAGTACGCGCATTTCCTTAATTTGTTAGCGTCTGATAATTCATCCTCACATCCGTTCCTAAGCAATGGACCGAGAGTGTGCAGTCTGCCCATTATGATTTCAAAACGAAATAGCACAGAAATAATCCAAGCGGTAGTCCAGAAATATACATCGAGGAGTCTGTAAACATGCGAAGGATGGTGGTCCAAAATAACTCAATGCGAACGAGTGTCCTCGAGGAAAATATGTCAAATGCAAATTTAAGATGTCTGCCTAGCAACCAGAGTAACAACACTTCCACGGAACATTCGTCCTCAATAAAAACACCAAAAAAGCTTATTCATCACGGGGCAGCAATTACTTTTCCTAGAATCATATTAATGGATCAAGATACGAAAACTAGCTACTCCATTGAGATTGCGGCCATGGGAGTTCGAAAGAGCTCATTCTACATTGCTTCCTTCGCTCCAAGCTGAGAAAATAAATCAGAGCAATAGAATTATTCTCTTACCTCGGAACCTACAAGACGAATACATGTGGAGTAGGGTTCGCGCGGTGGCTAGTGCACACTGGCTTCCCATTCCGAGGAGGTCCTGGATTCGAATCCCCGAAGGGGTTCTGAATTTTTTTCAAGGATATCTTGATTAGGGTACCATGCGGTGAGAGGACAATTAAAGTGGAGTACACCGTCCGTCGTATGGGTCGTTAAATTATATGACCCCTTGGCGCTTTTTTAATGTATAGTAGGCTACCAATGCCGACGCCGGGTCTCTCTCTGCAGCCGTCATCCCCGATCCCTCGAACACACTACCTTTAGCCAAATTAACCCCACATATCCCCAATGGGGCACGTGAACTCCTCAGTGGTCGGTCGTCTTCCTTAACAACTACTACTGAAACGAGAACATGTTCGCGTACAAGGTGACGATTTTGGGTCAGAAACCTGGGCCAATGGAAAAGCGGAACATAAGGAGAGAGAGCGGGGAACTTCGAACCCCGTCGCTAGAGGCCGACAATGGACAGGTGAAACCATAAATGAACGTCTCCATAACGGATGGCGGTGGGACACCACACACAAAGAACCAGGTGGATTGTGTGTTTACGAGGGATTTGTTTGGTACCCAACGACCACTGTCATTTTCTGTCTGAACACTTTTTGAAAGCTAATACCCCGCGAAGAAAGGGAAACCAAGCGGAACTGTTCAAGCACCAACATCAGAAGAAAAAAAACACGTTCCTACGTTGATTCCAGTCGCCATTTCGTCATGTGGATCGGGCTTTCAGAAAGAGTAAATTCAGAATGCCAATGGCCGTCGGGTTCCTGATAATAAACAATTGGCTATTCCTTCCCGCACCCATCTGGCAAAGGCGGAGGACGCACCACTCCCCCCTTCAATGATTACACTGATCGAATACGTCCCCGGGGGACTGCCAAAATAGTTACGGAATCGTGGTTAACCTTGGCCAGCTTCTCGTTCACTTCGGCGAAAGCGTCGATTAGATTGGGACGAGAGAAAAAACACTCGAGGGAGATGAGATGACGTTTGCACCCTAACAGAAACAGACTCTTCAATTATCTCATGTACAGGGTTCATCCAGAAAATAAGTGTACTGATTTTTTTCCCGCCGCTCCAGGCGCGCCCAGCACCGCTCTGACGGGCTGCGATTGGAGGGGGGTATGTTGGCAAGCGACGCTGAAAAAGGCAGTCGGCTCTGAGCTGTGGTGCAGTGAGGAGATCTGTTAACGCGAACCTCCACGCTCGACCCACGTCACGGAACGCGATACCGAAGTTTTTGGAGCAGCGTTATTCCATCAAATTTGCGGTAAAGCTTGGGAAATCGTCTACCGAAACTGTCGGTATGATTAACCAGGCTTACGGGGAGTCAGCCATGTCCAGAAACATGATCTTTCGGTGGCACAAGATGTCCGTGGAGGGCAGAGAAGAGGTCGACGACGAACCACGACCTGGACGCCCATCAACGACACTCACCGACAAAAATGTGCGAAAAGTTCGCGATGTACTGAACTCTGATCGTCGTCTTAGTGTTCGAGTGATAGCAGAGCAGTGTAATGTGCCAAACACGAGAGTATAAGGGACCAATTACAGATGCGAAAAAGATCACGACAATGCGCCGTCTCACACCGCGCTTGTCGTGTCGGACTTCTTGGCCAAGCACGGCGTGGCAACGCTGCCGCACCCGCCCTTCAGCCCGGACTTGGCACCACCGGACTTCTTTCTGTTCCCGAAGATAAAGAGGAGTTTGAAAGGACCGCGATACGGGACTTTGGACGCCGTCAAAGAGGCCGTGACGACGTGTCTTCGAGAGGTTCCCGATGATGCCTTCGCGGGAGCGTTCCAGGAATGGGAACGCCGCTGGAACAAGTGTATCGACTCACAAGGGTCCTATTTTGAGGAATATTATCTTAAGATATGTAAAAGTGTAATACATTTTTTTCCTGAGCTCAGTACACTTATTTTCCGGACGAACCCTATTATTGTGCACGTTCATGGCTTTTCCAAGAAAGTGATTATATATATATATATATTTTTTTTTAGGTAATCTACCGGTTAAGGTAGGTTTTTGGATGGACCCAACTATCAAATAAACATTTTGTGACTCCCCACCTAGCAAACTAATCTATATCAGGTCCCTCTTCATCTCGGTGTACTTCTTTCCTCCCTTCATCTCGTCCAACATCCCTATCCTGTTCCTACCCTTACCTCGCTTGCCCAACATTCTTCCCTCTATTACCCTCTTCAACATTCCACTACCGCTCAATACGCCCTTCATCCATTTTTCCTGCCTCCATAGGATTTCTCTCAACAAACCCCTCTCCTCCCCCACCATTTCTAGTACTTCCTCATTTGTTTTCCTTTCGGTCCATTTCACCTTCTCCATTCTTCTCCACACCCACATTTCAAAAGCCTCCAATCTACGTCTATCCTCCTGCTTCAGCGACCACGTTTCCGCGCCGTACATAGCTACGCTCCATATCAGAGTTTTTACGAGTCTTGTCTTAACATCCCTACTCAACGTCCCCGTCATCAACTCCCTCCTCCTTGAGAAAGCCTCCTTGCCTAGCGCAATTCTTCTCCTTACGTCCCTACCACTTTGACCGTGTTGGTCCAAAACACTTCCGAGATATGTAAACTGTTCTACCTGCTCTATTTTTTCCCCGCCTATTTTAATATTTAGCTTAGCCTTTTTCTTTCTGGAAAATCGCATAACCTTTGTTTTATTAATATTGATTCTCATCCCATATTTATCGCACTGAACCTCCAATTCACTCAACAATGCTTGCAACCCCTTGGCTGACTGAGCAACTAATGCTTGGTCATCAGCAAACCTAACCGATTTTACGAATTCCCCTCCGACTTTCATTCCTACCTCCAGTTCTTCCCATGCCTCTTTAATCATTTCCTCTACATATACGTTGAACAGTACCGGCGACAATGGGCAACCCTGCCTTACACCTCTTCCTAACACTGCCCATCCGGACTCTCCGTTCCCCACTCGCACCTGAGCAGTCTGAGACATGTATAGGTTGCGGATCAGTCTCCTGTCCCTCCAATCCATTGCTATTTTCTGCAATACGCGCATTAATTTTTCCCAATTCACTCTATCAAACGCTTTTTCGAAATCTACAAAACAGGCAAAAACGTCCTGATTGTATTCTATATTCCTCTCGACTAGTGATCTCATTACTGCAATGGCATCACGCGTACCTCTTCCTTTCCTGAACCCAAACTGATCATCCCCTAAGTAATCATTTGCCTTACTCTCTATCCTTTTGTTGATGATCCTGAGAATAACTTTAGCTGCGTGGGATATCAAACTTATTGTTCTGTAATCCTCACATGACGAAGCCTTTGCCTTTTTTGGAATAGGAACTAACACCGATCTCACAAAATCTTCCGGCCAGATTCCTTCCTCATAGATACTACGAATCAGTCCATATATGGCCTTCTTCCCACCTTTCCCTAACCATTTCAACATTTCTACAGGAATATTGTCCACCCCCACAGCCTTATTTGCTTTCATCTCCTTTAATGCCCTTTCTATTTCATCGTCGAGTATGCCTGGACCTAAGCTATCTTCTTCTACGCCATGTTCCTTTTCTATGTCTAACCTTGTCGGCCTAAGTTCTTTACCATACAGTGTTTCAATATATTCCTTCCATCTCTCTTGGATTTTTCCTGGTTCAACTATTATCTTACCCCATTTATCTTTAACTGTTAGCACAGCTCCTGCCTTCTTACTTCCCGATAATAACTTAACCTTGCTGTATAGAGCACCAATTTCACCCTTCTTCTGTAAACTTTCCATATCCTCGCATTGCGTTTCCACCACTCTTCTTTTGCTTTATTTGTGGCCCTTCTCAATTTATTGTTTAACTCTTTGTACTTCATTTTGCCTAACTCTGTGTTTACATTTTTCCATCTTCTTCTCTCATCCATCTTCGCAATCATCTCATCCGTTACCCATGGTTTCCTTATCCTTTTCCCGTTAACGGTTCCTATAGTGTCTTTAGCGGCTTCCAATATCCCTTTCTTGATACATCCCCATTTTTCTTCGATAGCACTCAGTTCTTTACCGTCATCCATCATTTTCTCTACAGCCTCCTGATACTCCTTCCTCGTTAATTCATTTACTGCTTCTAAATTCCATTTTTTAACCCGCCGCCCTTGCCTTATCTTCTTGAAACGAACATTACATTTCATAACAACTAAATTGTGGTCAGAGTCCGCATCCGCTCCTGGGAAACTGTGCGAATTTATCACACTGTTCCTAAACCTGTGCCTAACCATAATATAATCTAACTGATACCTTTCTGAGTCACCTGGCATTTTCCATGTATACCTACGCCTTTTGTGGTGTCTAAACCATGTGTTAGTGATGACTAACCCCTGTCTCCTGCAGAATTCAATCGCTTTCTCCCCGCGTTCATACCTCGTGCCTAACCCATAGTCCCCCACCTCACCACCATCTCTTCCTTCGCCTACCGTCGCATTCCTATCCCCCATCACTATCAAATATTTCCCTGCAGGAACACTCGCGATGATATCCTCTAACTCATCATACATCCTATGGACTTCTTCCTCCTTGTGGTTGCTCGGTGGCATGTATACCTGAATAATGACCAAGTTCGTCGGCTCTGCTTTAATCTCTACGAATAAAATTCTATCTGTCGCTTGCTCTATGTTGACTACGCTTCTTCCTACCCCTTTATTTAAAATTACGGCAACCCCTCGTTGGCTCTCGTCCCCGCCGCTGTATATTACTCTATAATTGTCACTCCAGTAATCCCCGCTATCCTTCCATCTCACCTCGCAGAGGCCTAAAACATCTATGTTACCTCTTTCCATCTCTCGCTTAATATTTTCTAATTTGCCAACAAACACAGAAACCAAAACACAAAAGAGGAAAAACTCACTGGTTCTCGAATTTTCGGTGGTCCCACCACCTTTCTCAACAGGAATTAGGAACAGAACTGAGGCAGAGGAGGGCCCGAAAGCAGTGGTAGGAAGGAGAAGGGGAAATGGGGGAAGAGAGGGGAAAAGAAAGGAAAAGGGGGGAAAAAAGGGGGGAAGGCATTCGAGGTGAGGAGTTTGGAGGGGTAGTGTATGGCGCGGGAATTTTAAAAAAGGTGGGGATGATATGGAAGTTGTTGGGGGCGGAGGGGGATGAAATTATATGCATAAAGGGGGCAATTAATGTCTAATATTAATACCTGGGCGATTCCAGGAATCCAAGAGCCAGATGAAAGCTAGCTCTAATGTTTTGAGTTTCAGTGGAGGGTCTCAGTGTGGGAGGGATGCTAAGACGGATACTTTAAAACATTGGTCAAAGGCAGCGTTGTGTTCGGAGGCATGTTTGGGGATTGGGAGCATACCAATAAGGGAGGAATTGTTGCATGAGGCTCTATGATTATTGATTCTAATATTGAGGGGTGTGGTACACTGTCCAATGTAAAAGGCAGGGCAAAGTTGGCACTTGAGTAGGTAGACAACATTGCTGGAGGTACACGAGGAGTAGGGAATAGGTGGGAGAGAGTTAAAGAGCGGGTGGGAGAGGGATGGGATTCTGGTTAGGAAAATAGGACATGTTTTGCATCTAGGTTTATTGCACGGTCTGGGAGTGATTTTGGAACGGGGCGAGGATTTAAGAAGTGGATTGGTAGATTTTAGAAGATCTGATAGATTGGCGGGGCGTTTGAAAGTGACAAGAGGGGCATTTGGGGAAAAGGTTGGTGGTGGAATTGTGGTTTTTGAGGATAGGATAGAGGTCCTTTAGGATAGAACGCAGAGATTCTAGGCCAGGGAGAAACGTGGTACAAATTGAAAGAGGGTGGTTTTTCGCGGTGGTGGAAGGTCTGGGAGTGTAAGTATGCCTACGGATCCTCTTATTCAGGAGGGATTCAGGATAACCTCGTTTGAGGAGGGAATGGTGTAAATTTATGAGGAAATTGTCTAGGGAGTCAGGGTCATTGCAAATTCTGTGACCCCTTATGGAAAGGGAATAAGGAATGGAACGTTTGGTGTGGTATGGGTGACAGCTGCTAAAATGTAAGTACTGTTGTTTATTTGTGGGTTTTATATGTACGGATGTGTGAAATTTATGGTCTATAAATGATATGTTTACATCTAGGAAGGTGATATGGGAGGAGGAAACTGTAGACGTGAAGGAGATAGAGGACGAAGCATTAAGGTTGGAAATGAAAGTTTTCAGGGAATCAGGACCATGTGGCCAGAGAAGGAAAATATCGTCAATATATCTGAGCCACAATAGCGGTTTCAGGGGTTGTTGTGACAGGAATTTATTCTCCGCGAGACCAAGAAAGAGGTTTGCATAGGACGGGCTGAACCTGCTACCCATGGCACAACCCTTGATTTGTAGATAGTAATTATCATTAAAGGAGAAGGAATTGCGGGTAAGAATGAACTCGGAAAGGCTGAGGAGAAAATCTGTGCTGGGGATGTGTGGCTCAGGGCGTTGGGAGAGGTAGTGTTGGAGGGCGGAGAGACCTTCTGAGTGGGGAATGGATGTGTACAGGGACGTGGCATCTATAGTGGCCATAATAATACCTCTATCCTATCCTCAAAAACCACAATTCCACCACCAACCTTTTCCCCAAATGCCCCTCTGTCACTTTCAAACGCCCCGCCAATCTATCAGATCTTCTAAAATCTACCAATCCACTTCTTAAATCCTCGCCCCGTTCCAAAATCACTCCCAGACCGTGCAATAAACCTAGATGCAAAACATGTCCTATTTTCCTAACCAGAATCCCATCCCTCTCCCACCCGCTCTTTAACTCTCTCCCACCTATTCCCTACTCCTCGTGTACCTCCAGCAATGTTGTCTACCTACTCAAGTGCCAACTTTGCCCTGCCTTTTACATTGGACAGTGTACCACACCCCTCAATATTAGAATCAATAATCATAGAGCCTCATGCAACAATTCCTCCCTTATTGGTATGCTCCCAATCCCCAAACATGCCTCCGAACACAACGCTGCCTTTGACCAATGTTTTAAAGTATCCGTCTTAGCATCCCTCCCACACTCAGACCCTCCACTGAAACTCAAAACATTAGAGCTAGCTTTCATCTGGCTCTTGGATTCCTGGAATCGCCCAGGTATTAATATTAGACATTAATTGCCCCCTTTATGCATATAATTTCATCCCCCTCCGCCCCCAACAACTTCCATATCATCCCCACCTTTTTTAAAATTCCCGCGCCATACACTACCCCTCCAAACTCCTCACCTCGAATGCCTTCCCCCCTTTTTTCCCCCCTTTTCCTTTCTTTTCCCCTCTTTTCCCCCATTTCCCCTTCTCCTTCCTACCACTGCTTTCGGGCCCTCCTCTGCCTCAGTTCTGTTCCTAATTCCTCTTGAGAAAGGTGGTGGGACCACCGAAAATTCGAGAACCAGTGAGTTTTTCCTCTTTTGTGTTTTGGTTTCTGTGTTTGTTATGACTTATCAGTGAATTTATATATATATATATATATATATATATATATATATTGAAGCCTGCAGCATCCTGGGTTTTCTCTCTCGAGGATAACGAAAACATCCCAATGTAATCAAATGTTCAGGTTTCATTGGGACATAGTTATCGATGTTTTCGGGTCGAAATTTTTTTCTCCATTATGTTTTGCATTGCCCGGCGATATCTAAAGTATTTTTTCTGCCGTTCGAATTTTTAAGTCTATGGTCGATTGATTTCGTCACAAATTATGAAGAAAAAAATTTGCTGTCTATTGGAGAACACACACAGTGTTACACTGCTTGTCTCGATCGTCTCAACAGGCGGATCTATTAGAACCATAAGACCCATGTCGGATAATTTATCAGAAAAATGTGAGGTCAGTTGCAAGAAAATCTCATGTGTTTTGAAGGCGAAAGCGATTAAAACTGACACGCGCCGATGCACAATACACATGTATATTTCTATACATTCAAACACGAAATACCGCCATACGGCGAATAAATATTCATTCACATTGAAATAGAGACAAGGAAAATGGTCAAGGAACACACATAAAGGACGAACACAAGAGAGTTGGGGATGCCGGATGTGAGCAGATCACGAATGTAAAAATATTTTCCTCGACCGGGACTTGAACACCGGGTTGCACCACTGAAAATTCGAGAACCAGTGAGTCCCTCTTTCATATGTTTCAGTTTCTGTGTTTGTGTCGACTAGTTAGTCCATTTACATTATTGGGCACGTTCGTGGGATTTTCAAGAAGGTGACTTTTTTATATACTAACCATAAACACAGTAATCAACCCGGAGGTCGGATTAGAAGGTGATGGTAGAGCTCACCCATGTACCAAGCCCGACGGTATGTGTATATTCACACATCAGGGTAGGGGGGCGCCAATTCCTTTCCCTGTGCCGGTTATGTTTTCCCAGGATGATCTGGTACCCGAAAAATCAACTAGCATGGGTGGAGCTGCAGGTGCCCAGAGTGCCTTGCCCGGGAATCGAACCCGGGACCCTCCGGTCAGTAGTCCAACGCTCTACCCACTAGACCACCGCGACCCGCATATATATAAATATATATACACACACACATATATATACATATATTTTTATTTTATATAATGTATATACACACACACACATATTTTTTTGTTACCCAAGCTAGTTGATTTTTTCGGGTACCAGATCTTCCTGGGAAACCATAACCGGCACAGGGAAAGGAACTGCCCCCCCTACCCTGATGTGTGAATATTCACACGCCGTCGGGCTTGGTACATGGGTGAGCTCTACCATCACCTAATAAACCAACCTTCGGGTTGATTACTGTGTTTATGGTTTTTTATATTTTTATTATATAAAAAAACACGGTAATCAACCCGAAGGTCGGTTTAGTAGGTGATGGTAGAGCTCACCCATGAACCAAGCCCGACGGCGTGTGAATATTCCACATCAGGGTAGGGGGGGCAGTTCCTTTCCCTGTGCCGGTTATGGTTTCCCAGGAAGATCTGGCACCCGAAAAAATCAACTATTTTGGGTAATAAAAATATGTGTATATATATGTATATATATAATAAAAATGTGTGTATATGTATAATAAAAATATATGTATATATATGTGTGTGTGTATATATATATATATATGTGTGTGTGTGTGTATATATATATATATATATATATATATATATATATGCGGGTCGCGGTGGTCTAGTGGGTAGAGCGTTGGACTACTGACCGGAGGGTCCCAGGTTCGATTCCCGGGCAAGGCACTCTGGGCACCTGCAGCTCCACCCATGCTAGTTGATTTTTCGGTTACCAGATCTTCCTGGGAAACCATAACCGGCACAGGGAAAGGAACTGGCCCCCCTACCCTGATGTGTGAATATTCACAAGCCGTCGGGCTTGGTTCATGGGTGAGCTCTACCATCACCTACTAAACCGACCTGCGGGTTGATTACTGTGTTTATGGTTTATATATACATACTACCTTGTTCAAAAAGTTCCCGGAATTTATTCAGAAAATTAAAAATACAAGTTTATTCATGTAAATCTATATTGTCCCCTTCAAAGTAATCCCCATCGACTGCAACACACTTATGCCAGCGCTTGATCCAATCCTCGAAACATTTTTTATATTCGGTTTTCGGTATGTCCATCAGTGCTTCCTGCGATTTTTCCATTACTTCCTCTCGGCTGCTAAAACGCGTTCCCCGTAATGGTTTTTTTTAACTCGATTGAACAGAAAGAAGTCACAGTGAGCCAAATCAGGTGAATTCGGTGGCTGTTGGATGGTATTTGTTGCATTTTTCGTCAAAAAATTACGAATAATGATAGCACTGTGCGACGGTGCGTTATCATGGTGCAAAATCCACGAGTTTTCTGCCCACATTTCTGGTCTCTTTCGGCGAATTGCTTCACGCAAACGTCTCATAACGCCCAAATAATACCCTTTGTTTACTGTCTGGCCTTCTGGCAAACATTCATGATGCACTACACCGTTGTAATCCATGAAAACCGTCAGCATTGCCTTCTTTTTTGACTGAAAACGACGTGGTTTTTTTTGGTCTCGGCTCATTTGGTGAACGCCATTCACTTGCCTGATGTCTGGATTGCGTGTCGTACTCATAAACCCACGTCTCGTCTCCAGTAATGATCCTTTTGATGAATGTGGGATCGGATTCAGCCTCGCAAATCATGTCTTTTGCGACGTCAACACGGTCTCTTTTTTTGCATGAAATTGAGGTCTTTTGGCACCAACTTTGCTGCTACACGGCGGAAACCCAAATCATTAACCACAATGTCTTGGGCGGATCCATAGGCAATGTTCAAGTCCTCCGCTATTTCTCTGATGGTTAATTTGCGGTTATTGACCAACATTTCTTTTACTTTATCAATTTTTTCACCGACTTTTGATGTCGATGGTCTGCCACTGCGTTCATCATCTTCGATTGACTCACGACCACTTCTGAACCGATCGTGCCACTGGTAAACGACCGTTTTTTTTAGAGAATCGTTGCCGAAACACTTTTCCAACATTTCCAACGTCCGTGCGCCACTAAATCCGTTTTTTACGCAAAATTTAATACAAGTTCGTTGTTGCAAATTTAAATCCATTTCTGCGATTGTAAAAAATCGCCAACACACACAGAGATAGATGTACTCTTGGCTACGTAACTTTTGCAAATGTCAAGTTATGGCACTAAGATTTAAAGGGAATATCAACAACAGATGTACCAATTTAACAAAAAAAAAACAGAACTCAAATCGGAACGATGGGAGCGCCACACGGTGGTTATTCCGGGAACTCTTTGATCAAGGTAGTATATGGGGAACCCGCATGCATACATTCAAAGCTCATACACGAAAGCCTATTCCAGAGAGAGAAGAAAAAAAGAGTGTTCCGTACTTTTCATAAAATTTCCGGCCCCGGGGGCAGCAGGGTATCGTTTTCGCCAGCCAACCCAGAGGTCGTGGGTCCGATTCCCACCTAGGTTAGTTTGTCTCAACCTAGGGATTGGGTGTTCGTAATTGTCTTTAATGTAATGTACAGGGGTTAGATGAAAATGGAACTATGCAGTCTCAATCTCACCCCAATGAAGCCGTTAAATAAATAGATAAAAATGAATAAAGTCATTACAAAGGCGATGGACATTCATGAAAGCATATTTTTATGAGTATCGGAAATTGCATGAGTCACTTCATTAGATTGGTGATAGCATGTGTTCAAACGTCATGGCCTCAAACATCTTATCTTGGTTCAAAATGGTATATCCGCACTTGAAGATATCATGTTTATTGTAGATGTTTTCAGTAACCACAATGGTTTGTACGACAAAATCCCCCAGATCAGCAACCGACTGATCAGCAGTTACTAGGATAAGTTTCCAGAATTGCAGCAATAAACCTAACAGCTGTAAGAATAGTCATCTGGCTCCAGGACTAAGACGTTCTGCTTTATTTTTATGATGAAGTGCCACAATTACCTCAACCTAGGGCTTGGGTATTCGTAATTGTCTTTAATGTAATGTACAGGGGTTAGATGAAAGAAGGGACTATGGAGTCTCAATCTCGCCCCAATAAAGTCGTTAAATAAATACATGAAAATGAATTAAGTAACATGCTGACCGAGTTCTATGACCTCCATGATCATCACTTTGTTAATCCATTTAACCTTAGTTTGTTTTTAGTGTTGAAGCAAAAAACACCATATTCATACCATACAGTGTGGAGTATTAAGATTGCAGCTGCTTAGCCATTCACTCTTCTTTCTCCTAATATAATTGAAAAATACCAATTAGCCAATGTTAACTTCCGATACATATATCATTTTATTTGCTCCTATTATATTTATGAATCCTCCTTAGCCTTTTATTATGTCTAACAAATTCTTTTAATATTCAGAATGAAACAGAAGGAGCTCAGACATCCATCCATGTAGCAGTCGAAGAAGAAGTCGAAGGAATCAATGGAGCTTATTTTGAGGAATGCAAGGTAATTTTTTTACTATATTCCATCAAAAATAAATACTTGGAGAAACAATGGAGATTAATACTGTATATCGAGTACTTTTCGCGGGAAATTTCGCATTATGAGATGAGCTGAAGTCACCCTCTTCAAACGCCAAACTCAAAAGCTAGGCCTTCTCAATGAGCAGTAGGGAATTTCTCACGGAAAAATAACTTCCTCATTTATAAAGCAAAATTCATTTAAAAAAGGAAGTTATGTTGCCACACCCTGTACATGTACACTTGTACAAACTTGCAGCTAGGCTAGGAGTCGTTCACGGAGCGGAGGTTGGGTTGCAGATTGAGTCTCTTGCGTGAGTTGGAGGGAGGTCTTTTTGTCGGTGATGTAGAAAATGTGTTGTTAGCCCCATCGTGCTGCGGTGGGCGAGGAGATAGAGTTGCAGATATTAGGTGTGGGCCAGATGGATTTGGGATGTCATTTTGTTCCACAAAAGATAGGGGATCGGAAGAACGTTGTCCGACTGCGGTGGGGTTTAGGGTATTCGGGTCAAGGTTAGTCTGTTAGTCGCCTCCTGCCACACGCCCTAGGTGTGCTGGCTTGCAGGGTGCTAAAATACTAAACACTAAAAAAAGCAAGCTTCTCTAGTCCGTACGCGATCCCATTCGGCAATTAATCCAACATCATGAGCCGTGAGGCATGAGCATGAGGCCCATATCATAAATTAGGCCTAATTAGCGAAAGATAACATTTCTCTTAAATCTTTCCCAATACTCTTCTTTTCAATCCTAATTTGTTGTTGGCTTGTCCACACGAACGATAAGGGATCAGAATAACATTGTCCGACCAAGGTGGGGGTAAAAGTGTTCGGGTCGGGATTACGTGGCAGGGGGTGTATATTCACCCCCTGCCACGTACCCTAGCGGTAGCTTGCAGGGAATTAAAAAAATAAATAAACACAAATGCTTCGATACTCATGCGGTGGGCCACAAAACAATTAAAAAAAAATGGTTTCATTGTGTCCTAAAAGGCGAATGATTTTTACACCCTGACATTGTTGCATTCAATGCAAATTTAGAATGACTCCGTCAAAAGTTACTGTTGCGGTATTTTCTGAAGTTTCTTCGAAAAGGAATAGTTCTGCTGTCTGAAGGGAGTGCTCGTAAGTAAAATATGCGAGTGATTGTTGACCTTACTCTTAGCATGAAGATCGAAATGCTTAGTTTTGATGTGAGACAGGCATGTGAAACAAAGGATAAGGCACTATAAAGATGAAGCACCACATAGTTTGGACAAACCAGGGGTACGCCGGATTCATCAGGGAAATAAAAAAGGGAAAAAATCCTCTCACGAGTGACAATTAAGGGGAACTTAGAACGAAAACTACTCCGGGAACTTTTTGATCAAGGTAGTATATATTTTTATTTATATATGTGTGTGTATTTATCTTGAAGGGAAGTCCCACGGATGTGACTAATTACTTAAACGAAGAAGCGAGATAGAGATCCTTAATTTGGAGGGGACAAGTGAAAAGAACAGTGCGCGGGGCGAGGGGTAAGCCAACCGGGCATTGTGATGCGGCGGGGGCTGAAACGCGTCCTTCTCAAGCGGGGAAGGGGGAGCGGAGGAGGAGGAGGTGGCGGTGGAGGGGGTGGGGGAGAGAGAACCTGTTGCGCATCCTGGCAAAGCTTGAAGTACTCGTGTGGGCGACGCCGCGTCCTCTTCATTATTCTCGAATTCCAACAACGCCCGTGTACACAAGATGCACTTTATCCTGAGCTAAAAACGAAAAGCAATGCTTACGCGCTGCTTCTCTAACACCTTCATTCTCACCGCCACAAGAATTTGTACAAGTGTGTTTGCAAGCTCACACAAGAACCGTTGTTGTGCTGAGACAAGTCGAGATAATTCAAGGAGCAAGACGGGTGTTTTACTTCTCACAGACGCCGCTGGAAGGCAACACCTCACTGATTGTTATCTGTCAAGTGGTACGCGTGCAGAGACCTTTTACATTTTTTTGTGTGCAGACCTTGTGCATGTAAGCGCTTCCATACATCGATTGGAATTATTGGGAACAAGCAAAAAAATCTGTTTCTTAAAATATCGGTAATGCATCCGTTAGTATATTTCTCGCCAAATCTCCAAAAGTAAACACGATGACCAAAAAGATAAAATGATATTTGTTAAAAGCAGTCTTTTGAAAATCGACAAAAGTGTCAAGACCCAATGCCTTCTCGCTGGATTTTACACATTTCACGATACTTAAAAATCGTATTTAAGTATTTAATTCCACTGAAAAGGGGATTGATATGTTTGAAAATCATATTTCATTACCCTATTTCTTCGACCTAAATTAGGAGTCTCAAAATGTGTGTTCCTATGATGATTACCAAGGGGTTGCATAGCAGAGAAAAACCACGAACGAGTAGACCCAAAGCTTCAATATTCCATTCAATATTCTCTTTCCCTTTTTAACTTCCCCAAATTCTATCGCGTTTTTAAGACGCGCAAGTTTTCTTAAAAAGGAAGACACCCGATACATTTGTCAGCCCGAACGATGACAATAATGATGCATGGTAATGTTGGATAAAAATTTTCCATCGAGCTCAAAAGTGATAGTAAATTTCGGTCAGCTTTTGCATTTCGAAAAGAAATTAATGGCTCTTCTTCCTCAGGAGAAAAAGTGGTCACTGATATTTTGAAAGGTTAATGCGGCGACACAATAATTACGACAGCGAAACGTAGTGATGGAGAGAATAGAAGATCGTAAACTTTAAAAAAAGTGGTGTTGCAGGTGTTAATGAGAGTATAACCAGGCAGAAAAGTGGTCACAAATGAAGAGGTTATTTTTATTAAAGAGCAAGAGAGAGAAGAAAAAATATATCCTGCTACGAGGAATGAAAGCGAGATAAGAACTCACCACTGGGCATGAGGTATTACGAGACAAGAGGAGTCAAAGATGAAAAAACAACACAAGTAGTGTGTTCCGTTTGAGAAAGGAAGGAGAGGAAAGGTCACCCCTTAAGATACGATCAGCAGATGGGGAAGGGTAGGGATGGGATGTCGGTAGCGCGTGGACATTGAGACGCGAAATGAAATCCGTCACCCGCCTATGGGGTGAAAACGAGAGAGGGAGAGGTTTCTGCTACTAATACGCATCACATTACATGTATCCCTTATCCGAGGCCTTCCTCTAGAATTCATCCCGTTAACTCTCCGCTTTGTCGACAACCGATTTCATAAGATCATCATAGAATAATAGATAAGGCTATCATCCTGTTGGGTACCATCCAGAGTAATCCCAGAGGCTTTTTTTCGATTGGTGGAGAAATACGAATCCACCTCGAGCGATAAACCGTGGGGCTTATGATATCCACACATCATCAGGGTAATTTTTATTTCGTAGTCTGCTGAGGGGGTGGTAATCCAGTGGGTAGAGCGCGAAGCTCTCACAAAAAGGTCCAAGTTCGATTCCCGAGCACACCTCTGGGCACCATCAGCTTCACCCAAGGTGCGTGATTTTTTATGGGAACCAAATTTTCCTCGGAAACGATAGACGGAACAGTAAAATACGCTGGGGTCCCCCCCCATATTACCCTGTTATTGAGTGAGTATCACGTTAAGTTCGGCTTAGCACCACTAGGTGAACTGCATCCTCACCTTTCAAACCGCCAACCTTCTGGTTGATCACTGTGGTTGGTTGCAGTCTACCACTTCCAAGGTTTTGGATGGACAGAAATGTAACACCCCTACATTTCTTAGCCTCGCTCAATGCCCGACACTGCCACACTACTATAAACCCTTCATCAATTTCGAATATATTTTAAGCTCCACTACGACCAAAATGCCTCTTCTTTTCCTCCCCATACCTCGCCTGCCTAATTTTCTATCGGTTAACGGCATTTCGTTGCCAATGAAAATTCCCTCGCCCACTTTTCCTGCCTATTTTGGATCTCTCCGACCATAATTAGTACTTCATAGCTTGTTTTCCTTTCCGTCCATTTCAGCCATCTCCATTCTTTTCCACATCCGCATCTCAAAAACATCCAATCTAAGGGGATTGGGATAACAAAAGAGGGGATCACAAATACTTTTCTGTGTATGCCAGCCTACTGTTTCTCAGGGCACTCGAAAAATTACGTAACTTGGGGGCCGTAGGTTGACCAGCAATTGAACCAAGGCCATCCGGACAGAATCTCAGAGCTCTACTCACAATGCCTACCGGAACCCCATTCCACTAGACGATAGGTATCACGAACATTTATAACCCGGGACAATATTACCAGATGAATAATTTCCTGACGGAGGAAATATCAAAGGCGAGGTACCATTACCGACAGCCTCGCGAGACAAACCATTTGATAGAAAACTGGATCGAGGATGATTGGTTATAATCCGACGGCAGGACATACGGTTGATGAACTCCTAAAGGAAAAGGGGGCCGCCATGATGACATCGTGCCTCGGATTTGAATGGGCTGCAGCGCTAGCTTTCCCAGCGGAGGGCAAATGCAACGATCCGAAGTATCGTAGACTCTCACTTTTTTGTTCATTCCTTTCTTCCCCCTCCCATGGCCGTCTGCCCACGTCACCTTTCTGGGGATTTAAGGGGGGCGATGACTCGAAATCTCCTCCGCCTCCTAAGACAAGTGCACGCTGAGCGTTGCGTACCGAAGTTGATTTAATCATTCCGGCAGAAGTCTTCTTCATGAGGTGGAGGAAATTTAATGACTGATTTCTTCCAATGATATTTTCCCCCGGGGAGGGGAAGGAGAGCGTTGTTCATGGAAATAGCGGAGGGAGGGCGCACGCCTTCGCATACATCAGATCTCTCCGGAACCAAATGGAGGATGTTCGAAATGGAAGGAGGGATCGAGGAGATAGCATTGCGAGACACCTGAAGGTGGAAAAATGTTCCTCTCTTCCCCCCACTTACTCACCGCCCGGTCACGGGTTCCGTTCGAGCATCCATACCCGCCAACCGCGGTGGCAACGAGACGTGCAGGTAAACAAGCGAAAAACGTCACCCGTTTGCTCTTCAACGGTCCATTGTGAACGGCCGAGTGATCACGCGAGTCAATCTCCCGTTTGCAGGTCCAGGGTAGACGCACGTGGGCGTACCCTGGAATTATACTGTGGTAGGGGAGAGGGGGCAGGAACCCACCTGTCATCATCCTACCTTAAAGTGTAAACAGTTAAAAGTTGGTTAACAGATGACATCGCAGATTGCGAAATATTTCCCAAGTCCTTCATAGTTTATAGAAACGACAGAAAAAATAGAGCCGGAGGAGGAGTGTTTATTGCGGTTAAGAACTCTAACGTCAGTAGAGCCGAGTTATTTCCTGATAGCTGTATAGAAAGTGTATGGTGCTCAGTGAAAACACCCAGATCGAAAAGAATATATATCTGTGCGTATTATAGACCACCCCACGTTAGCATTAACTCAATACCAGACCTAGAAAAACAGATACAAAGCTTTACATCCCACAACAGTGAGCATAGCCTAATTATCGGAGGTGATTTTAATATTCCCACAATAGATTGGGATTCGTACAATTTTATAAATGGAGTTAAAGACAAGGATCTATGCGAGTCCCTCTTATTCGCGTTCACCTCGAATTCCCTACATCAATTAGTCACTTCACCAACAAGGGGAAAGAACATTCTTGATCTGTTAGCCACAAATATACCCGAAAAGGTCTTAAATATAGAAGTTGTTGACGGAATCAGTGATCACAGGGCTGTAAACGCTAAATTTTCTCTAAGTGTAGATAAAGTCAACAAACCTAAGAGAAAGGTGTATTTGTTCAATAAAGCGGACTATGATGGCTTAAAATGTGAATTAAAAAGTTCTTTTTTTATATTTGACGAATTAAGCAAAACTAGTAGTGTCGAGGATACTTGGAATAATTTTCTTAGGATAACACGTTCAGCAATACAGAGGTTCATACCTAGTAAATATATAAAAGAGAATAAGGAACCCCGATGGTACAACTCTGAAGTACGGAAATCTCTTAGGCGGCAAAGGGTGTGCCATGCCAGAATGAAAAACGCAGTTAAAGATTCCTCCCCTGATAAAATCAACGAAACCATACAGAACTACAAAGCATCTAGGTCCACTGCCAAGAAGGCCTTCCGGAAGGCGCTAGCGGAATTCAAAAGGAAAAAATTAGGCGAACATTTGAACGATAACCCAAAGATGTTTTGGTCCTACGTCAGGGAAGTGCAGGGAAACAAGTCCACCGTAAACTCATTGAATATCGAAAAGGGGGATAAAGTAACGAGTAGTTTAGATAAAGCCAACATATTAAACTCATTTTTCCAGAGTGTTTTCAACATATCCTCACAAAATACACCCGAGAACCTTCCAAAAATATTTCAGCATTCAATGGAAGCAATCAATATTTCCACCCGCGGAATAGAATTACTCCTTAAAAACATAGACCCCAATAAATCTCCGGGACCTGATGAGATACCGGCACGTGTGTATAAAGAACTGTCGGCTGAAATTGCCCCATATCTAGATATAATATTTAAGAAATCATTAGCAGAAGAAAGCGTGCCAAACGGCTGGAAGGTAGCTTCGGTAACACCCATATTTAAAAACGGAGACAGGGAGGACCCCAGTAATTATAGGCCAATATCGCTGACTTCCATTTCCTGTAAGATTCTTGAACAAATCATTGTTAGTTCCGTGATGAGGCACCTCGATAGCCAAGATTTATTAATTAATAACCAACACGGCTTCCGTAAGGGTAGATCCTGCGAAACTCAACTCTCACTTTTTGTACATGATGTATTAAACTCCGGTGAAAGTAATATTCCAGTTGATGCGATATTCCTAGATTTTAAGAAAGATTTCGATAAAGTCCCTCATTGCAAATTACTGGCGAAATTGGAAACCTATGGAATACACGAAAGTATTATTAACTGAATTAAACAATTTTTAAGTGATCGTGTCCAAACAGTCGTCCTGGACGGTGTATCATCCGATACTGTCAAGGTCACGTCGGGGGTACCACAAGGAAGTGTCATAGGCCCCCTCCTTTTCCTTATTTACATAAATGACCTCAGTACCGTAGTTAATAGCAAGCTCCGTCTTTTCGCCGATGATGCAGTAATTTATGGGGACATCCGAAGTCACGAAGACAGAGTCGTGTTAGCCAACGACCTAGATGCAATTCAAAATTGGTGCGATACATGGCAATTGGAATTGAATTTTTAAAAATGCGAAAACAATGCAAAATGAAACAAACCAATATCGAGAGGGTAGATTCCTTTAAATACTTGGGTGTAACAATTACTCACGATCTGTCCTGGGGAAAACACATACGAGAAATATGCGGTCGTGCTAATAAAAAATTGGGATTTGTGAAAAGAGTGCTAGGTAAATGCGACGAAAAGGTGAAAGAACGATGTTTCCTTGCCTTGGTCAGGCCCCACTTAGAGTATGCTGCCAGTATATGGGATCCTCATAACATAAATTTGGTTTCGGAATTAGATCGAGTTCAGCGGAGGGGGGCTAGATTTGTCAAACATTGTTATGACCAACTCAGCAGCGTATCCACTTTGCTAGACAATTTAGGTTGGGATTCTCTTACACAGCGGCGTTTCCAATATAGATTAAACTTATTAAAAACATTTAAAGATGGGCCCTTTTCCGATGACATCAAGGATATATATAATACGAACCCCAACGTATTACGGTCGAAGGGATCACGAATATAAGACTAGAGAGATAGACTGCAAGACTGACAGGTTTAAAATGTCATTTTTTCCAAGAACGATAAGGGAACAGAATGCTCGTAGTCGAAATTCCCCAGGACTTAGTTCATTACAATAAGTATTAACGTACAGGTTAGGGACTTCGCGAGGATGTGTATACATGTGTGTATGTATGTATGTATATATATGTATGTGTATATATATATATATATATATATATATATATATATATATATGTATATATATTTTTTTCCTACAGGTTCCCCCCACCTTTCCTCACCTAACTCCCAACCCCCTCAACCCTTACCCTTTCCTCATGGTGCTACACCCCCTGCCGCACACCTTTTTGGTGGCTCGCAGGGTACTTATGTAGATGTAGATGTACCTGGCACTATCAAGTAAAAAGAGGTATCAGAAAGAAACTTCCCGACAGACAATTGTTTTTAAAATACTCTCTCTGTTGACCCCCCCCTCCCCCAAGTTCTACGATACACATCTGTCAAAAGTCCTCAAGACATCTGAAAACTAGAGGAGTTGCATAAAAAATTTAAATCATGGCAGTACCTTATATTTTAAATAACGAGTATGTTCCGACAAAATCGCAAATAAAATGGATATTTTTTCACATTTTTTAAATCTGTAAA
Source organism: Hetaerina titia (assembly GCA_037158775.1). Lineage (NCBI taxonomy): Eukaryota > Metazoa > Arthropoda > Insecta > Odonata > Calopterygidae > Hetaerina > Hetaerina titia. The sequence continues at coordinate 847,784 of CM073769.1, forward strand.
AAAAACAATTTTTGCGTGCAAAATTACGAATAACATCTAGTCTTAAAAAAACCCAAAATAAAATAACTTGGATTCTTGGATTGTTTGAAAATATTTCCCATCTCAATTTCCTCCTTTTTTCCAATGTGGTTTCGCACAGCTTATATAGAGCTAATTGAGACGCTCTCTCCTGTCATCGTGGACCTTAGCCTGGTCTTTACGTACTCTCCTCAAGGTACGAAAGGAGTAGGAAAAGTGGCGACGGTCACAGATTAAATCTCTTGCATAAATTGGATGTCTTTTTAACAATGATGTTGAAAAAGTGTTATTACCCTCATCGTACTACGGTAGGCGAGAGATCCTGCTATCAAAATCAGAGAGATTAGGTGTAGAACAGATAGATTTAGTAATATGTCATTTTTTCCACGAACTATTAGGGATCGGAATAACAGTGTCGGACTGCGGCAGGGGTAAAAATATTCGAGTCAAAGAAAGTCCAATTTCGCGAGGAAAATGTTTCACAAGTTTTCCTAATCACCATCGGTTTCGCAAACATGATGTCGTTTTTCTTTTGTCTTACACACGCCCCACCACAGGTGTTCCAGCAGGTCTTCCGAATCTTGGACGAGTGGGGGGGGGTTGCAGAGGAAGAGACGTTGAGTTTCCAAGAGGGTTAGCTCATGTCTATAAATATTTTCTACTCAAAGCAAAACACGATGTGATTCAGAGGCACGGCGAAAGGTCTTCTTTTTGTTTTCTCTCCTCAGAATTAATTACACTATTTAGTTTCGCTAATGTTCCCTCAGACAGTCTTCCCGCAATCTTTTGCACGTTTTGACTGCTGAGAATTCCCGGATATAACTCTCTCTCACTATTTCCCTCTCCTTCCCACACACACACGATCGACGTAATCCACACATATTTAATATCCCGCACGTAGACGGCTACACACCAAAATCGTCTTAAAATAGTCAAAACGGGGTCTTGGCATCCCAATTGACTATTAGGTGGAGTTTAAGACGAAAAAAATATTTCTGATTCGAACATTTTTTCGCAACTTTGTGGGCCCGGCTTCTGGAATCGGCGCACCAAAATCGTCTTAAAATGGTCTTGGCATCCCAATTGATCGTTTGGCTAGGCTTAAGATGCAAAAAAATATGTCCGATTCGAAAATTTTTCATCCCCCCCTCCTCAGGGGGAAAGAAAAGGGGTAACTTGTAAGACTTGCCTCTTTTGTACTCTGCTGGGTGTCCTCGTTAAACGTGAGCAAGTCTTAAAAGTGTAAATATCAGGTTCACAGCATACCACCAGCTCCCGTACTATTAGGCGGGTTTCGAGAAAAGAAAAGCTTAAGTTAAATATTAAAATAGGAGCTCATACACTACACCAGAGTTTACCTACCATAAACTAAAGAACAGATTACCTAATTTGGAAATGTTTTGGACCAGAGTGGTCAAAGTGTTATTGATATAAGGAGAAGAATTGCATCAGGCAAAGAAGCACTCACAGAGAGGGAATCAATTACAGATACATTGAGTAGGTCTGTTATGAAAAGATTCGTCAGAATTTTTATATTGAGCGCGATACATGGTTGTTGAAGGAAGATGATAGGCGTAGGTTGGATGGAGGCTTTTGCAATGCGGGTGAAAAGAAGGATGGAGAAGGTGAAGTGGACGGAAAGGAGAACGAATGGGGAGGTGCTGGGTGGGGAAGGAGAAGGGATCTCGGGGAGAAATTAAAAGGAGGCAGGGAAGATGGATACAGAGCATTTTGATTAACGACGGGATTTTGAAGAATGTGATAGAGAGGAGAATGTTAGGCAATTGAGGAAGGGACAGGAGTAGAATAGGGAATCAATAAGGGGGCTATTGTAGTGTTAGATTTCAGGGTGTGTTTTGATAGGAGAGAAAGAGAAATTATCCTTGCATAGTCCATCCTAATCCTATCGCAAGTAATATCTTTATTATCTTTAGACCAAATGTGACCCCGTGCGACATGTTGACAACGTACTCTGAAATTCCAAGCTTTTAAGTCCGATGGAGCGGTTGAAATTAACACGTTCACAGGGAAGTATGAGGAAATGAATGGGTCGCCTACAGGTATGACAACTCGCACTCTTCCTAACATATGGCGAATGTATAATGACTTAAGAGGAATCATGGTGTGGACTTGGAAAATAGTAATGAAAACTGATTAGGAGCAGATTAATATTAGCAAATAAATTTACCAGAGTTAGAGTTTGATTGATAGCTTTACGTCCACGTCAGACTAAAGATTTCGGGGAAAAATAAATTCGCGACAAAAATACAATCCTTTCGTATTTTCCGCCTGCGGTGATAAACTTGAATAATTCACGCACTTGTTCTCACATTACGGTCTTTTAAAAAATTGAAATGGGATTGCATGGACGGAAGAGAGAGAGAGGAGGAAGAACGAAGGAAAATCTTCGGGACGCGGGGGCACGTGGACGGAAGAGTGGAAAACGCGGAGAGGATACAAGCGGGGGGAGGGTGGGAAGAAGGCCGGCGGAGGTGGCGAACAGGCAGCAGGAAGTGGCTGGTCGATACGCCAGTCAGCCTGCCGCGGAGTTACGCTCAGAGTGACCGACAAATACGCAAACGGGTCCCATTCCACAGCACGTCAACCATACCTGAGGAAAAACAGTGATCACGTCCATCCAACAGGGGTGGAGGAGGAGGGGTTTGGGGGAAAAAATCAAAACTACAAAACTTCGTTCGCTCCAAGAAATGAGATGACGTCATGTACTGTTGTGGAGATGTCACGCTTCAAAAACGAACAGGCGCTCTACTTTCCTCGGGGATTCCCAGGGAATATTATTTAGGAATCAAATGCTGGTGCGCTAACATCACCCGCCGTAGACTCTTACAGGTAAATTATGTGGACGCAGTCATTGTATTTTTTTCATTCGTCTTTCAAGGTTCCCGTCGATCGTCTATTCATCCAAATTCCCAGTTTAAGAATCACAACTACATTGTGTTCCATATTTAGGCGCTCATTAATCTCTTCCTCTCGCAGGCCGATTTACACAATGCTCATTCAAGAACTGTAACCAGGATACTTAAAATCGTGCAGTTTAAAAGAATGGGGTAACCGTATTCGATAAATGAGTACAATTCACAAGAAACAGCGGGAGATGCCGTGACAAACGGTAACTTTTTGACGGAGTCATCCGCCAAAATGCATTACAATGCAAAAATTGGAGAGAGTAAAAATAATCATTCGCCTTGACTGGGATTCGAACCCAGATCCCTCGATGTCCGGCCGAGTGCTTTAGCCAGTTAAGCTATCGAGGCGTCCTCTTAGCCTCCTAAATTTTGCCACAGTCCACGAGGTTAAAGCCGGGATTCGAACCCGGTCACGGCGAATGATTTTTACTCTCTGCAAATTGTTGCATTGGGTGCAATTCGATTTTCAATGCTGAAAATCGGAACCAAGTAAGGTGATTATTTTATGTCCGACTCTTGCATCCAACTACCAATCACAAATGAGAAGGACAGCTTTGATAGATTCTATCTATTATTAGGTCGATTCAACATTATTTTTGTGGGAATCCATTTCGACTTCGTTTTAACAGAAAATTTCAATTCTTTGACCAGATTTCCCTTTTTCGCCGTCGGGATTGTAATCGTTTGTAAATAAAACATTTGCCTCCAGAACGACAGTCGTTGCCCACGTGAGAACCATATACGCAGTCTGACATGACGACTACTTAATGCTTGTTTGAATTCGATCGTAAACACTGCCAACGACGAAATCAAAACAAAGTATTGGGCATGCGCGAAAGTGGAGATGGATCGTGTGAAAGGTTCTATTTATCCAGGGCTCAGCACTGAGTCTGTTATGAACTCGATATATTGAGCAACCTGATTTTAGTAACCGACCAAAGTCTTTTATAATGCAGTCATGACGTCCCTAACCATTCTTCCTTTTACAGTAATCTGCAAATCTTTAAGAAACTATATGGTATACATCTCCATACAATCCTTGCCCTTATTTATCCGGCTAATAAGTGAAATACACCCGCCGTATCTTGATTGCAATAATAGGTTAGCACAGTTCTTGTGCCTATCAATAATAAATTCCTGTTTGATAGAAAACCGTGGTTGTTCTAAGGTAATTTAAAGTGAGTTTCGGCGAGCTACTTACTTCCTTGACAATCACGAAATAAAAATAGGATCATTATATTTCAAAACCGTCGTCCGTTTTTCAACTTTTACAAAAAACTAGGGAACATTGCTTAGCGACAAGCGTGGAAACTGTAGAATACAATAATGCACACACGTCCTGTGAATATTTACGTAAAAGATCTACGTCTCTTCCACAAAGGGAATCTCTGAGATTTGGTCCGAGGAGGCAGTCTAGTGCTCCCAGGCCACATTTTATCCCTCAGCTAGTTTCTTCCTCCTCCCTCTGGGACGTCCACGACCGCTCGAGTGTTCCATTCGCATAAGACTCTGACCTTCGGGTCACATCGGTCCCTTTCGGAATCCGCGCATATGTTTTAACGATATCATGGCGTCTCCCCCAGCGTCACCCCCTCAGCCATTTTTTTTTCCTCCCCTTGCCACCCTTCACACACAAACACCGTCTCGCCGAAATGCGGCTTCCGGTCGCGGAGGGGTTGGCCCTGGGAGGAGTGGGGGTTGGGGCAGAGGGGTGATACGGGAGAGTGAGGTCGGATGTGTTATATTTTTTCATTAAAAAATTAATCTCGTCTAGAGGCTGGGGTCGATGAGTTCTTATTGCTCTGGGCGAGGGATAAAACGCAGCGCAATCTTTTGTTCTATCAACGTTTCCCAAGAGCTGTCATTTGTTACTCACGTTGCATTTTTTTCTGTCGTGACGGGACCTATATCGATAAATCAGCGGACTTTACACGGGCAACCAAAGTTTAAAAAAATAAACAAAACAAAAAAATGGATTGCACTCTGCCAAGAGCAGGCGCCTAAGTTGCAGATACGCGCTCAGAAAAACATAATATTTCAGACGACCAACATTCCTTCCGTTTCGGCTGTCTGGTCACGATACTTTCGTGTTAGAAAATGGCGATAATCATTTTAAATGTCAAAGTTGACTTCTCCATCCTTCTAAATACTCAATTGTAGGCTTAAAAATTAAATAGTACTTATAACTACATGCATAAAATGACATTTTTAAGCTTTCAATCAACAGTTAAAAGATGTAATGTTACAACGTGCACTAGCTGGGGATCAGAGACATGGAACATTGGAACAGAGGACAAGAAAAGATGATGAGTCTTTGAAACATGATGTTCGAAGAGAATGCTGAAGATAACGTGCATTAGGCCAGACAGAGTGAAGGAAAGGACCAAATGGAGACCTAAAAGACCAAAGGACTAGATGGAATGAACACCCCAAGGTAAAAATGGATCAGTTGAAATACAATAGAAGGGTGGTTGGCTGCGGTAAACTTATCTCGGGAATAAAATAACGATGGAGATTTGTTGGAAAGGTATCACCCAACATATCTGTTGTATCCCTACTTCTATCCAGCCTTCCCTCCTCAATTTACCAATTTCACAATATTGGTTTCAAATACGACTACTTTTTTCAAGAAACTGTAACAGTAACTTTAACGGAGTCACCCGCTATGTGTGCATTATAATGCAACAATTTCAGAGAGTAAAAATCATTTGCCCGGTCAAGGCGAATGATTTTTACTCTCTGAAATTGTTGCATTATAATACGACTACTTTGATATGCGAAAAACTTTCATCTAATATGAACCCCGATTTCAATAGTCAGTTGGTCACATAACACCCCATGCCACAGGTCCCCTTTTCGGCTTGCAGGGGTAGACTTGCGATTTATAGTCACCCTACCTGCTCTGCGACGGTGTACAATAGGGTGTATTTGGTCCCAGGCAATTAGATTCAGATTCAAAGAGTTAGTTAACGGTAAAAAAACAAAATCCTTACTTTGGAATAAATCGTGTGCAGATTGTGGGAGTAATTGATGATTACAAACGCAGGTCATTGCTCTGTGAGTTCGGATTGGTCGTACACATGGGTCTCTTCTTCTCGGGGGTCTCTTGGCAATTTAAATGCTCGATGCCAGAATTATACTCCCTCTTGCGTCAGCGTAGAATTGGAATAGTTTGCGTCCAACCCCAAGAGGACTGCGAGAATGAAGAGGGCAGAATGTTCGTCAAGCGTGGGAGTTTGTGGAAAAGGGTAGGCATTTCTCACGGAATGAGGAATGGAGGAAGAAAGGATGTGGATGACAGCAATGGACTTAATCTTCGTGCTCCTATATGTCTCCCAAATCAAGGCTCTTCCAATAGCTACGCAACGCCATTTGTTCGTTCATAAGGAAAAAGCGGGCGGATTTTCACTCTACTATACCGTGTAATTCTGAAAACTAATTCTTCCTGGGCGGGCATTATTGTAATGTGTTATAAATATTGATGATTACTAATTTTTACTACGTACTTTAACCCCGCAGGGAGAGCGAAATTTGGTCCTCTTAAGGAGAGGTGGGCGTGAAAATAAACAAAATGGCGTCATTCGCTGGTCCCAGACCGTGCTCCCCACCGCCCGGGGCCCCGGGAACGACACCGGGCGCGTGCAGCCATGGTAACAGCCTCACGGGCGCATCGTATCCATGGCAACAAGCCTCACGGGCACATCGTATCCAAGGCAACAGCCTGGATGGAGAAGGCACGGATATTCCGTGAAGGTGAGCAGAAGCAGAGATGGGGAGGATCTTCGGCCTTTTCTTTTCTCCACCTCGCTGCTAGAAGAGAAGAAGAAATGAAGTTTCTTCTTTCTCCCCCAAGAGGAATGTTTTTGAGGGAGAACAGCTGATCGGGGAGTGAGGGGAGGAACCCTTTTCGAGGAGGGGGGAAGGAGTACCACTCGCTGAGCACGTGCCCTGGCCCTCCCCTATCTCGCTTCCCTTCCTCATACCACTGTACTCTCCACCACCCCATCGCTGCTGCTATTCGAGGATCCTTGGAGCGTCCCCCCACCCCCCTCTGCTTCCGCCTCCCGCTCCTTCCCCCACCCCGCACCCTCTGGCTCCCGTGTTGTTCCCGGAAGAGCGCAGACCAACGCAGGGGCGGGAGGAATTTTCCACTGAGTCCTTTCAGACTGCTGCGGAATCCTTCTGCCGGGCGTTACTAACCAAGATGAACTCTGCACCTCGACACTACGAAGTTGACCCCTACCCTCTACTTACGTGATGCATGCATCTACAACTGCATCTTCGCCCTACAAGAACACGGCACTAGGGTCTAACCATGGGAGTAATCGTTGACCGATGAGGGAGGGACGCCATTCTTGGCAAGTTTTAAATTGTCTCCAGTTTCCCAATGATGTCGTCTCTTATAGTGTCAGGGAAAATTTATCCCTTGATAAACTTTTATTCTCGTCCCCCTTCCACGAGCCATGCATTTGTGGAAGTAATAGGGAAGATGTGTCCAAGTATGGTGGATGACCTAACACCCCCTGCCACACGTTCGTTACGGCTACTGCGAGGAATCGTATAGGTTAAAGTTACGGATTATGATCGTGTTCCAAGACATTTAACGGATCCTATTTTCTCTTCGTTTGCGAAATTAAGCCCTCCTGCGAAGGGCTCCTTGTACGATACTATTCGCGTATTCAAGGACAAATGTAACGGACTCGAAATAGCGCTCTCTCTACTTGGCTTTCCCATTCGGACATGTCGCCACTATTCGTTAAATAAAACCTTGGTTCCGTAATGACGCTATTTGTATAAAAAAGACGAGTTTCCGCCTCGTTGGTCACCCTGGAGGCTTCTCCAGGACGCTGGGTGAAGGTATTTGCAATGGTGGGACAACCGATTATGGTAATTTCAGGAAGCCGAATGAAGATTTCTTCAAATGGAAGTGGCGGAAACATTACAGATCAATAAGATGACGTTCGGCCACCGTTCGACCGCCGCCTTCACGGAGGCCATAAGCAAAGATGTGCGTAAATGTAGAACGCATCATCATGAAAACGGGAAAGGCGCGTGTACGAAAAAGCCGCGTTTCGCTCTAGGGCTACGTTTACGTTTCAGGTGCGAGAAATCATACTTGATCTGTTAAACGTTTTCAAAATATCTGGCGGCATCCATTCACACCCTCTCCAACTTCGAGAAATTCAAATGCAACGTCTTGAACGGTCTAATAGGGTGAAAAATGTTTTTGTACTTACTGAATTTACTTTTGTAAAGGCAGCGGTATTCCCAACCCACGATACATTTTAGATTTAAATCACCTTGGTGTCTCGAATTCAATTTACTTAGGCACGATATTGTCAACAATTGCGAATCGACGAAGCGATGAACCGTAATTAAAATAAAATTATTTACATTCCGATTCTGATTTGCTCTTGAAAACAACTCGTAAAACATGTTAGTGTCTGCCTTAAAAACTGTGAGGCATCGGTTAAATATTCTCATGCGATTGCATATGAAGTTACTTACACGGCGCTCTTTGGCGCCATTCTCACGGAAACTTTGGCCTCTTTCCTGCACACGAGGACGGATAAGCGGAGGCATAGCAGTCGGCAAGATTCAACTACCACTCCGGATTGGCAGAAACCCCGCGGGTTTATTTCCGGGGAGGGGGGGGCGAAGGTAATCCGCGGTCCTGGACATCAAGACCACAAAGAAAAAAACCGCGAGACAAAGAGAGTCATGGTTCGACGCGGCCATCACGCGCGCTCTATGAAATACAAAAAAGTGTCATCTTCCGCATGGAGTGGTCTCATGACGGGAGGACAAATGGTCGTCGACAGTCACTATCCAGGGGGAAGTTTTTGAGTCACGGTCGAGATAAGCACCCGTGGCCCGCCCCCCCTGAGGGCTTTTCCTCGACACCAAGCCGTGCCTCATTTCTCTCTCCCGGGATATCTCGCGAACTGTTCTGAGTATATGCACACCCTTCGTGACACGGAAGCCCGTTCATTCCCCTTCGCGAAAAAAAACGTCTGGAAGCGCGGAAGAGGGAAGGAGGGAAGGAGGGAGGGAGGGTGGGTGGTAGTGGTCGTCATGGCGACATACTCAGATTTCGGCAATCTGCAAGTGGAGAAGGGGCGACGAGAAGAGGGGGCAGGTGAGAGATTTCTTTGCTTCCGAATAAGCTATGGGATCCTCAGAAAGTTGGATTAATTGCCGAATAGGATCGCGTGCAGCGTAGAGGAGCTGTATTTTTAAAACGTTGTTATGGCAAACTGAGTGGCGTATCCAAAATATTAGAGCAGCTATGCCAGGAATCACTTAACGGAGCGAAGGTCAAATTCCAGATTAAATCTCTTGCATACCTCGGAAGGATATTTCTTCAGCAGCGATGTTTAAAATGTATTGTTATTACCGCCATCGTACTACGGTTGGAGGGACCATGTCAATAAAATTAGAGAGACTAAGTGTAGAACAAATAGATTTAAGATTTATTTTTTCCACGAACGACAAGGGGATCAGAATAACATTTCCCGACCACGGTAGGGGTAAAAATATGCGGATGAAAATTAATCTGGCGTGTACGTGTATTCACCCCCTGCCACACACCCTTGCGGTGGTTAGTAGGACCCTAAACATAAAACAATACCATTTACTAGGCTGAGCGAGGCTACATTTGAAACATGGCGACGAAGATTGCCATTGCATACCTACTTCCGAAATTACACAATGAAAGAGATAGACACCGTTGCTGACAGATTCTAACGGATCGAACCAAAAGGCACAGAAAAAATAAAATAATATTAAAACTATTATTAGATGAATTGGCCAAGAGCAACAAATTTGTGCACGATGTAAATAGGCATGCATGTGCATGAGAATTGCTTGGATAACATGGACTGAGGCGTGTACCAATAGGCAGCTTCCTATACCGTGTTCCACATTACATGAGTTTTTCGTGAGAGCGCCATGTATTTCCATCACAAGAACCCACTCGCCCTTTGACCCATTTCTTCTCGGTTCTTCTTCACTCCCTCAGAACCATGCCCACCCGTCTTCTAGCACGCAACGCCTTGGTGATTCGAATCAATCAAAGAGTGTTATAATATTTCACTGAGAAATTCTACTCGCCCATGGAAGAGGTCGCGGGGAGTGTGGCGTGACATGAGCAGAGACGAGGGGGCTCTCTCTTCTCTCTAAAATCTGTGACCTTGAGAGAGGCCTCGCACTCCCTAAGATACGACGCTTCGAAAAATTCCGTCACTTTACGACGGCGGGCCGCCCGCGGTTGCCACCGATACCGTCCTTCTCCCGAGTTCGACCTTAGCCTTCACCACGGTTACCTAACAGTCCTCTCGTCTCCTCCTCCTAGGGTCATGGCACGCTTGAATGTTTTCCCCAAGAGGGGGAGAGCAGGAGGGAGAGGGGAGGTAGAAGAGGGGAAAGTAAGGTAGAGGTGGATGGGATGGGAAGTAGGGGAGGGGTGCGTATGAGTATGATCGATCGGACGCCGCGCCCTCTGCCTCGCCCCCTCCCTCCCTCCCCCTCACACCCCCATCACACAACCCCCGTCGTCAAGGAAATTCGGAGTGAGCTGCAGCCGAAGGGCTTTCACCCCAGCTGTACCCAAATGGTGTAGGTTGGTACAGGCCAATTTACAGACATTTGTTATGTTGTCGGGCACTTTCTCCGCTTGGAAGTTTTCCTTTCGTACGACAAACGATGAGGCCATTGCTTCACAACTGCCGATGAACTTATTCCATCAATCAAGCACACGCATACAGAAGTCTCACTTTGTGTTCATTCTTGTCGAAATTATGTCATTCTCGGGAAACCGTCGCCCATTTCAGGTTAATTTTTCGTTGAAGAGGGCCTTTATTTAGTATTTTTTAACTATCCTTCCTAGAGATGAAACGATTTCGACATTTTTAGGGAGAAATGAGCCACCGGAAAAGATGGATGGGGGGATTTTCTATGGCGACCACATTTAATGATGCATTCTAAATACTATTTAATTTTAAAATTACCACATGGACGACGTTCAACAAATTTCTCACACTAATTAGCATAAATGGCCGAAAAAATAACAAAAAAATTAATCCTTTATTTGAATAACGTTTCAGGCCCCCCTCGCGCCAGTCCTTTCATTTTCGAGATAAACAGGAGAATTCTACTCATAGTAAATAATATTTTGAGCAGAGACGAACGATCAGGCTTATGGATTCTTCAAATTGAAGGACATTTATTTTTTTGGGAAAAACATTTCACTTTATTTAAAATTTTCGACATGCTAAGAAAAAGTATGAAGACGCGTGAGATGTTGGCTCAAAATGTGAAGTTAGGTAAATTAATTAATGTTAACGGGGATTTCTAGTTTTCTTATTATCGACTATAGGAAATCCACCCAACTTCACAACGAGAATGTACGAGTAATATCGCTCCTTTTTTAATTGGTAATTTTTTCTAAATGTCATAATTATGCCCTCGACCAAAAAAACAATTAAGATTTCTCCATTAGTTAAAAAGAAGTCAAAAGTATTATTTACAGCGAATTAAAAAAATTCAATTTTTCACTCAAACTATTCCCCTAAGTTGGGGACGTGAAGATATGCACCAGAAAATGGTTGCTCCGACCCGGCCCCGACCTCAATTCATCAAAATCATTTGGTCCGTTCTCAGGATAAAAACGATACACCATTGTCTCTGACGGCGATTTTTCTCCCGAGATCTTTCCCTCTCTCTCTCCATTTTTCTCTTTTTAAGAAGGGATTTTTCCTCAAGGAGTTCATTTTCTTCGTTTCTGAAGTCTGGCGACGAAGAAACCTGGTGAAATAAATATCTCACGAATTGAAAATGCTCGCGGTGAAGGTGATAGCGGAATTGGGAGCCTGTTTCATCCGGTTGCAATGGGAAAGAATGAAGGGAGTTTTTTGTCGGTCGATTGGTGGAAACTGTTACAATGAACGCAGGAGCGGGGTGGGTGGGGGGATGAAAGGGGACGTACTTTCAATCGTGCTAAAAAAACAGTTCACAAGGACGCGTCACGTGATGGGCAACAATGGCTGGTGCGAGATTAAGAGATACTCTCGATAGAGGGGAGAAAGGACTTCTAAAGGATCTCTAAACTCGGCACAAGGGGAGGGAGAGGGAATTCTGGGAATGACAGTGCAGCACGTGCCTGACCCTTCCCCCAACCGACGCGCAACAGCAAAAGGCGTCTCCTCTCTCTCTCTCTCTCTCTCTCTGTGCCCCTCAACGCGTCAAAGAACTATCATGACAACATCACACATTTTCGCCAATGTGAGATAACGAGCCATTATTTCCTAGGGCGCCCTTGAGGTTGTCCTTGATGGAAAACACGCGAGGTTTTGGAAATTTGACAAGATGGGGAATCCATTCAAAGATTACGAGCCGACAATTCCGAATCAAATTCAGTTTCAAAATAATTTGAAATCTAATACACATCACCCGTCACCGTTTAACCTTCCCTATTTAACATTTAGGCTTCATCAAACCAATAGCGGGGCCGATCGCAACCAAGTGCTTGCACCCCCCTGCCACACACCTTTTTGGTATTCATGTCGACGTCGAAGAGAAGACGTTGTATGATAATTGCATATCAAACGTTGGGATGCGATGGCAGCGCTAAGATCACACGCATGGCTCATCCTTTAAGAAAAGTACATAATAAATTGAATATAAGCCCTGCACTACAGGGTCGCACCCTAAACTGGTAGGACTGATTTTTTACAAGAATTTAAAAGGAGCGATGGTCGTCTTCAACGAGCTCCCTACCCTCTTTAAACAACTTGTGCCACTGTGGAACGGCTCAAGGCAGTGTCCCCATAAGCCTGCTTGATCATACCGAGGGTCTCAGTTGCCGTCTTCCCGAGTTTCGCACAAAACTTCACGGAATAACGTTGCTCTAAATTCAGATTCATTTTGTTTTTCGACGCGGACAAAAACCTTGCTCCACTAAAAACGGTGTCCTCACTCAACGGCAGCCCGCAGGCGACTGATGTTGGTGTCGGTCTGTTGCTAAGAGCCCCCTCCACCTTACCCTGCCAGGCAGACCCCCCTCCACCGCTCCGTTCGCGCCAGAGAAAATCAGTCCTACCACTTTTGGGTGCGGCCCTGTATTTTGATCGGCGAGATGAATAAGGGAAATTAACTTCCGAACAGACTTATTTGCGACAGATCGTACGTCCCGAATATCGCGAATGACCATAGATTTAAATGGGATGGTTACTTTGACTCCCCCTGCCACACGCCTGCCGAGTGGCGGGCTGAAATGCTAGATGTTGATGTGGTGATTGGTGTTGAAAATGTTTTATTTTTTCAAACCCGCTCCTAAAGAGCAAAACATCTTTGAGTAAAACACCAATTCCAACTTTAATAGAAACTTTGCAAGAGCTGAGAAATTCGTCCCTGCACCTAATTAATCCTGACTTAGACGGGTGATGTATTTACTACAGCGTACAATGGAAATGCTATTCGGCGAGCATTCTCACTATTATTAGGTAACCTACCGGTTAAGGTAGGTTTTTGGATGGACAAAACTATCAACCCCACCACCACACGCCCTTTTGGCGGCTTTTGTGATGCTATTTATTCGTGGGACCATGGGGATGTGGTGAAACTGGGTTGTGAGGCGATGGTCCTGTCAGGTATGGGTCAAATGGCGCTCAGAAGTGCGTCGGCCTGCGTGAGGTATCACTTAAAAGGAGTTGGGAGAAAAAATATAGAAGGCATCTGAAATGTAAAGTTGAACTAATCTGGACACATTCTCACGATTCCATAATTACAGGTAATTTTGGCCGAGGAGAAAAAAGCTTATCCAATCAATAAGCGTTACGGTGACGACCGTCCACTTATCTGGTGAACCCTCGATTATCATCTTCTAAATATCCAGTTCACGAGCGAATTCCCAAAACCAGCTGTTTTCTCACACACACGACGGAGTTCTGCCTCTGTAAATACCGATTCACCAGACAAATTACAATCGAAGAAGGGAAACCGTCAGCAAATGCCCATTGCGTGTGACCTTTGCGATACACACTGGGGCGATGACATCCATCGGGTCATCCTCAAATCGACCGACGAGTTACCCACAAAAGGGCCACGGAGCCTTGGGTTCACTTCGATTTGCACTGTCTGATTGCAAAAATGTCTTACACTCATCACTCGAGAATTGTGTATTCTATTCTATCACACCGTTTCTTACAAATGCCTTGGGCATGTTTTGGAACCGAAATGCTTTTCTATTTAAAGTAGAAAAAATATACAACCACACGCGCGGTGTGTCGAAAATCCCGCACGCGATGTTAGTAATGGAGTGATAAGAAACTGGCCAAATGGAGGGTTTCCCACTGTCACAAAAATAGAGCCCGTCGTCCTCCAAACGGGCCGGCGATATCGGTCACGCTATCAGACATTAGCCTCCTCACGTTAGCGACCCAAATTGGAAAACAAATCACTTCAGCTCCATTCATTGGCCCTAAAATCACACACACAAAATCCACGGAGGAACAAAGCCTACAAAGGAAACGTCCACTATCTCTAAACAAACATACTCCCTTCTTATTCTTCACTTATAAATCAACACGTTCTCATAACTGCACAAAACCCTATTAGACCCTCGACACTAGACACACAACAAACCATCAAACATCATCAATATGGAGTCCTGAATTGATAGTCGATTGTTGCCGTACTTAACTGTTGAACGCCCTCGATTGTTGCGTTTACAATCCGTCCGTCCGCTACAGGTATTCACACGATCTTAATTAAATTGAGCATTAGAGACTTAGAAAGTCATTCAAAAATTATTTTGTCTTCATTCTCAAACATGTGCAGAGTCAAATCATGCCAGAGGCAATGGATTATAATCCATTATTATTAGAATTGTCATTCATACTTATGAAAATTATCATTGCATTTGATTTAACCTTTGACGAACGGAGACTTGGGAGAAATTTTATCGGGGAATCGATTAGCCAAAAATTCGACCGACGATTCCTCTATCAACAATCGTGAATGCAAATTCAAAAGAGATTTAGGCAATGATGCTCCGCCTACGAATTCCACAACGAGTTGTTTTGCAGGACCTAAGAAAAAAAGGCCCCAGATGATGTCCGAATTCCAGAAAGAATTGTCCGTGCGAGTAGGCATAAGAATGGCTGGTGTTTGCGAGACCAAAGTCAACACTTGATGCTCAGTTTAAATCGTGAATAACGAACGTGCGAAGTCCAGGGCCACGGGAGGGAAGATGATCTCGTCCACCACCGCTTCCACTCTGCAACATGTGGCGCTCAAATTATTCCCGCATCTTTGTCGTTGGTGTGCATATGCATTTACGAACTCGAATGACCGTTGCCCAAACATCTACCAAAACACTTCAAATAATGCGGCTTACGGAGAATATAATGTGGATATGGATGTCGGCGTTGGACTAGGATTATTTGCACTAATCCAGTATTTTTTTTTAAGTCGCGACTGTGACCCTGATTTTCTCCGCATCTTGTTACATTCAGCAATGAAGACACTTTTTTTCCATAGACTCGTCGCGCAATACAGTTAGAAGGTCTACCCAAAGCGTAAAAAGTTTTGTTTCGTACTTTTGCCCAACTCACGAGGAACCACGTACATTCACGTCATTTCCTGAAGGCTGCAGGTGTTCCTGACGTACTACGGGAGGAGATATCACGTAAATAAAATTAAGAGAGATTAAGCGTAAAACTGATGGATTAGCGATGTCTTTTTTTTCCCCTTACGAACGATAAGGGATCAGAATAACGTTCGTTGCCCAACCTCCATAGAAGGGGAAAAAGTATTTTTGGCTCATAAGTAGTCCGCGTGTGGCCGTCCAATACCACACACCCAATGCGATGGCTTGCAGAGTACCACGTATATATAAGTCCGGTCCGATTGCATTGTGAGCAAGGATCCCTGTACTTCGTCCTATCTATCCATTTTTCCCCTTCCTGAAGTCTGCAGACGTAAGATTTTATTTTCCAACAATTCCGGTACCATAAACACAGTAATCAACCCGAAGGTCGGTTTAGTAGGTGATGGTAGAGCTCACCCATGTACCAAGCCCGCCGGCGTGTGAATATTCACACATCAGGGTAGGGGGGCCAGTTCCTTTCCCTGTGCCGGTTATGGTTTCCCAGGAAGACCTGGTACCCGAAAAATCAAGTAGCTTGGGTGGAGCTGCAGGTGCCCCGGGAATCGAACCCGGGACCCTCTGGTCAGCAGTCCAACGCTCTACCCGCTAGACCACCGCGACCCGCAATTCCAGTACATCTTCCAGATTTAATCGGAGATTCCACTCCCGACACCCAGCTAATGCTATTCTTCGTATTCAAATATCCAGGCTGTCAGTTGGATGGCAAGGTGACGACGCTGTGAAAATTGACCCCGCCCTCCCAACCGATGCAGAACCTTCTTGGATGCGGAATGAATGGACCACACAACTCCGATCCCAGAATATTCGAGCGGAAAACTGTTTTGGCACTATAGATCGAGGGAGGTACGTACTTTAAACAGTTTTGACAGCAAAACCCGAATCTTAACCCATTCCATTCGATCCAAGTCCATAACGATTGTATTTTTTTCCGCGTACGCTGGAAGATCATAGGAGTAGTTCCAATTCCATTCCTCTTAAGGAAAAGGTGGACTAGATATTATCATTCATTGGCAGTGACTCTTACCTTTCACTTACAAACGACAGTATATTAAAAACACAATTCCACCGGAACAGAGGATGTTCCCAGGGGAGTACACGTGAATTAGCTCGGCCCGGAAATTTCATCCTTCTTAGGAATACTTATTTGCCGTATCAATTTTGGAAGGTGTACTTCCCCATGACTGGAAAATAATGGCTGACGTCACGCCTATCTTCAAATGAGGAAATAAACTATACCCACGTAAACTGCCGACCTATTTCCTTAACCTGCCTCTAATAAAAATCTTAGAACAAATAACTGCTTAGCAACGCCATGATGACATTCCATCGACACTCGCAACCTTATAATCCAGCGACAAATATGGATTCAGAAAGGAGATGGTCTTGTGAAACGCAATCGAGACTTTTTATTAAACACGATATCCTGCGATCGAGGGGGAAAAAATTGAACGGGTAAACGCGATTTAATTTGATTTTAGTGAGACCTTCAATAGAGCCCCCCCCCCTACACGAACAATGGATACACGAGTTGCGAGGATACGGAATAAACGATAATGCAATACAATGGATTCAAGACTTCACTATATGAATGAATTAGTATTAATGCTACCCTAACAACCCCTGCCAGACGCCCTTGGGCGGCTTGCGGGATATGGTGTGCAGAACAGTTCGTCTCGCAATATTGGGGGACCAATAATAACTGTGGAGCAGGTGAAACGGCTCGTAACCTAGGCTACCTTTATCTTTGTAGCTACGTGGAGCTTCTCTAATCAATCCCCTATCGATTTAGTGATTAGCAAACGATGGGGAGGAGAGTGAGTGCGCGGTATACAATTCAACACCTCGCTCCTTAATCTTACACTTGCCTAGGAGGCGCGTGTGGCAGGGGGTGTCGGGATATTCACCAATAGCAATTAGAGCCACGGACGGTGGATGACATGACCGACCGTTCAATGTAGTTTTAAGATTGGATAATGTACAGAGAATACCATTTTCTCTTCTCTAGGGTGGGATTTCACTCGAGTAGGTCATTTAAATGTGATATAATCAGGTGGTAACACAATCCTTCCTTATCCCGCACCGATATTTTTCAAGTGCTGGAATTCCTCGTCTTGTTTTGATTCGTTTAACCCTGCTCTCAGTCCGGGGAAGAATGGCGGGGGCGGCAACAATGCGAGCGCATAGCAACGGCCCAAACACGACGGGAGTTACCGCGCCAACTTTTTCTCTCGGAGCGTGGTTTTTTTTGCGGTATTATCCTCGCGCGCGGTGGGAAGCAATTGGTCAAATTAGTCGAATACACACACACACGAAATATCAGACAACGTAAACAATTGCTTCCCCCGATGATAGGCGAGAGAGAGGATGCGTATCTACGAGTTTGGAGCAAAACATCTATCTCTCCATGGAAAAAGTAGACTCACCTGTTTCTGCTGAAGGTGAAGAGATGAGGGAAGAGTTTGTTTCTCTGTGCTCAGTTTCCCAGGGCGGCGAGCTGCCTTAAGGGGAGGGGAAAGCGGGCGTTTTGGATGCAATCGCTCGTCCTGATCAGCGGTCCACCTCTTTTAAACGCAGCCTCCCTTCAGAAAGTTTTGATTCAAGAGCGGAATTTCCTACCTCCCTCACTGCGAAAGTCGAAACTACAATTGTGACCGAAAGGCGACGTTCGGTCGTTTTATCCCCCGTGGTAGTTGCGCGCGCAGCGGTCGAAAAGTGGACGGGAAAGAGAGTGGGAGGGAGAAGGGGATGGGGGAGGGGGGCGTCGGGGTAGCTAGTGCAGAGGAGTTTCCCCAAGAGACTGTCGAAGGGGAGCTGTGGGTGAGGGAGGAAAGGAAGACCACGCACGCGGTGGTGAGACCCAAAGAAATTTCTCCCGTTTCTTAGGAATGCGACTGCCATTTCTGAAATCATCAGCCCGCGGACTGTTTTTTCCACTACAATCACAAGCCCAGCCATTTATTTAAATATGCCTTCTATTCAGTTGATATCGAAATGTGAAGTCAATTTGATGAAATGTACTGCATTTGTAGCCGTTAATGTAATTCTGTCGAATGACGTAGACAAAACAGCGCCTTACCAATATATTTTACCCACATAATTTGGCACGAATAATTCAATATTATATATATATATATATATATATATATATATATATATATATATATTATTAGGTAATCTACCGGTTAAGGTAGGTTTTTGGATGGACACAACTATCAAATAAACATTTTGTGACTCCCCACCTAGCAAACTAATCTATATCAGGTCCCTCTTCATCTCGGTGTACTTCTTTCCTCCCTTCATCCCGTCCAACATCCCTATCCTGTTCCTACCCTTACCTCGCTTGCCCAACATTCTCCCCTCTATTACCCTCTTCAACATTCCACTACCGCTCAATACGCCTTTCATCCATTTTTCCTGCCTCCATAGAATTTCTCTCAACAAACCCCTCTCCTCACCCACCATTTCCAGTACTTCCTCATTTGTTTTCCTTTCGGTCCATTTCACCTTCTCCATTCTTCTCCACACCCACATTTCAAAAGCCTCCAATCTACGTCTATCCTCCTGCTTCAGCGACCACGTTTCCGCGCCGTACATAGCTACGCTCCATATCAGAGTTTTTACGAGTCTTTTCTTAACATCCCTACTCAACGTCCCCGTCATCAACTCCCTCCTCCTTGAGAAAGCCTCCTTGCCTAGCGCAATTCTTCTCCTTACGTCCCTACCACTTTGACCGTATTGGTCCAAAACACTTCCGAGATATGTAAACTGCTCTACCTGCTCTATTCTTTCCCTGCCTATTTTAATATTTAGCTTAGCCTTTTTCTTTCTGGAAAATCGCATAACCTTTGTTTTATTAATATTGATTCTCATCCCATATTTATCGCACTGAACCTCCAATTCACTCAACAATGCTTGCAACCCCTTGGCTGACTGAGCAACTAATGCTTGGTCATCAGCAAACCTAACCGATTTTACGAGTTCCCCTCCGACTTTCATTCCTACCTCCAGTTCTTCCCATGCCTCTTTAATCATTTCCTCTACATATACGTTGAACAGTACCGGTGACAATGGGCAACCCTGCCTTACACCTCTTCCTAACACTGCCCATCCAGACTCTCCGTTCCCCACTCGCACCTGAGCAGTCTGAGACATGTACAGGTTGCGGATCAGTCTCCTGTCCCTCCAATCCATTCCTATTTTCTGCAATACACGCATTAATTTTTCCCAATTCACTCTATCAAACGCTTTTTCGAAATCTACAAAACAGGCAAAAACGTCCTGATTGTATTCTATATTCCTCTCGACTAGTGATCTCATTACTGCAATGGCATCACGCGTACCTCTTCCTTTCCTGAACCCAAACTGATCATCCCCTAAGTAATCATTTGCCTTACTCTCTATCCTTTTGTTGATGATCCTGAGAATAACTTTAGCTGCGTGGGATATCAAACTTATTGTTCTGTAATCCTCACATGACGAAGCCTTTGCCTTTTTTGGAATAGGAACTAACACCGATCTCACAAAATCTTCCGGCCAGATTCCTTCCTCATAGATACTACGAATCAGTCCATATATGGCCTTTTTTCCACCTTTCCCTAACCATTTCAACATTTCTACAGGAATATTGTCCACCCCCACGGCCTTATTTGCTTTCATCTCCTTTAATGCCCTTTCTATTTCATCGTCGAGCATGCCTGGACCTAAGCTATCTTCTTCTACGTCATGTTCCTTTTCTATGTCTAACCTTGTCGGCCTAAGTTCTTTACCATACAGTGTTTCTATATATTCCTTCCATCTCTCTTGGATTTTTCCTGGTTCAACTAATATCTTACCCCATTTATCTTTAACTGTTAGCACAGCTCTTGCCTTCTTACTTCCTGATAATAACTTAACCTTGCTGTATAGAGCACCAATTTCACCCTTCTTCTGTAAACTTTCCATATCCTCGCATTGCGTTTTCCACCATTCTTCTTTTGCTTTATTTGTGGCCCTTCTCAATTTATTGTTTAACTCTTTGTACTTCATTTTGCCTAACTCTGTGTTTACATTTTTCCATCTTCTTCTCTCATCCATCTTCGCAATCATCTCATCCGTTACCCATGGTTTCCTTATCCTTTTCCCGTTAACGGTTCCTATAGTGTCTTTAGCGGCTTCCAATATCCCTTTCTTGATACATTCCCATTTTTCTTCGATAATACTCAGTTCTTTACCGTCATCCATCATTTTCTCTACAGCCTCCTGATACTCCTTCCTCGTTAATTCATTTACTGCTTCTAAATTCCATTTTTTAACCCGCCGCCCTTGCCTTATCTTCTTGAAACGAACATTACATTTCATAACAACTAAATTGTGGTCAGAGTCCGCATCCGCTCCTGGGAAACTGTGCGAATTTATCACACTGTTCCTAAACCTGTGCCTAACCATACAGGTTTAGGAACAGTGTGATAAATTCGCACAGTTTCCTAGGAGCGGATGCGGACTCTGACCACAATTTAGTTGTTGTCAGAGTCCGCATCCGCTCCTGGGAAACTGTGCGAATTTATCACACTGTTCCTAAACCTGTATGGTTAGGCACAGGTTTAGGAACAGTGTGATAAAATATATATATATATGTATATATATATATATATAAATGCCCTCAGGATTATGGGGGGAAAACAACGGAAGCATTATATATGATAAATATGGTGCAGAGATAATATGCGGTTTTCACTAAAAACTCATTCTTTGTGCTCAGTTGTATACAATAGTCGTATTAGTGTTGACGTAAGCGGCACCTACCCTCATTTGCATTGAATGATATTGAATAATTTGTGGGAAAATTCAAGCGAAAAAATATAATTGTCAGACCTGAACTGGGACCTAGTCCCAAATAATTGTAAAGAGGACGTTTCAAAAATTAATAAGTAGTTCAGGTTGATGAAAAAAACTGTAAATTCTCTGTAATATTTTACGATTGGCACCATCACAGCTCGCATTGACTGCGGAGGAGGGCTCTTTCGGTGCCGTGTATGCAGATTCAAAAGAGAGGATTTGTCGAGAAAATGGTGCGAAATTTTTTGAATTTAGTCTTAACCCAGAGATTTTGGAGGTCAATCGAATAAATGGCTATGGGTCATTTTTATTCCCTCCTTTTTGCTACACCAAAAGACTAATTGATTTGTTGAAATCAACACTTGTTTTGAACTAGGTTTTCCGCCATCTTGCATGTAAAATTACACGTTCTTATGATGTTTTTAGAAAATACAACTATTTTTTCCCTTTATTCTTACTCTACGTCATCCTCCCTTATCTCATACCTATCCTACCATGTGATTGCACCCCCTGCCACACACGTTTTTGATAAATCGCGGGTTATATCTATATGTAGTTGTAGATGAATCCCTCAATCGTTGCATTGATGAAACCAGGCTTTCCACCCCTGCCACACACCTTTTTGGTGGATCGCGAGGTACGCGATTATGTTTATACAATTGTATATGCTTACGACAAGGTATTGCATTACTTTTCATCACTTGTGATTACTACATTAACAATGGTGACATTGAAAGGAAAACAAATGAGGAAGTACTGGAGATGGTGGGTGAGGAGAGGGGTTTGTTGAGAGAAATCCTATGGAGGCAGGAATAATGGATGAAAGGCGTATTGAGCGGTAGTGGAATGTTGAAGAGGGTAATAGAGGGGAGAATGTTGGGCAAGCGAGGAAAGGGTAGGAACAGGATAGGTATGTTGGACGGGATGAAGGGAGGAAAGAAGTACACAGAGATGAAGAGGGACCTGATGTAGTTTAGGTTGCTGGATTGGGTTTTGTTTGGAGTTACAAAATATTTATTTGATAAGAGAAAGTTTTTAACTGGATTAGGGACTTTTCGTAACCATAAACAAGAAATATGTAGTCATCGTCGGGTTCAGTTCAATAGAGACAGGCGTGACTTCAGGAATGCCACAGGGAAGTGTTTTAGGGCCACTATTCTTCTCCTGTACACATTGACGACCTAAGTTTGAAATACGAAGAGAATAAGCAAGATTTTTAGTAAATTTCAGAGCACACGAGCTCAGCTATGACACAAAGGGAATTATCATAGTCTCTTCTCATCAATTCCCTCTAACTGATCAAAACATAATGTCTCCTAGCACAACATTCAGAACCAAGAAAATAAAAATTTCGATAATTCAAGACGATTCAAACAATCAATCCAATGAAAAAATCCAAGAAGCTGCGGGAGATACCGCGACAGTAAGTTAAAGCACTCGGCCGGACATCGAAAGATCCAGGTTCAAATCCCGGTCAAGGTGAATGATTTTTACATTTTAAAATTGTTGCATTGCAAGGAAACCAGTGTCTGTTGACATAACACCCCCTACCTCACACCACCATTGCAGCTATCAGGGTTGTAGCTATACGTCTGTGCAATAAATGTGTGAGCTGGTGCTATCTGGCCCCCATAACGCGTACTATAGCCCTCTAGCTCACTAGTGGCGCTAGTTGCCTGAGACGCAATGAGCCGTCTGTGCTTGGCCAATCGTCGAGCTGTGAGTATGGTGCCAGTTATGTTAGTTTCTGTTGTCCTTGTTTTTACTGTTTGTCGAAAATGGAAATTGAAGAAATCACGGAGCAACGAATCAACATCATGTTTTTTGGTGAAGTGCTGTAAAAGTTATCAATAAATTACTGAAATGTTGACAGCTCTTTGCGGTGGTAATGCTCTGGAGAAAACATCCGTTTTCAAGTGGATTGAGCGTTTTAAATATGGCCGGCAAGAAGACGCCACGGATGATGCAAGCCCGGGACGACCTTCAACCAATTGTGTTGACGACAACAATGATCGTGTGCGGTCCCTTGTCCTTACCGATCGTCGAAAAACTGCCCGATTGATAGCTGATGAACTGAATTTAGGAAAATCGACAGTACACACTATTTTAACCGAACATTATGGATGGATCCTTCCACCATGACAATGCACCTTCACATTCAGCATTGATTGGTGGCCAGTTTCTGGCAAAAAATTTCAAGCACCATCCTCCTTATTCGCCATATCTCGCCCCCTGCGACGTTTTCCTGTTCCCAAAATGCAAAAATGTGATGAGTGGACATCAGTGGGAAGATGTGGATACGATAAAGCAAGAAACAACGATAAAACTAAAAAGCCAGTTGGGATGGTGCAGTGGCTGACGCACTGTCTTCCCACCCTGAGGGCTCGGGTTCAAAACCTGTAGACACCAAATATTTTTCAGTGGTATCTCGATCCCTACTTGAGGTGCTTTGTGGAGAGCACTTTGAGTGAGTACGCCGTCCGTCGGATGGAACGTTGAACGGCGGACCCCTTGGTGCCCGTCAACAAGATTAGGCTAATTTCAAGAAAATGCGGGAGATGCCGCAACAGTAACTTTAACGGAGTCATCCGCTACGTGTGCATTAGGCTAATGCCGACGCCGGGTTTCTCTCTATCCTTCCCAAATGGCGCAAAAGACCTTAGCTCCCTCCCCAACAAAACTAAACTAACCCATTTAGTTAGGCCACCTTTTGTCCTTAGGCCACCAGGAAGTTCTTGGAATCCTCGAGAGAAAGCGTTCATAAAAGAATCAGATGAAGTTCAGAGACCTGATTCGTCAAAAATTGTTGCGATAAGAAAACGAGTGTCAAAGGTATTTCAGAGGAATTAGCCTGGGAGAAGCGGCTTGAGATGCGAAGAGGACAAGCGAGACTTTCAAAAAGAATCAGATTTTCTATGGCACAAAGGGAATTATGATGGCCCCACACTATCTACAAGGTAGGTTAGACCACATAAAGGTGAGAGACAAGACAACGGGAGGTGATAGACTCCAGTTCAGATAGGTGTAAATATTCGTTTATTCCTCGGAGAGTTATAAATAATAATAGTAAGCATTCAAAGTCATAATAGAAATAGTAAATACATTCGAATTACTTGCAACGATATGATTGAACGCTGCTTTGGGAATCTGGTACATTCGGAGGTGCATGTGCTAGTATATGTACATATATTTGCATGTGTGCGAGTGAAAATGGGTTTTGCATGAATTTATTCGTCTGCATGGGTAAATTTGCATTTATGTCTTGGTTTTGTACGTGGTTGCATTTTACGAGTCGTATTTTACGGGCGGTGTCCTAGCATCCCCCGCCACACGCCCTTGCGCCGGCTTTCGGGCTATTGTGTGGGTATGAATACCCGGACATTAGACTACGCACACACATACATGCCCATATTCATCGTGCAATAATTCTTGTGCTTGACTGACTCATTTCATTTTGGCATTCAAGTAAATTTCATTTTTTTCCGACTCTTGGGCTCAATGCTTGTAATGGTTGGATATCGTGCGAAGGAAGAAAGAAAAAACTTGAAACTTGTCTGTGAGGGCGCAACTCTTTCCCATATTTTATCCCGGTGGTCGAATCTATCAATATAATTTGGTGCTATAATTATTCCCTCGGTTTCGCTAGTAAACTTGTCCAGCCAGCTGACCTGCTAAGTGGTTCATAGGATAATATAGCTGGTGACCTAACACTGTCTACTACACGCCCTGGCGGCGGATTGTGGGATATTATTTTTAAAAAATTTTAAATATCACTTAAAAAATACCCCACAAGGTATCCACTCGTATTTATTTATTTACTACAGGTATCTCAGTAACAGTGCCTATTACAGTAGAGTGCCGATTTATCAGAAAGTAGGGAAAGAAGCCTAAGTGAATATTGGTACCTACATTCCTCAGTGCGGGTATCTCCTGGTTTTTTTCGAAGAGGTATCTTGCCTAGAATATACGGAGGAGACTTACCTCGTGTTTTAACCTTACGTGCAAGGCTTAAAGGCGCACACGCGGATCGCAGGACGTGTGTTTAGCGACGGGTGCAGACTCTGGGGGGAAGGGATACGTCCAAACGGGAGGAGAGGGGGGGCGGGAGGCGGATAGAAAAAATTGGAACAGGGGGGTGATGTTGCGGATTTGAGGAAATGTGTCATTATCTACTGAGGAGGGGGCACGTGCGGGGGGAGGGGAGGATGGGCTCGCACGTCACCAAGCACCTCGGGCGTTAGGGGGCTGGGGTTCACCCGCACATATTCCACGGCCCAGAGACCCCGAAAGGGATGAAGAGTGGGGGAGGGGGAGAAGGGTGGGTGGATGGATGGAGGGTCGCAGCGGTGATGTTGCCCTACCGCATGATCGTCGAAATAGAACGACTGGGGTGGGTCACAATGCAGTCGTGCCTATATCATTGAGAATTAAGTTGCAAAGGCATGCGAAGTAACATTCAGGAAACTAGGAGTTGGAGAGAACGAAAAGTATGACACTACAAATTCCACGATTATCAATTTAGATTTTATTGGGGCCTCGATGACTGAGGTCATTTGAACACACAATTCCGCATTAACATTCCTTTAATCTGCTGTACGAGTGGTGACCTAACACCCCCCGCCACACTCCCTGGCGGCGGCCTGCGGTGTATAACGTAGGTATAAGATGACTAAATAGATAAGGGACTTTTATTCTAGCCGTTAGCAAAAAATAATGACCGACAGATTGAGTTCCATAGAGACGTGTCTTCAGGGGTGCCGCAAGTGTTATAGGGCCCCTACTCTTCATGTTCACAAACTATCGGGTATATCTTGCAACTTCTATGTTGCAATGCCACTTGTACTCTAAAATACCGCTCAAATGCAAAAATTGCACCCACCCCCGCCGTTCTAATTTATTCTCTATCTCTACTCTAATATTTAACTTAGTCGACAAAATGGACCAAGGGAGGGTCCCTAAGTGCCTTAGGGACGCCATCGCAGAGATCTTCCATCAACTTTATTTCTAACCCTGTTCTTTCTTGAAAATTTTAACAACTGTTGTTTTGCTTACGTCGATTATAATTCTACACCTATCGCACCTAGTGTTTCTAATGCGCTCAGCAAATGGTTGCGATCCTTTGGCTGCGGCCCAGGGCGTATCTTCGAAGTCCTTGTTCAAAGACCTTCGCAAAAGGTTCGCACGAAAGGGTCACGATGCGTAGTGTCACTTGGAGATCCCTCCGCGCGTCGTCCGCTGTGGGGGGTTGTCCTTGAAATGCCCACCTTGCGGGTGATGCGAGGGTAGGAGGGGGAGTCTGGAATTATACCTCCCTCTGCACGCGTCGAATCCAACGGCGGGGCAAGGCAACGTTCGCAACCTCCATTGCGTTCAACAATCAAAGAGGACACTATTTGCAATCGAAATTACACAGGAGGTTTGCAGGCAATTTTGCAGGGCCTTCCTACGGAGCCATCCATATTGGCCAAAAAATCTGTTAAGACACTTTTACGCAGACCCTATATTTCACAGGATGTGATTCAGAAAGTATGTTCATCTTGTTGCGACTGTTTTAAGCGGGTATGCAACGCGTGCAGCGCAAATAAGATTGCATTGATAAAACGTAGTACCGATGGATTTAAGATGTCATTCAAGCGACCGCGCTAAGATGGGAAGACGTAATTTTCTTTTTTTTTTTAAATTTTAAGTATGTCAACCTAGTTTGTTGTAATTTTTTTAAACTGACTTTCCTATTAATTTCATTCTTTTTAATAACGGCTGGTATCTGCATGCGTAGAGAAGTATTTCACGCTTTGTCGTATCCTGTGGTAATTTTGGTCTGTATAATTTTAAAAATTTTCACGCATTTATTGCAGCTAGAAATTTAAAAATACTTGAATTTTTTATGCAGCCGCCAAATGACTTTAAAAGGTGTTTTACAATTGTCACATGACTGGAAAATTCTCCTAATTGATGCAGGACATTTGAGTTTTCTCGCGACACCGAGCTAGTAATTACGAAACCAATTTTACATTGGTAGATTTGACCTCCTGGAAAAAATAAGGAAGATAGACGCCGTTAAAGACATTTAAGTCCCCGTTCTTCTCTCTCACGACACAGTAAGTCATAACAAAATGAACTTGAACAGTTTGATGAATTAGATCCACCGCGACAATTATTGCATGTTGTATATGCATGAGTGTGCTTGCGCGAGGGTAGGCCGGAAAGTAACACGCACATGCTTGTAGAGCGCGAACGAAATGACATTCAGAAGCGCGCAATGTGGCACGTGGAAGTAACATTCCCCTCGATGCGCATGCGCAGGTGTGAGGTCGTTACGTTCATCCTGTGTTTCGAGAAGCGGAAGTATGGAGACGTGTTCTGGTGCCATGTCAACGCGAGTTAAACTGCTTGGTGTTATCGAATTTTTTACTGCCGAAAAAGGGACTTCTACAGAGATTCAGGCGAAAAGTTCAAAAGACAACCATCCTCCAACAAAACTTCTTTCGACAGTGTTATTTTGGGATGCTCACCGAGTTTATGTGACCGATTTTCTCGAACGAGGGGCAACGGTAAATTCTTCTCAGTACATACAGACTCCAAAGAACCTCCGACGTCGAGTTTGTCGTGTTAATGGCAGCCTGGCGCCAACGATTAACGTGACTACAACGCTCGTCCACGCACCTCGCGCGCAACTGGAGAGGCTCTGCGAAACCTGAACCGATTCCACGCCCTTCTTATTCCCCCGATCTTGCGCCTGGCGATTTTTATTTTTTTCCTCAACTCAAGAGACACCTCAGGGGTGAGTAATCGTTACAACTCGGACGATGAGGTGGAGGCGGCTGTCAATAAGTCCTGGATTCGAGAAAAATCGGAAGAGTTTTTCAGTGACGAAATGAAAATCCTTGTTACACGCTGGGAGAAATGTGTTATTAGCCTTACCAGTGACGATGTTGAAAAATAAATATTTGTTTTTGGAACTTAAGAATTGTACTTTAATGTAATTTTTGCTCGATCTTGCTATTCGTTTTTCTTCGCGCTCTATAAACCATGTGTGCAAAACTTTTCGGACTACCCTCGTACATGAGCCAAGATCCCCCTCCACACACCCTCCTTGCGGTGGCTTACGGGGTATTGTGTAAATTGGTTCGACGTCACCCCACGCTATTTTACAGTACAAACGTTCAACTCTTACTTAGACGCAATTCAAAATTGTATTACCAGCTAATTTAATGTCACTTTTTCTATGATTTAACTCTCAAAATGTAGCATTTATATGCCATATTTTTACATCAAAATGTAGCATTTGTGCGGGTTTTTAAAAATAATTTTTTGGAGAGTTAGTAGAAGATTTTTCGGAAAAGAACTCTATTTTCTCGTGTATCAGGGGTATTTCCGCCGCGATTCATATTGATCAAATAATAAAATAACTCCAAATCAATTTACTGTTTACCATTGACCCGAAAATATTTGCCAAATATTCGAAAAAAATCAGTTTTTCGCCGACCCCTCTGTTTTAATTTAATCAATCAAACGACGTTTTTTCTAAAATTTCTACCTTTGGACATTTACGCCAATAGATTTCACGACAGGATGTGCCCAACTTTCCTTGGTATATTTCTCAAGACACTCGCAATTTAACTTGATTGCGCCGAGTTCAAATGAAACTGCCGTGGATGCTACAATCTCCAATTTGAGGTTACAAGGCCAACAATATGTCGACATTATTGCACCAAACGTCTTGTTCGAAACTTCCACTCAAACTCTTGCGTTTAAAATAATGGGCAAATGGCGGGTGGGGGGGGATGAGGAAGGGGGGATCTAGATGGACAGTAATGTGCAAGGAAGTAGGTCAGGGCTGTCCTTTATCGCGAGTGCTTCTTAACTGAGGGAATGGCCAGAGGAATTATGAAGCAGGGCAGGAAGTGGGACTAAAAGCAGAAAAATTATTCTTTGTCAGTTGATATTTGTATAATGATAGACGTATTTGCATGGGTGTAATTTGAAAGGATTTTTGCATGAATGTATGCGCCACTGTGGGTGTAGGTTTTGCATGGATGTGTTGAATTTACATGTGACTTTGTTCTCTTTTGCGGATGGTGACCTAACATCCCCCGCCACACGCCCTTTGAGGCGGCTCACACGGTATTACGTAGACGTAGATAAGAAAGCCGACGTGGAACTGTTTAGTCCAGTTAGATTTGAAGTTATCCCGGCAATTAATCACCCATTTAGTCAATGTTGTTGCCGAGTACATGGTGGAGAAAAATATACGTGGAATGAAGGACGAAATATAATATTAATTTTTCCAGTAATTACATTGTTCTGGTAACTGTCACATGATATGAAACACATTTCAAATGTGTTGCTGAGCGCAAGTCATGTATCTAATGCTGCCAATGCGGCAATGTTGGTAGCGGCCTTTCACTTAGTGTTGGTTGTGACTAAGTCCGTACAATCTACTCCATTTACGCCTTGAAACGAAAGTGAGTCATTAATGCGTAAAATAATGGGAAATGAGGCTTTACTGTTAAAGTAAGAAGACGGAAAATAAAATAGTTGGGTCAGTTAATTCATTGATGGAGTACCTCAGGCGAGAATGAACATAAATGAAGTTTTGGAATAAAAGACAAGATGTATACATTTTTTTAATTCGTTAGGTTGGGTTTGAGGATCTCGGAATAGGCCGAAAACTTTGACATTACTCTTACATCAAACCTTTTATGGGATACACCCATGAGAAAAATATACAGGTTAGTCTTAAAGAAGTTAGGTTTAAATAGATAGATTTTAGGAAAATGCAGTGAAAAAGGAAGAGACATAGACATTACTTCCATTTAGTTATGCCACATTTGGAATAAAATTCATGTATCAGAACGGCGGCGTATGAAATTCATGAATCATAAGCCCTACACGGCGTGTGAAATTCACACATCATCAGGGTAGAGGGGCCAGTTCCTTTCCCTGTGCCGGTTATGGTTTCCCAGGAAGATCTGGTACCCGAAAAGTCACAAACCTTGGGTGGGGCTCCAGGTGTCCGGAGTGGGTTGCCCGGGAATCGAACGGGGATCCCCCCGGCCTCCGGGAGGCTATATTTAACAGCATGCATCACTCTAGTTGCCTGATTTTAATAGAAATGGTCGCGGTACCATGTTCATTCGACTTGAGTCTGATAAGTGGTCTCCAGTTTATTGAGTATCGATTTTTTTCCTGTAGTTGTATCTCTTGCATGGTGCGTTATATCTTGTCTGTTCGTATGGTGTGCATGCCTGGGGCGGATAAACCCTCTGCCATACACCTTCCCAATGGCTTCCTGGGTATTATGTAGGTGTAAATGAATAAGGAAAGAGAATTCTTTGGATGAGACTCGAATGCGTCCCATTGAGTCCGATGAATGGTGCAATTGTTTTCATGGGCAATTCAAAATTTTTTATTCTGAAGAAACACCTTAATAACTACCCCAAAATGGAATGCGTAATTAATTTCCCTGAGCATATTTTAGAATTGCATAAAAAACGTTCAAAACATTAGCATTAGACACAATCCAG
This sequence comes from Hetaerina titia, assembly GCA_037158775.1. Lineage (NCBI taxonomy): Eukaryota > Metazoa > Arthropoda > Insecta > Odonata > Calopterygidae > Hetaerina > Hetaerina titia. Next base: position 878,740 of record CM073769.1, read on the forward strand.
CTGTGTACATGTCCGCCTTTCTGAATATGACTCAATATCCCAACGCAAGGGAGTGTGGCGGCGGGTGTAAAGCCACCAGACATTCGTGCAAAAATATAGCTAAAAGTGTACTGATACCATTAAAACGTGCAAGAAGACACATGCAATTCTGTTTTCATCATCACGTAATAATGATTGCGTTAAAAGCTTTGAAATTGATTTTTTAAATTAAGAAATCTAAGGGGTGCTCAGTAATGTATTTTATGATTGTGTATCGTGCGAGAGAGGAAAGTACCCTTGAATCTATCTGAAATGGTGTCTTATCTCTGCCATTTTATCTTGGTGGACCCCATGCACGGTGTCGCGTGCTCTGCGCTTTTTTCAGTCGTCCTTTCCGTTCTCTTCCCTCGACTCCTACCCAAGTGGGCGCCGTGCTATTTTCATCCAGCGTCGGATTATCATGAGAAAACAAAACGTCGCCACTACACACTTTTTCCTCACGGCAATTTTTTTTAGACCTTTAGGTGTCGCCACTCAGTAGTTTTCCTTCCTACTTCTCCTCGTGCCTCTCAACCTGTAAACTTGAGAAAGTGTTGCCGTGGCGATGACCTTGACATAGTAAGTAACATCTTTGCGTAGCCTTATGATCTTCGGTGTCACCCAAATCCTTGAGTGGATATTTCGAAACACTTCATCCAAACACATTCCTTTTCCCTCCCTCCTCTTCTCGTGCCTTCCTGAGGCATTTTTGCATGAGCGAAATAACTATACACTTTGCTAACGTAATGCGAAGTGACCATTTACAAATATCATTCTTGTTGGTGAGAATTTTGGAATCTTTGTATGAGAATATCCGTCGATCTTCTGTTCCAAAAATTCCGTATGGCAATCAAAATTATTTATATTATTAAAAAAATATATGTCGCTTTTCGCGGGGTGCAGAATATATCTTAAAATCCTTACCTAGAATATAATGATCTTAGCGGTTGAATGAAGGGTCAAAGCCAAACTCTCACTCTCTCTGCTATTCCACACACAAATATGTGAATTTACTGCGGCATGTTTGGATGTATTGCACCATTATCTGACAATTTTCACGGCATCTGTAAAATACACTTCTCCAGTGCACGGTGTATCGAAAACGGTCGCAAGTAAATTTACATTTGTATGCAATATCAGATAGTGTTTTTTTCTTTCCTACGCATAATGGATCGGATGCAATCGTCGCATGAGATGATCACATTTTTATTTAATACTTAAAATACTATTAGAAATTCTCAGTAACGGATATTGGTTCAAAAGAGGAAATTGATATTTCACTGCGATAATGATTTTTTCGTCTATTCACAGTTGAAAATTTGAGCGACAATAGTAAGTAATGTAGAGTTCCGTATAAGCAAGATGGCGCGTTTCCGAAAGGTATTTTCCATTGCGTACTTATTTAAATTATCGATGAATGTGAAAGTAAAATTTTAAAAACTTACCAGAAAATTCGGTATACTTCTTTAATTTATGGGATTATAATTGTTCTTCCATTGATAAAATCTTGTTTTTTTAGCTTTTATAACTGCTCCTAGTTTTATATCCATGGCAACGATGTCAACAAATATGGAATTCCAAATAAACAAGATGGCGAGTGTTCAAGAACGGCATTTTCTATGCACACATTTCCGACATTGAAACGTACTTCATAAGTATTTCACGGAAGGAATTTTGATTCTTATTTCGGAAATTATGTCATTCATTACTTTTCGATAAATTAGAAGGTTAGTATTTCACGTTTGTTTTCTATTTTTAATCAGTGGCACAGATTATGTAATGCTGTATCTTCTATGCCACTGATTGCCATTTTCTTTTAGTCTAAATTGACCGGTTGTACTCCGATCGATTACATAGAAGATGATCATTTTGTCGTGTTAACGTCTCTGTTATGCAACCAAACATTTTCGATCTATCTCGGAGAACCTGTATTTACTTCGGAACACCTGAATGGCAGCGTTGATCACGTGAACAAATGTAAATCGGAAAAATCAAGAGCAATGACATGGAGAGTGTGAAAAAGACTGTTTTTTTGGTTTGGTGTTTGAATTTTCATCTCATGGTAAGTTTTTGAGAAGGTCTGCGCAACCTTCAAGGCTTCATTCAGTTTGAGCATTTGAATTTAGGTCACCTTGAAATATTACGTATTTGGCTGGGCTTCCTGGAAATATAAACTCCCATTTCACGTAGGATATAGATGGTACGAGGTTTTTTTTCGACTGGTTCGCTTCTCCGTTTCAGCCAACTCTTCGGCATAGGATCGTTCCAAAAATATGCGAATGCTTTCTGTTTGAATACACACACACGCACGTACGCACGCACAGCAGCAGAGATCTCTTCTTCTCCGTCCCCTCTCGCCCATCGAAGCGTCAAAACACCACCCACCTTGTCCTACCCTCCTGCTCGCTCCCCACCTCACTCAGCGAACCCTCATCTCTTTGAAGTCCTTCGATAGCCTCTCTATTTTTCCACGACCGCGTGTTTGCGATGCCTTTGTGTGCATGGCAAAGAGGAATCCTCCGAGCTATTTTCATGACCGCATCTGAAAAATGAAGGATTTTATTTTTGGCGAGACCAAAGATGCGTCCCTATACTAATATTCCCCCGAATGCCACTTTTCTTCCCGCAAATGAATGGAGGTCACGGATGATATGTTATCCATTGAGGTCAGAGGGATGCATCCAGCACAAGCATTATGCAGAAAAGGATTGCATCATTAATAATAATTTGTCAGTTTCAATTCGATTTATTGGACGATGATGGCTGTAGTATTCCCTTTGAGATTCTTCATCGAACACCATCACTTGACAAAAGAACTGACCATAAATCAGCCGATTAATTTTATTTCCGTTTTCTTGTGGTCGGCTCGTAGTATACTATATGCTGAGTTTTCGTGCTCGCCATGGGAACCGGTAAACAGTTCACTGACGTTTTCTTTTTTTATTCAACGCAACGGAAATCGTGGAGGTGATTAATTATTTCAAGCGGCCATTATTAGTTCCTCTGAGAAGAAAATTGGCGCTTTCTGAAGATTGCTGAAGAATGCTCGAAACCTTCTTTCCAGCTGTGCTGCAAAGAATGAAAATAAGTTATTTCACGTAGATAAATTTCTAGGTAGACGCGGAAAGAGCTTATTTTTTGCAATGTGCATTTCGTAGAGGCATTGTCTTGCCCATAAGTTTAATTTTATTTTGAAATGTGTCAGTACGAGTCAATTTCGTCATGATATGTGAAATTTGTATAATGTTGCAATCATATGATGTGTGCTCACAAAAGCGGTGGTATTTATTTATTTTTGGTCAATTTTCTCTCATTTCGGTTAGTATTTCACTGAGAAAACAAAAATATATTACTTGTTTATTTAAATAGATTATTCATAATATAGATTATTGAATATAAAGAATTCTTCAGCTAGTAGCATTTAGTACCACCTAAGAAACCCCGTCCTCCCTCGCAATATGCCAATTGGGGAAATATTATCAAAGGGGTGTATTTTATACATTTATTAGCATCTTTAATTTGCCTTAGAAACTTCATTGTTATCTGAAGTCTTTTCGGATATTTTCAATCGCATCTCCCAAGGATGTATGCATGCATCTAATTTATACGCATATTTAATATATAATTATGACGTGTGGTAACTTTATGTATTGTCTTACTGCTGTATATATTAAAATTTTTCCTTATGGTTTTGTTTACAAGTTAGTTTTAGTTACAAGCTAAAGTTAAATATTCGAAAGTATTTTTTCTCTGTTGTACTCAGTTAACAAACACGGCCGAGTATTATTTACATCCGCAATTGGTAGACATTTACTATTATTTTATGTCTGAATCTTATCTTTCTCACTGAAGCAGGAGGATAGACGTCGATTGGAGGCTTTTGAAATGTGGGTGTGGAGAAGAATGGAGAAGGTGAAATGGACCGAAAGGAAAACAAATGAGGAAGTACTAGAGATGGTGGGTGAGGAGAGGGGTTTGTTGAGAGAAATACTATGGAGGCAGGAAAAATGGATGAAAGGCGTATTGAGCGGTAGTGGAATGTTGAAGAAGGTAATAGAGGGGAGAATGTTGGGCAAGCGAGGTAAGGGCAGGAACAGGATAGGGATGTTGGACGGGATGAAGGGAGGAAAGAAGTACACCGAGATGAAGAGGGACCTGATATAGATTAGTTTGATAGGTGGGGAGTCACAAAATGTTTATTTGATAGTTGTGTCCATCCAAAAACCTATATTAAACGGTAGATTACCTAATAATAATAATTTTGTTTGAATGGAAATCGAAACTCCTCCCGGGAACGTAGAACGAGGCTAGAAGTGAACTTACAACATTGTTGTCGCCGTTGGCGGTGGCCATTTTGTATTATCGCAGCTCACTCTTGGATTGGCTAACGTTTAAGTAAGTATAATGAAACCGTCTCATATCTTGAATTAACTTTAACTTTCTACCTCAATCATTTACACAGGCCAAATTTTCATGCTGAAATATATATTAGCAAGCAACGCTTATATGGAATCCCGTGGTAACTAACAACAAGTGACTAATAATTATTTTTATTAGGCAATTCATACCATATATTCTTTTCGAAAATCTTAAATGTATCTATTGTGTTAATATTCTTCATTGGAATATTTTGATTATATCTCTTATTTCAGAGTTAGGAAAAATGAAGTGCAAAGAGTTAAACAATAAATTGAGAAGGGCCACAAATAAAGCAAAAGAAGAATGGTGGAAAACGCAATGCGAGGATATTAAAAGTTTACAGAAGAAGGGTGAAATTGGTGCACTATACAGCAAGGTTAAGTTATTATCGGGAAGTAAGAAAGCAAGATCTGTGTTAACAGTTAAAGATAAGTGGGGTAAGATAATAGTTGAACGAGGAAAAATCAAAGAGAGATGGAAGGAATATATAGAAACACTGTACGGTAAAGAACTTAGGCCGACAAGGTTAGGTGGTGGGAAGAGAGGGTGGTGAGGTGGGGGACTATGGGTTAGGCACGAGGAATGAACGCAGGGAGAAAGCGATTGAATTCTGCAGGAGACAGGGGTTAGTCATCACCAACACATGGTTTAGACATCACAAAAGGCGAAGGTATACATGGAAAATGCCAGGTGACTCAGAAAGGTATCAGTTAGATTATATTATGGTTAGGCACAGGTTTAGGAACAGTGGGATAAATTCGCACAGTTTCCCAGGAGCGGATGCGGACTCTGACCACAAGTCAGTTGTTATGAAATGCAACGTCTGTTTCAAGAAGATAAGGCAAGGGCGGCGGGTTAGGAAATGGAACGTAGAAGCATTAAATGGATTAACGAGGAAGGAGTATCAGAAGGCAGTAGAGAAAATAATGGATGACGGTAAAGAACTGAGTACAATCGAAGAAAAATGGGAATGTATCAAGCAAGGAATATCGGAAGCAGCAAAAGACACTATTGGAACCGTTAAGGGGAAAAGAATAAGGAAACCATGGGTCACGGATGAGATGATTGCAAAGATGGATGAGAGAAGAAGATGGAAAAATGTAAACACAGAGTTAGGCAAAATGAAGTACAAAGAGTTAAACAATAAATTGAGAAGGGCCACAAATAAAGCAAAAGAAGAATGGTGGAAAACGCAATGCGAGGATATGGAAAGTTTACAGAAGAAGGGTGAAATTGGTACTCTATACAGCAAGGTTAAGTTATTATCGGGAAGTAAGAAGGCAAGATCTGTGCTAACAGTTAGAGATAAGTGGGGCAAGATATTAGTTGAACGAGGAAAAATCAAAGAGAGATGGAAGGAATATATAGAAACACTGTACGGTAAAGAACTTAGGCCGAAAAGGTTAGACATAGAAATGGAATAAGACGTAGAAGAAGATAGCTTAGGTCCAGGCATACTCGACGATGAAATAGAAAGAGCATTGAAGGAGATGAAAGCAAATAAGGCTGTGGGGGTAGACAACATTCCTGTAGAAATGTTGAAATGTTTAGGAAAATGTGGGAAGGGGACTCTATATGGACTGATTCGTATTATCTATGAGGAAGGAATCTGGCCGGAAGATTTGTGAAATCACTGTTAGTTCCTATTCCGAAAAAGTTAAAGGCTACATCATGTGAGGATTACAGAACAAAAAGCTTGATATACCACGCAGCTAAAGTTATACTCAGGATCATCAACAAAAGGATAGAGAGTAAGGCAAATGATTACTTAGGGGATGATCAGTTTGGGTTTAGAAAGGGGAGAGGTACGCGCGAGGCCATTGCAGTAATGAGATCAATAATCGAGAGGAATATAGAATACAATCAGGACGTATTTGCCTGTTTCGTAGATTTCAAAAAAGCGTTTGATAGAGGGAATTGGGAAAAATTAATGCGTGTGTTGCAGAAAATAGGAATGGATTGGAGGGACAGGAGACTGATCCGCAACTTGTACATGTCTCAGACTGCTCAGGTGCGAGCGGGGAACGGAGAATCCGGATGGACCGTGTTAGGAAGAGGTTTAAGGCAGGGTTGCCCATTGACACCGGTGCTGTTCAACGTATATGTGGAGGAAATGATTAAAGAGGAATGGGAAGAACTGGAGGTAGGAATGAAAGTCGGAGGGGAATTCGTAAAATCGGTTAGGTTTGCTGATGACCAAGCATTAGTTGCTCAGTCAGCCAAGGGGTTGCAAGCATTGCTCAGTGAATTGGAGGTTCAGTGCGATAAATATGGGATGAGAATCAATATTAGTAAAACAAAGGTTATGTGATTTTCCAGAAAGAAAAAGGCTAAGCTAAATATTAAAATAAGAGGGGAAAAAATAGAGCAGGTAGAGCAGTTTACATATCTCGGAAGTGTTTTGGACCAATACGGTCAAAGTGGTAGGGACGTAAGGAGAAGAATTGCGCTAGGCAAGGAGGCTTTCTCAAGAAGAAGGGAGTTGATGACGGAGACGTTGAGTAGGGATGTTAAGACAAGACTCGTAAAAACTCTGATATGGAGCGTAGCTATGTACGGCGCGGAAACGTGGTCACTGAAGCAGGAGGATAGACGTCGATTGGAGGCTTTTGAAATGTGGGTGTGGAGAAGAATGGAGAAGGTACTACGAGTATAATTATACTGAGAATTACTTCCTTTGAGGATTACCAATGAGTGGCTATGAAATAAACTGCTCCGACTGCTTTCACATGGCGATGTGTTCGTTCGTGAAGGCGAACTGTAACAGTCAACGCAAGTTCTCACTTCCCGCTCCTAACTTTCTCTTTCTTCGAAACCGTTTCTAACGGTAACGCCTCCGGTGTCTAACCGGAAAGACCTTCCATTCATTCTTGATTTTCACTTTTTTTGTGTGACAGGCAGAGCTCGGCCCGTCTCCCTCGACACCGCCTCGTTTGCATCGGTCCTTAACTCCCCCTCTTTCTAACCCTCCCTCCCCCGCGTCCCGAACACCAAGGTAAGACTATGGCTCATGCCAAAGAAAGTGGACATTATTTGTTTATGAAATGGTTTTTTGTTAAACATTCGTTCTTTAATTGTGCTCTCGTATCTCAATTGTTGTTTTTTTTGTTTCGTTTCTTATCTCAATTTATGACGGGATATGGATTGCGTGTCATTGGTTTGGTTTAGTAAATCAGAGGACTTCCAGATAGAAAACAATCCGTTCTGGCAAAGTAAAGCGGAAGCTGATTCCACACACTTCAAGACGTTCTAACCAAGGGTACGGAATTACTTTGACACTCAATGATAGGAGAAGATCACCTTATCACCATAAGCTGCCTTGAGCATGTCATGAGTCTCTTTCCCAGTTTTGCCCAGTTTCAAGCAAAATTTGATGGTGTAGCGCTGTTCCACTAACCGCTTCATGACAGAATGTAACGACGTCACATTATAGAGGTTTCGCAAACGAACGATCCGCACTACTCAAAGGCTGGGAGCCAACTGCCACTGACCTCCAGCCTTTCCCGAGACTCCCCTCCCTCGAACCCAGCCAGAGAAACAGCCTCCAGTCCTTCAGTTTCTCCGGGAAAAAATAAGTCATACAACTTTTGGGACAGAAGTTGGATGCTATAATGAATGGCCTTCTATACTATCTATGCTATATCCCTCATTTTCCTCTCTCCAAACTCATCTCCAATATTCACTCAATTCACGCCATTTGTGAGGGTTTTACCAGTTTATTTTTAGAATACAGGTCATTTTATCTTTGAAATGTATCCAATGCACATCAAACAAATTTACCCTTCACGTTGATTGACGTAGTCGCACCCCTCCAGATGGTATCCCCTTCGTCTCCCCTTATCTCAGTTTCTTCGCACAACGCTTGGCTCGCAGTAGAGCTAGTATGCCGTTCCTCACAATAAAAAATCTTCATGCTGATTGATGTGGGCATGTGGTGTATCCTCAGATATTCTGTGATACCCAATGCCCTCTCCTATCGTATTTTCTCTTTGGAACGCATGTTGCACCGGAGAAAACTGTTCACAGGGGATTGAAGTTACATAGGCGTGATTATCTGCGTGGTAGGGCATGGGGTGATTTCACCACAGAGAGAGAGAGACTATGTGGATTTGAAGGGTGGTTGCAGGTGATTAGTCTTACCGCTCGCCTCCAGTTGATCCCTCTGAGTTTATTTTATTCCATCCAACACAGCCGGAGCCTCTATTTATTTCATCCGGCTGTATGGTATTCTGTGCATATTGGATAATGAAGAATGCGGTGTGCGACCATGTCTTCGGCCGTTCTGCAACCGATGGGGTGATTTCACCATAGGTATGCGACATCAAAGTTACATGTCGCTTAGATTCTACATGCATCTGGCTCTGCTAATGGAGTTTAGAGGTGACTTAGGCGAGGCCGATAATAATATGGAAAGTAATCCTACATCAGCACGCCTGACCATATAGGCATAACTAGCGAGCTAAGTCTAGTGATGAAATAGATCAAGGATCCTTTATTACTCCAAACAACTTTCACGATCACATCACAGATAGATAGAGAAGGGTCCACTAGCAAATTAACACCGATCGCCCATTTCACAGACTCTCTTCAATATATTCTCAATGGGCGGTGTCCTAATCATAGTTATCGACTCGAAGATTACATACTTTATTTATAAAGATTAAATTTGTTGGGTAAAGTTGAGGCCAGTTACTTAGCAGAGGATGTTAAAGACGTATCACGGGCCACGACTTACTATGATAGATCAAATCACCAACGTTAAATCAGGGAGATTCAGAGTAGAACGGAGAGATTTAAGATGTCATTTTTTCTCCATGCCATCGGAGATCAAAATAGATATTGCAGCAATTGCGTTGAAGATAATTAGCATTGTTAGTGTTCTGCTGAAACTGCGGGAGATGCCGCAGCCGTAACTTTTAATGGAGCCATCCGCTAATATGCATTTCAATGCAATAATTTCAGAGTATCCATTTTGTAGATATTCTGAATGTTCTTTTTTAACAAACCCATCTTTTTAACAGTTCTACCGCAAATTTGAATATACATATCCTGTTATTCAATATCTTTGTATGTAAGTACCTCCATTCTTGTGATTAACTTTTTTAGAGTGCATGAACAAACAAATATCAGCATGGAGGTTGCATGATTGGGACTGTGCTGTTGATCTAACACCCCCCGCCATAATTCATTGCGGCGGCTTGCGGGATGGATCTGGATGAAGGTTTGAAGTGATAAACCGGGGTAGGGCTCAACTAATTCTCTTGCGTGCGGCATTGTATGCCAGTGGGTAGAGTTCTAGCAGAGTTCTATCCAGAGAGGACCCGGGTTCCATCACGGGCGACGCCTCCGGGCACTCGTATCCTCAGTTTAACCCCAAACTGCCTTTGACACCCCGGATGCCACTTCTTTCTGGAAAACTGTAGGCAAAACAGAAAACAGGGCACTGATGCCCTCATTATTCTTTTGGGGAATGAATTTCATACGAATAGTAGGGATCAGTCGCCTCGAAGAAACTATTAGCTCGTCATCATCAGACGTCATGTAAGAAAATGAAATAGTAAGAGAGAGAGAGAGGAGTTACTTCACTTTAGTTATGACCGCATTTATAATACGCGGCGAGTATCTGGGATCCGTGGGAGAAAACGACAATCAAAGATTTAAATTAGGTTCAGGGAAAATTTGCTATACTGAAAAAATTAAGACAAGGGAGTAAAAAGCGTAACGGGAAATTTGAAGGAATTAAGTTGGGACTCTATGAAATCTCGAAGAGAACACGCAAGACTTGGCCTTTTGGAAAGGCACAGGAAAATTTAGTTTTCTTGCAATAAAAGATGGAATGATGATGGTAACAATTTATACTGGAATATTTGTCCACCGGGAAAAAATGAGGGAGAAGCCGTCACGTGATCGATTGAAGTACTCGTTCTTTCCTCGCACGATACACATTCATAAGTAAACAGAACCCAAGAGCCCAATTAATGAAAATTAACTCGAGCATTAGAATTCGATGAATTGATTTAGCTCAAAAATGTCTGAATGATACCCGTAGGCATGCATTTTCACGAGATTTTTTGTATTTCTACATAGGTCGAGATACATTCATCTGATTCAGGCGAGATGAAGTGGAGTCATCATGAGAAAAAACTGAGATATTTTTAAGAGTATGTAAAGAATGCAATTCTGCATGCATGTCTAGTGCTAGCACCTGCCGCCACACGCTCTCGCGGCGGCTTGTGGGGTATTGTGTGGGTGTATGTAGGTACTGTATAGGGTAGATCTCACCTATCGCATTTATTTAGGGGTCCTCCTACATTTTCATGGTACTCCGCAAACCACTGAGGGGGTGTGATCCTGCACCAGGAATTCACCATAAAAATTGAATGTTATTTACATTTTAGCATGTAAAACTAGTCAGGGTTATTTCGGTTGCGTTCCGAAAGTAATGCATTTATTTTTTTCAAGTAATTTATTGACCAGATTTGCACGAACACTTAAAATTCTTCAAAGTACTGTCCTTGGGCCTCTGCACATTTTTCCGGTGACTTTGCCATGACCGGTATGCGCCCTGGAAGGAGTCTTCGGGGATCTCTCGCAGAGTCTTCCTCACGGCTAAAGATTTGATTACTCCGGAGGTGTCCTGACAACCGAATGGCGTAAATAGGGGGAAATTTGGGTGGGTTTAGAGGAGCTATAAATAAAAGTTTAAAACGGTTATCGACATCGGCGTTTGGTCTTCATTTCTACTCCACCTCTGACATTTCATCTCCCATTTAAGATCTCCCGTTGCTCCGACGATGGGCGAGTACTGACGAAGTCACGGGCGCATCCGAAATCCGAGACGCGGGCAGACAGAATGCAAGTCATGGCGGCTCACGAGAACGATTATTCCGAAAGAAAAATGGAACTGATGAGAAATGAAATCTGTTGTGATAACGGAACGCGCTCTCCCCGAGCTATGCACCTTTGGGCTGCAAAGTGCATTTGCGTTTGTGGGGCAGAGGTGTTCGCAGTCTGTAGGGAACAACTTCTCGGTATTCAGGTCATATGCGGCCTACATAGCTTTTATTGAGGCCATGGAGAAATATTTTATCGATGGAGATACTTTTTATAAATTCAGTAGATGGGAATCATTAGAATTAATTAATTAATCGCGACCAGTTAAGACTTTAACACTTTTATGTTCTTTCTTCAGACACCGAAAACGCATCATTACTACAATTTAGTTTATTCTCCGTTTTTCCATTCCAGAGTCGATTTATAAATATATATATATATATATATATATATATATATATATATATATATATATATATATATATATGGCGTATCTTTATTACCTGTATTACGTACATAACGAACATATATTACGTTACAAGTTAATTTTGTTTTGTGACATAATTGTCGATAAAAAATATGATCGATATGTTGGTGCTCGATTAGTCGATACATGAGCTTACAAGTTTCTTCCCCCATTCTTCCGCGTGCCCTCTCGATAGATCGTGCGCTGTCACTTGCTTGTGGATGCGGTCGTGTTGAAGTACATAGAATGGTCGGTGGTCTGACACCCCCAGCCACACGCCCCTGCGACGGCTTGTGAGATAGTGCATAGATTTAGATAGACGGAGAGGTAGATTTGGACGAGATGCTGTACATTCCGTGCAGTCCACATTATTCGATATACCTTAAATTGTAGAAATTATTCGATGAATCAGAAAAGTCATGTCGAAGTATTTTCTACGTATTTAAGATCAGAAGATCGATATCGGAGCCTGGATGTCACCTGACCCACCTCGACGATCACCATTCGGAGGAAGCGAATATATGTCCATTTGTGTTTCTCGCCCATGAACTAGTATTGCATCGATCCTTTGCGGAAATTCGAAACACATCGGAATGACGTCCAGATTGAAATGATGTCCTCTATCAACTCTCGAATGATTTTCGATTATCTAATAGTTGATATTTATATGATATGATATATTAGTACCCTGCAAGCCACCACTAGGGTGTAGGGAATAAACACCAGACTTTTTGACCCGATAATGACCCTACCGTGGTCAGACAATGTTATTCTGATCCCCTATCGTTCGTGGAAAAAATGACATCTTAAATCTATCTGTTATACACTTAATCTCTCTAATTTTATCAGCATGATCTCTTCTAACGTAGTACGATGGAGGTAATAATGCATTTTAAACATAACTGCTAAAGAGAGTCTCTTCCATTTTATGCAAGAGCTTCAATCTGTAATTTAACCTTCGCTCCATTAAGCGATTCCCAGCCTAACTACTCTAATATTTTGGGCACGCTATCATAAAGTTTCACAAATCAAGCTCCTCTAAGCTGTACGCGATCAATAGGTAATTAGGCAATTGATCCAACTTCATTAGGATCCCACAATACACTAGCAGCATACTCTATAAATGAGACCTAACCAACGACAGATAACATTTCTCTTTGACCTTTTAATCACATTTACCAAGTACTCTTCTGATAAATACTAATTTTTTGTTAGCTTGTCCACATATTCCCCGTTATATGTTTCACCCAGTCATCATGTCGTCGATCAGAGTCAGCGTGTCGTATTCCAGTGGCTTACAGCTCAGGTCAATGATGATGTGACGATTTCTAATTTCACTACTCCATTCTTCACGAAACTGGAAGATTTTCTCTCCGCATCATGCCCAAAATTAAATTAGACCTAATTGCAAGTACAATCAATTTCTCAGTCCGGATGGACTCAAATCACATTAGGGTTGATTCTGGCAAACAATTTCAAAAGGAGATGCGTTTTCGTTTTCCTTAAATTTAAAAATATCATCTTTAGTATTTTTGAAATCCTAAGATTGGCTAACTCCACAGCTGTCCATTCTCCTCTATTCTGTGCTATTTTCCTCTACGTTATAGCCTCTCTGTCATCGTCCTAATTTTTTCTTCTGGTCTTTCCTCGATTTTCCCCTCAATCAATCTCCCCATTTTCTATTACGCCTACTAATACTAATAGCCTGCAAGCCGCTGTAAGGGTGTGTGGCGGGGAGTGTTAGGGCACCATCCGTAATTTAGAAAAAAATCATGCGAAAACCACAAACAAAACTTTGTATACATTGACATGTAAATACCCTTACACCCCACACACATGCAATCACACAAACTACCGAAAAACATACACATGCACCTACAGATACACCTGATATCTTTGCAATGTTTGATTTTGTTCCGATTTGTAAATTAAATGTTTTTAATATTTCTAAAGTGACTTCGGAATCTTACTATTATGATTTCTGATTGTTCTGGGGAAGAATGAGTGTTTGCATCCATCTGTATTGGAATCTATCTACCTTATTTTATCTTTGTGGTCTGATCTACCCAAGTAGTGTGGGGCCATTATTATTCCTTTTGTGTCGTCGTTAAACTCGCTGGTTCTAAATCTTTCTAAAAGTCTAAGTTTCGCTTGTTCACTTCGCATTTCAACTAGCTCCCAGCCTAAATCCCCGAAGAGACCAATTATGATTCCTACCCTATTACGATTCCTACTAATCCAATTTGCCTAAAGGTGTGCCCTATCTATCTAGTCTTCCTTTGCCGTTGTTTTCTATTTATAAGCTCCTTTCCTCTCCTATGTGCTTCCTTGTTGTCCACTTCGTCTCTCCATTAAACCTTCAGCATTTCCTCTTCAGCACCAATGTTTCAAAGGATTCTCCATATCCTTCGCTGGTTCACTTTTCCACCGTTCTACGTATCTGATCCATAGTGTCACGCCCCGTCCGAACGTACTGATAAGCTTTTTTCTCGTGTGCAACCTTGGTTCCTCATCTATTTCTACCAGTATACGTACTACCCCCCCCCCCACTCCAAGTCGTGGGAAGGACGTGTGGCAAGGGGTGTTAGGTCACCAGCCATTCGCCTCCTACTCCATCGCTTACACATGACTCCCAGCGATCCACCCAAAGGTCAGGTGGAAGAGGGTCATCTTTCATTGTACTCATCCGTTGTACTCATTACAATTTTTACACTGTTCGAAACTACTACACTAACTATAACATAATGGTAACATGTAGAAGAGCGTTTAAAATATATTTTACGGTTACATTATTTTGGTGGAATAATTTTCAGGTTCCACTCAAAAAATTCAGTTCGGGCCCTCAAAAAGGGAAGAAACACTCAATTGCAGGTTTGCGTTAACCTAAAGGATGTAAAAAGGTTCAGCCATTTATTATGAAAAATATTGAAACAATAAAGCGTTCTTTGGTCATCCATACGTGTCTCCAATAGAGTTTTTGCGTTGCCATGACTCCGTAACTAAGGAGTTTAGGGACGATAACAAGAGAGGACAAGGCGTTTAAAATTTACTAGTCTATTGCATCTCCAGGTGATTCCCACCAAATGTCTTAACGCCCCGCACGAGGAATGCTTTCTCCTCGCACAATTCGTGACCATAAGTGGCCGAATGTACCTTTGGACAACTCGAAAATAGAATGTCACAGTGTGTTTCCACATGTCCAAAATCACTAATTACCCCAAGCGCTTGTTGACACAACACTCTTTAAACTTTGGCGGATGGCGGTTGGCGACGAAGGGACATATTTCTCGGAATGGACGGAATGCGAGGGAGAAGTAAAAGCTGTCGCACGGAAACGCCTGCCTGGTTAAAAGTCGAGATGTGGACCATTGGGGAAGTTCCGGCATGGCCTGCGAATTATCGCCCTCCGTCCGTCATTGCTTTTCCTTTTTATCTCCATTTATCACCCTCCTCGATTACGTTAGATTCGATCGAAAGATAAGATCCTCACACGTCAAACGGCATAACACATGGAGATGAACGCTTGTAACTAGGCATAAAAAATATCTAAAATGGTTGTCGACATAACTTAAATATTTATCCTTTACTTTTTGTGACCCCTGTTGGAATAGGAGTAATTCTGTCGTTGTAATACTCGTAACCATCTTTCTCAGTGTTATTTTAGCTTAATAATGAAGATGGAGATGTTTAAATACTGTTTCAATGAATTGATGAATACAATTTCACTCATGATATGCGCGATAAAAAAGTTGTCATTATTAATGGGGTGACGAATTTTTGGGAAAAGAGCAATTACCTCAGTTTAGGATGAAACAAAAGTGTAATGTGATACATTTTTGGAACATAAGTAATTCCTTACCGAACGGCTAATGCTTCAGGAACAGAAATACAAAGTATAGACTCGATTGAATAAAGAAATAGAAAGTATAGACTTGACCAAATGCTTAGGCGTTAACCCTCGTTCACGATCTCTCCTGGGTGAAACATATACGGGGAATGCATGTATGTGGACAAGCTAACCTAAAATAAGGATTTGTTGAAAGAGTTTTGGGGAAACGTGATGAAAATTTCAAAGAGAAATGTTATCTGTCGTTGATTAGACCTCATTTAGAATATGCTACAAGCATATGGGATCTTTACGAAGTCGGATTGATTGCCGAATTGAATCGCGTGAAGCGTATGGGAGCTAGATTTGTAAAACGTTGTTATGGCAAACTGAGTAGCGTAACAAAATTATTAAAAGGAACTAGGCTAGGAATCACGAGAAGGTTTAAAGAGCAGTGTTATCCTTCGCTATTTAGGCCCACTTTAGAATATGTTGCTGGTACGTACGCGTATGGAATCCTCATGAAGTTGGGACCGAATGCTGGATTAGATCGCGTGCAAAGTGCGTGGATGAGCTAGATTTGTGAAACGTTGTTCTGACAAACTTATTAGCGTATCAGTATTTTTAGAGGAACCAGATTGGGAATCACTTACAAGGCGAAGGTTAAATTACACATTCATCTACATCTACATAATACCCCGCAAGCCGCCGCAAGGGCGTGTGGCGGGGGGTGTTAGGTCACCACCCAAAAAAGGAAAAAAGAAATACCGCATTCAAAACCAACACACACATGCAAACCCCAATCCACAGCAGTGCACACATTCAACGTAACATCCCATCATTCGACGCGCATGCAAACACACATCTACCTCCCTTCACTCCACAAGCATGCAAGTACATACGCTTAACTACAACAAATAATTTTACCCCAGGATGCAGTAAGAAATTAATCACGAACGTGCAAGCTAGTTTCTAGCAAGTAGCCAGGCGAATTACCACCACCACAAGAACGTTCCGCATAAAATCTCTCCTACTCAAGACGAGGAATTTGGCCTAACGCTGCAGGTGGGAGGAGGGCACACCCACGGAGAGGGACAAGGGATGGAAGTGGAAATTTAGGGTAGCAAAAGAAGAGAAAACAATACTGTAAACAGCAATACATTACTTAATGGCATGCGGGAAGAGTTTTGACACAACACACAGGAGGTTAGTGAAAGTGCATGCAATTGAGTTTAACTAATTGTTTCCTGGACGCCGAGGGTGGCAAGTGGCATTTTTGTTATCTCCGAGTGCGACCCTACAGTTGTTATCCCGTATTGTCCGTGGGAAGAAGGAGTCCTTGAGTCTGCCAGTTCTGACATCTATTTCCCGAATTTTGTACACATGATCCAAGCGACCAATGTATGTTGGAGCGCGAATAATTTTCGAGACCTCGGTGCTGAAACATGCACATTAAATATCTTGCATTAATTGGAAAGAGGTCTCTTTAGCAGTGATGTTGAAAATGTATTATTACCCCCATCGTACTACGGTAGGAGAGATCATACCAATAAAATTAGATATTTTAAGTGTAGAACAGATAAATTTAAGATGAAATTTCCCCACGAACAATTAGGGATCGTAATGACGTCGTCCGACTGTGGTAGGGTCACGTTCGGGTCAAAAAATCATGCCACACACCTTAACGGTGGCTTGCTGGGTACTAAAAACAAAATAAAAAATTAATATATTTATTAAAGATAATTTTTTGTAATACGATTAAACTGTTTGCCTGTTGTTTAACGGACTCACTGGTTTTAGGAAAGCTTTCAAGAGTTTGCAAGGAAAGCAATATTCATTACTGGTACGAATCAATAACAATATTTTTTTCGGTAATATATGTAAAAATTTAGTCATAAAAATTTTCCCTTTGGCTTAATTAACTGGCCAAAACACACACTGCTTCATTGGCAACTGTTTATAAAATCGCTTTGACTTAAACTGAGCTAGTACTATCAATAATTTCCAAACGTATTTGAGTCAGGGTGCCATTTTTCCCTATTCTCGGGGTAAAATTTCAAGATATTTTGGTATTAAAAAACTTCGAATATTTAGCGAAAGAAAGTGGAAAGGCGTGTATATATTACTTATACTAAATCACAAGAAAGGGCAATTACACAAACTAAATAAATATTTATTACGACCAAGGTTTCGCGTACTACACCATCATCAGGTTTATTTTTGAATGTCCCATTTCTTTGTGATTTCTTATTAAGATAATATCGCCTGAATCTTCAGATTTTGCGTGTGCATTAGGTTTAAGTAAAAATGGAATATTTCTTTGTACAAAAATGATGTTTTCTGCTACAAATATCAGCATTGTCCTTATTATGCATAATCTTTTTTAAGAAAAAATATGGCAAAGCCATCTTAGAACGCTCATTTATTTCAACTTCCAATGGTTAAAAGTTGAAGTAAGTACATCTTTATTTTATCAGCTGACCGAGCCCTAATCGCCATCGTGCCAACTCAGTGTTAAGCGGTAGCCTAGGGCCATCGAAGCAAGGTTCAAGCGTTCAGAATCGGTGATACCTTTGAAGGAAGCCCCAACTGAAATACCATGGTACTGGAGGCCAGTTCGCATTGAGAGACCACTGCCAACAATTTGGAAAGGAACTGGCCCCAATTACAAAACCCTTTGCAGTGTGCGAATTTAACACTCGCCTTTATTGGGTGATAGCACGGGGTGAACTCTACTTTCCGCTATCGAACCATACTCTTGATTAAATAATTTGGTGGATTGGTTGGGGAGCTATGATCATCTTTCGGTTGAACTGGTTGTCTTGGAATTCACACCGATGTGAAAGGAAAAGCTGCCTGTGGCATTTTGTATACCTTTTCATTTTCACAGACTTCGCATTGGGTTGATATTTTTACATATATTTCCATTTTTTTCGTCGCTTAGGACGTTCACCGCAGTCTCCGGTTGCAACATTCAAAATAAATGAGGTCATCTCGACGGGAATGAAAGATTTCCCCCTCCAGCATGTGACGAGGGATCGGAAATAAGAGTGCCTCATAGGCCCAGTACCCTTCAACCCGGCGCTCACTGAAAGAGTGTTACCGTGGTTGTTTTTGCGTTCAAACTCGCCAAGGCCGCGGATTCAAGGTGTGTTGATCGGAGTACGCAGTGGAAAAGCGATGGAAATGATTGGAATATAGCCGGAAACGGGCGACGGAGGGAGCTGAGGAGATACGAGATACGCGAGAATAGATATGTGGATTAAAAGATCAAATATTACTTCATATATAATATTACTAATGTTCCACTTATTATGGATGTGTACATATGTATATATATTATATACATGTACACACACATACATATATGCATGTGTGTGTATATATATATATTATACATTGTTACTCACATATATTATTTTATTCACACATGACTTACTTTTATCGGGTGAAAGTGGTAGACAAGTGGATGGGATCTTTTTAGATTTTCAAAAGGCATTTGTTAAGGTTCCATATGGTAAACTCATCCATAAATTAAAGGGCTCAGGTATACAGAAGGGCGCAATAAATTGGGTTGAAGACCTCCTTTCAGAGCGGGAACAGAGGGTAGTCCTTGACGGCGCTAGTTCCGACAGTGTATGAGTCACCTCGGGGGTACCTCAGGGAAGTGTTATCGGGCCGTTACTTTTCTTGATTTTTGTCAACGATTTGAACCGCGAAGTGAGAAGTAAGATAAGGATGTTCGCGGATGACACAGTGATATTTCGGAAGATATCTGGGGATGAGGATCGTTTAATTCTAGCACGTGATTTAGATAGCATTAATGAATGGTGTTCAAAATGGGGATTGCCTTTAAATCTTAATAAATGTTCGGTGGTAAATTTCTTTAAAAGATCCACGGGATTCGTTTACAAATAAGCTGGAGTTGGCCTTGAAGTAGTTGATACGGTGAAATACCTAGGTGTTACATTAACTAAAGACTTAACTTGGGGACCCATGTACGTAAAGTCTGCGGGCAAGCATATAAAAAAATTAGGATTTATTAGAGGCATTGTCGGCAGAAGTGACTCCAAGGTCAAGGAACTTTGTTATCACGCTCTTATAAGGCCCCATTTAGAATATGCATGTAGCGTATGGGATCCGTGTGAAAAAGGCCTCATTCGGGAAATTGAGAAGGTCCAACGCCGGGCAGCTCGTTTCGTGGAAAACTGTTACGATAAATCGAAAAGCGTCACTGAAATGCTTATGGAGTTGGGATGGGAATCATTGGAAGAAAGACGACTCAATGCTAGGTTAAACTTACTAAATAAATTCAGATCCGCATGTTTCAGCACCGAGGTCTCGCAAATTATTCGCGCTCCAACATACATTGGTCGCTTGGATCATGTGTACAAAATTCGGGAAATAGATGCCAGGACTAGCAGACTCAAGGACTCCTTCTTCCCACGGACAATACGGGATAACAACTGTAGGGTCACACTCGGAGATAACAAAAATGCCACTTGCCACCCTCGGCGTCTAGGTAACAATTAGTTAAACTCAATTGTATGCACGTTCACTAACCTCCTGTGTGTTGTGTCAAAACCCTTCCTGCATGTCCGCATTGGAATGCCATTAAGTAATGTATTGCTGTTTACAGTATTGTTTTCTCTACTTTTGGTACCCTAAATTTCCCCTTCCATCCCTTGTCCCTCTCCGTGGGTGTGCCCTCCTCCCACCTGCAGCGTTGGGCCAGATTCCTCACATTGGGTGGGAGAGCGTTTTATGTTGCACGTTCTTGTGGTGGTGGTATTTCGCCTTGCTACTTACTTCATCTACATATACATAATACCCCGCAAGCCGCCGCAAGGGCGTGTGGCGGGGGGTGTTAAGTCACCACCCAAAAAAGGAAAAAAGAAATACCGCATTCAAAACCAACACACACATGCAATCCCCAATCCACAGCAGTGCACACATTCATAGAAACATCCCATCATTCCACGCGCATGCAAACACACTTCTACCTCCCTTCACTCCACAAGCATGCAAGTACATACGCTTAACTACAACAAATAATTGTACCCCAGGATGCAGCAAGAAATTTATCAGGAACGTGCAAGCTAGATTTTAGTTTGTAACTTAATGGCATTCCAATGCGGGCATGCGGGAAGGGTTTTGACAACAATAGTGAATGGAGAGCGGGATGGGAAAGGGGGAGGGGTAAGGAAGGGACGCCCATTATTATCCGTTAGTTCACAATATAGGTGTACATGCGGGGAAAATGGACAGAGATTACTCGTTGCTCCATGAAATGATGACTTTAAAAGGTTCACTTGTCCAGAAGGAACGCGGAAAATTACAGATTACACAGGCCAACAGTGGTTTTGGTGCCGGAGCTTTTAATGCTGATTTAAAGAACAATTGGGGTGCTGAATCCAATTATGACACTAGTTTTTTCCTATCAGCTATAGTTTTCAAGATAAAGATATGTTGTTACTTACGTAAAAAAATCTTCTACATGATGATATGGGAATATTATATTAACAATAAAACCCACTAAATATAAAGACGTGATTTATTTCTAGGGCTGTTAAATCACCCACAAACACAACAGAATTTTACAATACAATTGAACACAAATACTAACATTTTTTACTGTAATAAAACAAATTGAAAAGAAAAAAAAATACATAAAAACAACACTCAACACATCGGAAGCTTCTTTTGCGCGATTTTCTTGAGTGCACTTTGTTCAAACAGTCTTGTTTTAAGCACCAGCAATAATATGCCATCATATGGTTATCCCATCTTCCTTGATAGCGAGCTTCCATTGTTTTTATATCCTGGTGAAATCTTTCACCTTGTTCTTCACTTGTGTCTCCTAAATTTCCAAGAAAATTGTCAGAAGTGGCTGTGTAGGTAGTGAACTTTTGTGCTCATATTACATCCAAGTGATTTGAAGTTACTGAGCATAATGTTTACCAGCTCAATATAATTTTCAATTTTGTGATTTCCTAGAAAATTTTTTATGACCTCAACAAATGACATCCAACTAATTTTTTCAATCTCATTCATTGCCTCGACAAAAGCAGGATCCTTTGTAAGTTGTCTGATTTGTGGCCCCTCAAAAATACCAGCTTTAAGTTTTTCAGTACTTATACTACCTTGAACAAAAAGTTCCCGGAATTACCACCGTGTGGCGCTCCCATCGTTCCGATTTGAGTTCTGTTTTTTTTTTGTTAAATTGGTACATCTGTTGTTGATATTCCCTTTAAATCTTAGTGTCATAACTTGACATTTGCAAAAGTTACGTAGCCAAGAGTACATCTATCTCTGTGTGTGTTGGCGATTTTTTACAATTGCAGAAATGGATTTAAATTTGCAACAACGAACTTGTATTAAATTTTGCGTAAAAAACGGATTTAGTGGCGCACGGACGTTGGAAATGTTGGAAGAGTGTTTCGGCAACGATTCTCTAAAAAAAACGGTCGTTTACCAGTGGCACGAGCGGTTCAGAAGTGGTCGTGAGTCAATCGAAGATGATGAACGCAGTGGTAGACCATCGACATCAAAAGTCGGTGAAAAAATTGATAAAGTAAAAGAAATGTTGGTCAATAACCGCAAAATAACCATCAGAGAAATAGCGGAGGACTTGAACATTGCCTATGGATCCGCCCAAGACATTGTGGTTAATGATTTGGGTTTCCGTCGTGTAGCAGCAAAGTTGGTGCCAAAAGACCTCAATTTCATGCAAAAAAGAGACCGTGTTGACGTCGCAAAAGACATGATTTGCGAGGCTGAATCCGATCCCACATTCATCAAAAGGATCATTACTGGAGACGAGACGTGGGTTTATGAGTACGACACGCAATCCAGACATCAGGCAAGTGAATGGCGTTCACCAAATGAGCCGAGACCAAAAAAACCACGTCGTTATAGAGAAATAGCGGAGGACTTGAACACTGCCTATGGATCCGCCCAAGACATTGTGGTTAATGATTTGGGTTTCCGTCGTGTAGCAGCAAAGTTGGTGCCAAAAGACCTCAATTTCATGCAAAAAAGAGACCGTGTTGACGTCGCAAAATACATGATTTGCGAGGCTGAATCCGATCCCACATTCATCAAAAGGATCATTACTGGAGACGAGACGTGGGTTTATGAGTACGACACGCAATCCAGACATAAGGCAAGTGAATGGCGTTCACCAAATGAGCCGAGACCAAAAAAACCACGTCGTTTTCAGTCAAAAAAGAAGGCAATGCTGACGGTTTTCATGGATTACAACGGTGTAGTGCATCATGAATTTTTACCAGAAGGTCAGACAGTAAACAAAGGGTATTATTTGGGCGTTATGAGACGTTTGCGTGAAGCAATTCGCCGAAAGAGACCAGAAATCGTCGCACAGTGCGTCGAGACCGTCGCACAGTGCTATCATTATTCGTAATTTTTTGACGAAAAATGCAACAAATACCATCCAACAGCCACCGAATTCACCTGATTTGGCTCCCTGTGACTATATATATATATATATATATATATATATATATATATATATATATATATATATATATATATATATATTGCGAGCTAGATGCAAAACTT
The DNA here is from genome assembly GCA_037158775.1 of Hetaerina titia. Lineage (NCBI taxonomy): Eukaryota > Metazoa > Arthropoda > Insecta > Odonata > Calopterygidae > Hetaerina > Hetaerina titia. The sequence continues at coordinate 901,884 of CM073769.1, forward strand.
GTCCTATTTTCACCACTCCACCCCTCTCCATCCCACCTTTTAACTCTCTCCCGCCCTTCCCCCACTCCTCATGCACATCTCAGAATGTAATCTATCTTCTGACTTGCAAACTCTGCCCGGCATTTTACATAGGCCAGTGCTCTACACCCCTGAACCTCAGGGTGAACAACCATCGCGCCTCATGTAATCCCTCCTCCCCGTCCGCGGGTCTTCCCATCCCAAAACATGCCTCCCACCACAACACCCCCTTCAACCACTGTTACAATGTTTCCGTGCTAGCATCCCTTCCCCCATCCGATAACCCTATAAAATTAAAAACAATGTAATTGGCATTTATATGGCTGTGTAAAGCCTATCAACATCCGGGTCTCAATGTCGTCCACTAAATGGGGGGGTGGGGCTGAGATGGATGGAGGTGGATTTGTTTCTTGCGAGGTGGTGGGACAATCATTCATCCGCATACATTTTGTCATCCTTGTCCTGTGTTTTGACTTGTCAAGCCCTTATGATGACTTGGTGAGTTGATGCCTTGGTCATGAGTGTTGTGGGATCTGTGGATGAATTGTTAGTTTTCTGTGTCACTTGTTACTATTTCCGCATCCTCCTTATTCCATCTCCGCTCCCCTCTGGCCTCCCTTTCCCCCTCCATAACCTCCTCCTTCACCCCTCCCCCATTACCTGTTTTTTTCCCTCTCCCTCGTCCCATACTCTCTTTGCACCGCGTACCCTTTCCTTAATCATATCTTATCTTCCGAAGAAGACGGAGCTCAAGTCCGTCGAAATTATCAAGATAATATTGTGAGTGTTGTTTTTATGTGTTCTCGTGCTGTGTGTTACTGTCTAAGTTTTTTATTCAACACTTCCGTGTTACTTCGAAGAAATCATCTATATATATATATATATATATATATATATATATATATATATATATTTTTTTTCTGTGGGTCGCGGTAGTCTAGCGGGTAGAGCGTTGGACTGCTGACCAGAGGTTCCCGGGTTTTCTTTCCCAACAACCAAGTTTTCTCTCTTAGGCCACTCCTTCTTATTCCAGTGGTTTTGTCTGTCCATGCTATCCCAGAGGTAATCTGGTTCACAGGTTCTCTCCACACCATTGGCATACCAAATTTTAGACTTTTCCTTTGTCCTGTTGTCCATTGCCGCAGATGTTCAGTACATGTTTTACACACGAAATGCGGTGCCCATGTTTTATCTTGGTCACCAAGCTTAACACCAAAATATCCCAAGTATGCACGTTTCACAAAGTCTGTGATATTTTTCCTATTTTCTTTTACCATATATTCCCCACAAACGTAACAAAACACATCAGGATCATTAACACAGCATCTTCGACTTGAGCTCATTTTTAGATGATGTTTTACAAAAAGTTACACTTTGAAGTAAAGTCCGTCTACCTGCTCCGAATAGCCAAGGCAACTAATGAAACAAAAATGGCTGTCAAGAGAACAGAAAACGTGGATGCCATCTAACGGATACCTTATGAACTAATTTCGCCATCTTTTACCGAAGCCGATACAAACGATTTTTGTTTTTTAATCTCATTGGCCTACAATATAGAAATATACATAAAACTTATAGACAGTTTATTGAAAATAAAAGGAACACTGCAGAGTGGTTATAAATTAGTATACTCATAGATTTATTTAACTTTGAAAATTATTTTCCGGAATATATCAAATATTAAAACAACTAATCGAAAGATGTGCCATATCTAAAAAAGTAGAGCTGTTAAAGAAAAACGGATTTCATATTTGGATTCAGCTCTACAAATATAGTTAAAATCAGAACAAAGATTCCCGGCACCAGAAAAAAATTTTTTTTGTACGTCTGTGTTATCCGTCTATTCCTTTTATCATTCCTACACTATTGAACGTGATTTATTTCGCACCTCATCGGGCCGGGGTATCTGCTGTGAAATTATCTCATTTAATCTCTGGACGCATCTGTTCAGAATTAGTGCACATGTTAATATGAATTTACCTACGCACGCACACACGCACGCACGCGCATCGTCCAGAATTTGTAAACGTGTTAATATGAATTTACTTACGCACACACACATACATATATTCGTTCAAACACGAAACCCCGCAATATGGCGAGCAAATATTCATTCAGATGGAAATAGATACAGGGAAAAAGGATAGGAACACTCATAAATGACGAACAGAGGAGAGGTAGTGGGGAGATGGAATCGAGCAGATCACAAGCGCAAAAATATTTCCATGACTGGGACTTGAACACCGGATCTCTCGATTGTATATATAATATTTGGACGGCACAATAGAACACAAAATAAAATGGATAACACGTAAAAGGACATCACTTTGAAGATTGGTTCAGCTTTCGGCCTTCTTCAGGTCAGACTGGAAGGTCTTGGGCGGGGAACTATGGCACTCAGTATGTGTTTTGCACGTGTGTCGTATCTTATCTCTCTCTCTCTCAAGTGTGACTATGAATCGCGGGGTCTGTTGACCTTGGTGGTACGCCATCGTAATTGCGCATCATTCCGCACTCAAAATCTGAGAACAAAGCTCTTTCATTTCATCGTGTTCGAGACCTCTAATTAATCTAGTCGCGAGAGATAGATGCCGGCGGGAATTCCTAGCGGGATCAAAAAAATGGTCTTTCTCCGCACGTGCGCACATTCTTGCCTATCCACTAAATATTTTTTAGCGGAGAGATATCTCAGCAAACGCGCTGACAGTACCATTCCTCCGGTGTCATTTTGTTGCCAGGGCTGTGCGATACTCTTTTTTTAAATGTATCTAGATCTTTGAAAAAAGAAACTTCTCCATGGAGACGCATGATGTATAAAGGGACGAGGCTATATTAGTTGGGCATTTGTTTGTTCACTGGCCATTAATATTTTACATCACCTATTTTAAAGTGCTGGGTATAACAATAGAGTTAAAGGTAAAATGACAACTATTTTACAGTTAATATTACTTTATGCACACTTATTAAATTATATTTTGATTGATTACAAACTATTTCTCTCCATGGACTACAACATTGACGTGATGGAATGGTTTGTGTGTTCTGATGACCCCTAAGTATAACCTGAAGGGAAATAAGATAGTTACTGGCTCCCACCCTTCGTCCCATACCAGATAAGTCGAAGGGTAGGATCCCGATCTCCTTACTTGAGGTGCTTTGTGGAGATCAATTTCAGTGAGTACGCCGTCCGTCGGATGGGACGTTAACCGGCTGACCCCTGGGCACCTCAAGAGTGGGCTAAAGCCGACATCGGGGTTTCTCTCCAGACTTCCTCCTTTCCAATTCATCTTAAATGGTGCAAATGGCCTTAGCTGTTGGTCGCCTCCCGTAAACACCACTGCTATTTCTACTGGAAGAGTAGTAGCCAGACGAAACGTAGTTCACGCTGCGTCCGCTCCTCGGTGAGATTCACGCTGCAAAGGCGTCTGGCGCCGGTGGAGTACCGGGAGACGGAGGAAAAAATTACTAATGAGAACAGGGACACCGGCAAGGCAGAAGAAAAATGGAGAAAATAAAAAGAGATATCGGAAACTGCAAACAAAACTGCCATTATTATTAGCACTTGTATTCTACAGGTTAAGGTAGTTCCTGAATCAACATCACATTTCAGTCGCTTCTAATGCTCTTTTATCATCTCTCTCCAGCTGTCCGTGTCTCGTGGCCGTGGAAAAGCATATTCCATGGAACGAATCACTTTCTTACGTCTAGAGTAGTACTATTTTCCATTAGTGGTTGTTTCTGAGCTGAGTGATAGAACAGCTTCTATTGTCCCTCTGGTTGTCTATTTTGATAATTGGGAACCCTGCCTTCCTAACACTGGTCATCTGGACTCTCCATTCCGCACTCGCACCTGAGCAGCCTGAGACAGGTACAGGTTGTTGATTAGTCTCCTATTCTTCCATTCTAAATCTTCTGAAATACAATCATTAATTCCACTCAATTAACTCAATCAAACGCTTTCTTGAAATCAGCGAAACATAAAAATGCATCCTGATTGTATTATATGTTCATTCATTTCATTCGCAAGTTCAACGGGAGTTTAAATGAAACGGAGGGACAATGTGGGAATAAAAGTGATGTGCAATGACTGATATTAATAATTGGGAAGAGTTCACGGATTATTATTATTATTATAAGGTAATCTACCGGTTAAGGTAGGTATTGGATGGAGACAACTACCAAATAAATATTCTGAGACTCCTAACAAAACACATTCCAGCAACCTACTCTACATCAGGTCCCTCTTCATCTCTGTGTACTTCCTTCCTCCCTTCATCCCGTCCAACATCCCTATTCTGTTCCTACCCTTTCCTCGCTTGCCCAATATTCTCCCCTCTATTACAGTCTTCAACATCCCACTACCGAGCAATGCGTCCTTCATCCATTTTCCCTGCTTCCATAGGATATCTCTCAACAAACCCCTCTCCTCGCTCACCATCCCGAATACTTCCTCATTTGTTTTCCTTTCGGCCCATTTCACCTTCTCCATTCTTCTCCACACCCACATTTCAAAAGCCTCCAATCTACGTCTATCCTCCGCTTCAATGACCACGTTTCCACACTGTACAGAGCGGGCAGAGTGTACAATGCCCAGCGCAATTCTTCACCTTTCTTCCCTATTATATCATTAGCAGAATAAAGCGTGCGAAACGGCTGGAAGGTAGCTTCGGTAACACCCATATTTAAAAACGGAGACAGGGAGGACCCCAGTAATTATAGGCCAATATCGCTCACTTCCATTTCTTGTAAGATTCTTGAACACATCATTGTTAGTTCCATGATGAGGCACCTCGATAGCCAAGATTTATTGATTAATAACCAACACGGCTTCCGTAAGGGTAGATCCTGCGAAACTCAACTCGCACTTTTTGTACATGATATATTGAACTCCGATGAAAGTAATATTCCAGTTGATGCGATATTCCTAGATTTTAAGAAAGCTTTCGATAAATTCCCTCATTGCAAATTACTCGCGAAATTGGAAACTTATGGAATACACGAGAGTATTATTAACTGGATTAAACAATTCCTAAGTGATCGTGTCCAAACAGTCGTCCTGGACGGTGTATCATCCGATAATGTCAAGGTCACGTCGGGTGTCCCACAAGGAAGTGTTATAGGCCCCCTCCTATACCTTATTTACATAAATGTCCTCAGTACCGTAGTTAATAGCAAGCTCCGTCTTTTTGCAGAAGTCACGAAGACAGAGTCGTGTTAGCCAACGACCTAGATGCAATTCAAAATTGGTGCGATGCATGGCAATTGGAATTAAATTTTTAAAAATGTGCAGTAATACACTTTTGGGAAAAGAGTAATTCCCTCCCTTATAGTTCCAAAGTGAAATAAACCAATATCGCGAGGGTAGATTCCTTTAAATACTTGGGTGTTACAATAACTCACGATCTGTCCTGGGGAAAACACAAACGAGAAATATGCGGTCTTGCTAATAAAAAATTGGGATTTGTGAAAAGAGTGCTAGGTAAATGCGACGAAAAAGTGAAAGAACGATGTTTCCTTGCATTGGTCAGGCCCCACCTAGAGTATGCTGCCAGTATATGGGATCCTCAAAATATAAATTTGATTTCGGAATTAGACCGAGTTCAGCGGAGGGGGGCTGGATTTGTCAAACATTGTTATGACCAACGCAGCAGCGTATCCACTTTGCTGGGCAATTTAGGTTGGGATTTTCTTACACAGCGGCGTTTCCAATATAGATTTAACTTATTAAAAACATTTAAAGATGGGCCCTTTTCCGATGACATCAAGGATATAATACGAACCCCAACGTATTACGGTCGAAGGGATCACGAATATAAGACTAGAGAGATAGACTGCAAGACTGACAGGTTTAAAATGCCATTTTTTCCAAAAACGAGCCCGCGGGGTTTAAAAGTCTTCTTTAAGAAGTCTTTTAAAGAAGTCTTAAAGAAGTTAAGAAGTCTTTTAAACCCCCCGGGCTGAACCAAGCCCACTGATTTCATCCAATGCTGCCTACATTTCCCCTCCCCCACCTTTTCCGCTTCCTATTGGTCCATTACCTCTCCTCCCCTCACCCTTTTCCTGCACATATCCTCTCCGCTCTTACCCGACAACGCCATTCTGATGACGACGGCTGGGCCGTCGAAACGTCAATATCTACTGTAAGTGTCCTTCACTTATGTTTCTGTGTGTGGAATATTTGTTATCCGAGTGTTCGTGTGTTTGTGCGTCGCCGGAGAGCCTCAATTTCATGGATTTATATTTGTATATATATATATATATATGTGTGTAAAATATATATATATATATATATATGTACACACACACACATATATATATATGTGTGTGTGTGTGTATGCATAACATCATCAGGCTATAACTAAACCTGGGTTGTAAAAATTAAAAAGTTTATGCGGAAAAGTAAAATGGTTTGCTTATTAAAAGTCCGTATGAAGATTTTCCACCAAGTTACGCCAGAAACTGTTTTATTCATAAACACAGTATTCAACCTGAAAGTCGGTTTGGTAGTTGATGGTGGAGTTCACCCTGTACTAAGCCCGACGTCGCGTCGTGTGAAATTCACACAGCAGATTTGGGAGGCCAGTTCCTTTATCTGTGCTGGTTACTGTTTCCTAGGAAGATCTGGTACCCGAAGAATCACATAGCTTGGATATATACATTTAAACACGAAATCCCACCATACGGCGAATAAATATACATTCACATAGAAATAGAAATAAGGAAATGGGAAAGGAACACAAAAAGGACGAACACAAGAGAGGTGGGGAAGGCGGATTTCAGCAGATCACAAATGTAAAAATATTTTCCTCGACCGGGACTTGAACACCGGATCTCTCCACTTGCCGGGCGGATGCTCAAACCAGCATGTTAACCAGCGGTTCGCGGAGTCCGCATCCGCTCCTGGGAAACTGTGCGAATTTATCACACTGTTCCTAAACCGGTGCCTAACCATAATATAATCTAACTGATACCTTTCTGAGTCACCTGGCATTTTCCATGTATACCTACGCCTTTTGTGGTGTCTAAACCATGTTTTGGTGATGACTAAGCCCAGGAGGACCTAATTGAATTTCTTAGTGCCAATGGGCCGAATGAGGGTCTATCTCCTTCAGACTTAGCCCTCCTCTCCCCTCCCCGCCCACGCACTCCTCATTTCTATATCCTTCCGAAGATTCACAAGCCGGGTAATCCTGGTCGACCGATTTTATCCTCCCGTCACTCCCCAACAGAAAGAATCTCGGCATTTGTAGACCACTATCTCCAGCCGATTGTCCAGGCCCTACCATCATTCACTAAAGATTCCTACCATTTCCTGGATAGATTAAATTCTATCTCCCTCTCTCCAGATGCCGAGATCATTATGGCCACTATAGATGCCACGACCCTGTACACATCCATTCCCCACTCAGAAGGTCTCTCCGCCCTCCAACACTACCTCTCCCAACGCCCTGAGCCACACATCCCCAGCACAGATTTTCTCCTCAGCCTTTCCGAGTTCATTCTTACCCGCAATTCCTTCTCCTTTAATGATAATTTCAACCTACAAATCAAGGGTTGTGCCATGGGTAGCAGGTTCAGTCCGTCCTATGCAAACCTCTTTCTTGGTCTCGCGGAGAATAAATTCCTGTCACAACAACCCCTGAAACCGCTATTGTGGCTCAGATATATTGACGATATTTTCCTTCTCTGGCCACATGGTCCTGATTCCCTGAAAACTTTCATTTCCAACCTTAATGCTTCGTCCTCTATCTCCTTCACGTCTACAGTTTCCTCCTCCCAAATCACCTTCCTAGATGTAAACATATCATTTATAGACCATAAATTTCACACATCCGTACATATAAAACCCACAAATAAACAACAGTACTTTCATTTTAGCAGCTGTCACCCATACCACACCAAACGTTCCATTCCTTATTCCCTTTCCATAAGGGGACACAGAATTTGCAATGACCCTGACTCCCTAGACAATTTCCTCATTAATTTACACCATTCCCTCCTCAAACGAGGTTATCCTGAATCCCTCCTGAATAAGAGGATCCGTAGACATGCTTACACTTCCAGACCTTCCACCACCGCGAAAAACCACCCTCTTTCAATCTGTACCACGTTCTTCCCTGGCCTAGATTCTCTGCGTTCTATCCTAAAGGACCTCTATCCTATCCTCAAAAACCACAATTCCACCACCAACCTTTTCCCCAAATGCCCCTCTGTCACTTTCAAACGCCCCGCCAATCTATCAGATCTTCTAAAATCTACCAATCCACTTCTTAAATCCTCGCCCCGTTCCAAAATCACTCCCAGACCGTGCAATAAACCTAGATGCAAAACATGTCCTATTTTCCTAACCAGAATCCCATCCCTCTCCCACCCGCTCTTTAACTCCCTCCCACCTATTCCCTACTCCTCGTGTACCTCCAGCAATGTTGTCTACCTACTCAAGTGCCAACTTTGCCCTGCCTTTTACATTGGACAGTGTACCACACCCCTCAATATTAGAATCAATAATCATCGAGCCTCATGCAACAATTCCTCCCTTAATGGTATGCTCCCAATCCCCAAACATGCCTCCGAACACAACACTGCCTTTGACCAATGTTTTAAAGTATCCGTCTTAGCATCCCTCCCACACTCAGACCCTCCACTGAAACTCAAAACATTAGAGCTAGCTGTCATCTGGCTCTTGGATTCCTGGAATCGCCCGGGTATTAATATTAGACATTAATTGCCCCCTTTATGCATATAATTTCATCCCCCTCCGCCCCAACAACTTCCATATCATCCCCACCTTTTTTTAAAATTCCCGCGCCATACACTACCCCTCCAAACTCCTCACCTCGAATGCCTTCCCCCCTTTTTTCCCCCCTTTTCCTTTCTTTTCCCCTCTTTTCCCCTCTTTTCACCCATTTCCCCTTCTCCTTCCTACCACTGCTTTCGGGCCCTCCTCTGCCTCAGTTCTGTTCCTAATTCCTCTTGAGAAAGGTGGTTGGACCACTGAAAATTCGAGAACCAGTGAGTCCCTCTTTTGTGTGTTTTGGTTTCTGTGTTTGTTATGACTATCAGTGAATATATATATATATATATTTTTTTTTTTAGGTAATCTACCGGTTAAGGTAGGTTTTTGGATGGACCCAACTATCAAATAAACATTTTGTGACTCCCCACCTAGCAAACTAATCTATATCAGGTCCCTCTTCATCTCGGTGTACCTCCTTCCTCCCTTCATCCCGTCCAACATCCCTATCCTGTTCCTACCCTTACCTCGCTTGCCCAACATTCTTTCCTCTATTACCCTCTTCAACATTCCACTACCGCTCAATACGCCCTTCATCCATTTTTCCTGCCTCCATAGGATTTCTCTCAACAAACCCCTCTCCTCCCCCACCATTTCTAGTACTTCCTCATTTGTTTTCCTTTCGGTCCATTTCACCTTTTCCATTCTTCTCCACACCCACATTTCAAAAGCCTCCAATCTACGTCTATCCTCCTGCTTCAGCGACCACGTTTCCGCGCCGTACATAGCTACGCTCCATATCAGAGTTTTTACGAGTCTTGTCTTAACATCCCTACTCAACGTCCCCGTCATCAACTCCCTCCTCCTTGAGAAAGCCTCCTTGCCTAGCGCAATTCTTCTCCTTACGTCCTTACCACTTTGACCGTGTTGGTCCAAAACACTTCCGGGATATGTAAACTGTTCTACCTGCTCTATTTTTTCCCCGCCTATTTTAATATTTAGCTTAGCCTTTTTCTTTCTGGAAAATCGCATAACCTTTGTTTTATTAATATTTATTCTCATCCCATATTTATCGCACTGAACCTCCAATTCACTCAACAATGCTTGCAACCCCTTGGCTGACTGAGCAACTAATGCTTGGTCATCAGCAAACCTAACCGATTTTACGAATTCCCCTCCGACTTTCATTCCTACCTCCAGTTCTTCCCATTCCTCTTTAATCATTTCCTCTACATATACGTTGAACAGTACCGGTGACAATGGGCAACCCTGCCTTACACCTCTTCCTAACACTGCCCATCCGGACTCTCCGTTCCCCACTCGCACCTGAGCAGTCTGAGACATGTACAGGTTGCGGATCAGTCTCCTGTCCCTCCAATCCATTCCTATTTTCTGCAATACACGCATTAATTTTTCCCAATTCACTCTATCAAACGCTTTTTCGAAATCTACAAAACAGGCAAAAACGTCCTGATTGTATTCTATATTCCTCTCGACTAGTGATCTCATTACTGCAATGGCATCACGCGTACCTCTTCCTTTCCTGAACCCAAACTGATCATCCCCTAAGTAATCATTTGCCTTACTCTCTATCCTTTTGTTGATGATCCTGAGAATAACTTTAGCTGCGTGGGATATCAAACTTATTGTTCTGTAATCCTCACATGACGAAGCCTTTGCCTTTTTTGGAATAGGAACTAACACCGATCTCACAAAATCTTCCGGCCAGATTCCTTCCTCATAGATACTACGAATCAGTCCATATATGGCCTTCTTCCCACCTTTCCCTAACCATTTCAACATTTCTACAGGAATATTGTCCAGCCCCACAGCCTTATTTGCTTTCATCTCCTTTAATGCCCTTTCTATTTCATCGTCGAGTATGCCTGGACTTAAGCTATCTTCTTCTACGTCATGTTCCTTTTCTATGTCTAACCTTGTCGGCCTAAGTTCTTTACCATACAGTGTTTCTATATATTCCTTCCATCTCTCTTGGATTTTTCCTGGTTCAACTATTATCTTACCCCATTTATCTTTAACTGTTAGCACACATCTTGCCTTCTTACTTCCCGATAATAACTTAACCTTGCTGTATAGAGCACCAATTTCACCCTTCTTCTGTAAACTTTCCATATCCTCGCATTGCGTTTTCCACCATTCTTCTTTTGCTTTATTTGTGGCCCTTCTCAATTTATTGTTTAACTCTTTGTACTTCATTTTGCCTAACTCTGTGTTTACATTTTTCCATCTTCTTCTCTCATCCATCTTTGCAATCATCTCATCCGTTACCCATGGTTTCCTTATCCTTTTCCCGTTAACGGTTCCTATAGTGTCTTTAGCGGCTTCCAATATCCCTTTCTTGATACATTCCCATTTTTCTTCGATAGTACTCAGTTCTTTACCGTCATCCATCATTTTCTCTACAGCCTCCTGATACTCCTTCCTCGTTAATTCATTTACTGCTTCTAAATTCCATTTTTTAGCCCGCCGCCCTTGCCTTATCTTCTTGAAACGAACATTACATTTCATAACAACTAAATTGTGGTCAGAGTCCGCATCCGCTCCTGGGAAACTGTGCGAATTTATCACACTGTTCCTAAACCTGTGCCTAACCATAATATAATCTAACTGATACCTATCTGAGTCACCTGGCATTTTCCATGTATACCTACGCCTTTTGTGGTGTCTAAACCATGTGTTAGTGATGACTAACCCCTGTCTCCTGCAGAATTCAATTGCTTTCTCCCCGCGTTCATTCCTCGTGCCTAACCCATAGTCCCCCACCTCACCACCATCTCTTCCTTCGCCTACCGTCGCATTCCAATCCCCCATCACTATCAAATGTTTCCCTGCAGGAACACTCGCGATGATATCCTCTAACTCATCATACATCCTATCGACTTCTTCCTCCTTGTGGTTGCTCGGTGGCATGTATACCTGAATAATGACCAAGTTCGTCGGCTCTGCTTTAATCTCTACGAGTAAAATTCTATCTGTCGCTTACTCTATGTTGACTACGCTTCTTCCTACCCCTTTATTTAAAATTACGGCAACCCCTCGTTGGCTCTCGTCCCCGCCGCTGTATATTACTCTATAATTGTCACTCCAGTAATCCCCGCTATCCTTCCATCTCACCTCGCAGAGGCCTAAAACATCTATGTTACCTCTTTCCATCTCTCGCTTAATATTTTCTAATTTGCCTCTCCTCAACATTGTCCTGACGTTCCAGGTTCCTATTCTAACTACTTTCGTCTTCTTCTGCATCTTCTGTCCTGCTGCTGTTATTTCTCCCCCGCAAGGATTTCGTGGGATGACGACCGCGGAAGCCTTGCCTCCCCCGCTGCCGGGCACGACACACGGCCCCTTGGGCCGAGTCCCGCAGTTGCCAGGACTCAATTTCTGTTTTGCGTCCATCATATTTTCTTGGGAATGATAATTGAGGTGGTTTCCCGTTGCCTTCCTCAATAGTGTTTTTAACGTGACACCATCACTTAATGGCCGCCCCACTGGGGTCAGACGCCATTGCAGCCGCCTCACTGAGGAACAGACGCTGCGTGGACTACCTTTCGTCTGGCTCCTAACCTTCGACCTATCTGGCATGGGTGACCCTTCCAGGAGTAATTATATATATATATATATATATATATATATATATATATATATATATATATATATATATGTGTACGTGATGGTGCTCCCCTCTCCCCACATCCCCTCATTGTCCCTTCACCCCGTTCCCACGCTAATTGCCTCTCGAAAAATATTATCTATCTTTTGTCGTGCAAACAATGCACCTCATTCTACATAGGCGAATGCATTACCCCCTTATCCATTTGAATGAACAATCACCGCTACTCCAGTAATTCTGCTTCACTCTCTTCCCTTACTATCCCTTTACACGCAACTTCACACAACATATGATTCGACGTATGCTTTTCCCTAACAGTTCTAGAATCCCTACCCGATTCAGCCACCAACATAGAGGTGAGAACTCGCCAATCCGCATACATCCTATATTTCCGATCCTTTAAAATTCCCACCCTTAACCACCATCTTTAATTTCCTTCCCAGAAGTCCCTAAACCTTCCGCCTCCCTTCCCTCCCCAGGCACTCTTCCCTCAAAACCTCTCAGTCTGATCTGAAGAAGGCCTCGGAGTAGGCCGAAAGCTCAAATCATCTACAGTGTGAGTGTCCTTTTACGTGTTATCTGTTTTATTCTGTGTTATATTGTGTGTTCTGTGTTATAGAAATATATATAAACCATAAACACAGTAATCAACCCGAAGGTCGGTTTAGTAGGTGATGGTAGAGCTCACCCATGTACCAAGCCCGACGGCGTGTGAAGATTCACACATCAGGGTAGGGGGGCCAGTTCCTTTCCCTGTGCCGGTTATGGTTTCCCAGGACGATCTGGTACCCGAAAAATCAACCAGCTTGGGTGGAGCTGCAGGTGCCCAAAGTGCCTTGCTCGGGAATCGAACCCGGGACCCTCTGGTCAGCAGTCCAACGCTCTACCCGCTAGACTACCGCGACCCACAGAAATATATATATATTATTATTATTATTATTAGGTAATACCGTTTAAGGTAGGTTTTTGGATAGACACAACTATCAAATAAACATTTTGTGACTCCCCACCTATCAAACAAATCTACTACCTTGTTCAAAAAGTTCCCGGAATTTATTCAGAAAATTAAAAATACAAGTTTATTCATCTAAATCTATATTGTCCCCTTCAAAGTAATCCCCATCGACTGCAACACACTTATGCCAGCGCTTGATCCAATCCTCGAAACATTTTTTATATTCGGTTTTCGGTATGTCCATCAGTGCTTCCTGCGATTTTTCCATTACTTCCTCTCGGCTGCTAAAACGCGTTCCCCGTAATGGTTTTTTTAACTCGATTGAACAGAAAGAAGTCACAGTGAGCCAAATCAGGTGAATTCGGTGGCTGTTGGATGGTATTTGTTGCATTTTTCGTCAAAAAATTACGAATAATGATAGCACTGTGCGACGGTGCGTTATCATGGTGCAAAATCCACGAGTTTTCTGCCCACATTTCTGGTCTCTTTCGGCGAATTGCTTCACGCAAACGTCTCATAACGCCCAAATAATACTCTTTGTTTACTGTCTGGCCTTCTGGCAAACATTCATGATGCACTACACCGTTGTAATCCATGAAAACCGTCAGCATTGCCTTCTTTTTTGACTGAAAACGACGTGGTTTTTTTGGTCTCGGCTCATTTGGTGAACGCCATTCACTTGCCTTATGTCTGGATTGCGTGTCGTACTCATAAACCCACGTCTCGTCTCCAGTAATGATCCTTTTGATGAATGTGGGATCGGATTCAGCCTCGCAAATCATGTCTTTTGCGACGTCAACACGGTCTATTTTTTGCATGAAATTGAGGTCTTTTGGCACCAACTTTGCTGCTACACGACGGAAACCCAAATCATTAACCACAATGTCATGGGCGGATCCATAGGCAATTTTCAAGTCCTCCGCTATTTCTCTGATGGTTAATCTGCGGTTATTGACCAACATTTCTTTTACTTTATCAATTTTTTCATCGACTTTCGATGTCGATGGTCTGCCACTGCATTCATCATCTTCGATTGACTCACGACCACTTCTGAACCGCTCGTGCCACTGGTAAACGACCGTTTTTTTTAGAGAATCGTTGCCGAAACACTCTTCCAACATTTCCAACGTCCGTGCGCCACTAAATCCGTTTTTTACGCAAAATTAATACAAGTTCGTTGTTGCAAATTTAAATCCATTTCTGCAATTGTAAAAAATCGCCAACACACACAGAGATAGATGTACTCTTGGCTATGTAACTTTTGCAAATGTCAAGTTATGACACTAAGATTTAAACGGAATATCAACAACAGATGTACCAATTTATCAAAAAAAAACAGAACTCAAATCGGAACGATGGGAGCGCCACACGCTGGTAATTCCGGGAACTTTTTGATCAAGGTAGTATATCAGGTCCCTCTTCATCTCGATGTACTTCTTTCCTCCCAGCATCCCGTCCAACATCCCTATCCTGTTCCTGCCCGTACCTCGTGTCCCAACATTCTCCCCTCTATTACCCTCTTCAACATTCCACTACCGCTCAATACGCCTTTCATCCATTTTTCCTGCCTCCATTGGATTTCTCTCAACAAGCCCCTCTCCTCACCAACCATCTCCAGTACTTCCTCATTTGTTTTCCTTTCGGTCATTTTCAGTTTTTACGAGTCTTGTCCTAACATCCCTACTCAACGTCCCCGTCATCAACTCCCTCCTTGAGAAAGCCTCCTTGCCTAGCGCAATTCTATCCGTGTCCAAAACACTTCCGAGATATGTGATCTGCTCTACCTGCTCTATTTTTTCCCCGCCTATTTTAATATTTAGATTAGCCTTTTTCTTTATGGAAAATCGCATAACCTTTGTTTTATTAATATGGATTCTCATCCCATATTTATCGGACTGAACCTCCAATGCACTCAGCAATGCTTGCAACCCCTTGGCTGACTGAGCAACTAATGCTTGGTCATCAGCAAACCTAACCGATTTTACGAATTCCCCTCCGACTCTCATTCCTACCTCCAGTTCTTCCCATGCCTCTTTAATCATTGCCTCCACATATACGTTTAACAGCACCGGTGACAATGAGAACACCTCTTCCTAACACTGCCCATCCGGACTCTCCGTTCCCCACTCGCACCTGAGCAGTCTGTGACATGTACAGGTTGCGGATCAGTCTCCTGTACCTCCAATCCATTCCTATTTTCTGCAATACACGCATTAATGTTTCCCAATTCACTCTATCAAACGCTTTTTCGAAATCTACAAAACAGGCAAGAACGTCCTGGTTGTATTCTATATTCCTCTCAATTAGTGATCTCATTACTGCAATGGCATCACGCGTACCTCTTCCTTTCCTGAACCCAAACTGATCATCCCCTAAGTAATCATTTGCCTTACTCTCTATCCTTTTGTTGATGATCCTGAGAATAACTTTAGCTGCGTGGGATATCAAACTTATTGTTCTGTAATCCTCACATGATATAGACTTTGCCTTTTTTGGAATAGGAACTAACGTCGATCTCACAAAATCCTCCGGCCAAATTCCTTCCTCATAGATACTACGAATCAGTCCATATAGGGTCTTCTTCCCACATTTTCCTAAACATTTCAACAGTTCTACAGGTATGTTGTCCACCCCCACGGCCTTATATATATATATATATATATATATATATATATATATATATATACTACTATATATATATCTACTGTAAGTGTCCTTCTTTTATGTTTCTGTATGTTTAATATTTATCCTAGTGTTTGTGTGCTTGTGCGTCGCCGGAGTGCGTCATCTTCAAGAGTATATATATATATATATATATTTATATATATATATATATATAAACTTGGAAAAGACGCTCTCCGGCGACGCACAAACCCACAAACACTAACACAAAAAACACCACACACATAGAAACATAAAAGAAGGACACTTACATTGGATATTTACGTTTCGACGGCACGGCCGTCGTCATCAGAATGACGACGACGGCCGTGAAGATTCTGATGACGACGGCCGTGCCGTCGAAACGTAAATATCCAATGTAAGTGTCCTTCTTTTATGTTTCTATGTGTGTGGTGTTTTTTGTGTTAGTATATATATATATATATATATATATATATATATATATATATATATATATATGTATTTAATGGAATATATATATATATATATATATATATATATATATATATATATATATATATATATATATATATATATATATATATATATATATATATATATATGTATTTAATGGAAGCACAAAGTTGTCGTTTATTGGCATGAAAGCATTTGAATCAAATTTACGATAAACATGTACGATAAGTAATACATTTGACGAACGCACATAATTTAATTGCGATGCAAGGAGATAGTCATCTTCATTGATTATCAGTCAGAGACGTGGTTAGTCGCAACACTCCAATCGTTATCGTACTAACTGCCAATCTCTTCATCTCCTCATAGTTTTTCTTTACTCTGGCGGTATCGACCACGTGGTTTGAATTTTATTTAATCTTCTACTTTCCGCCTTGATTCCCACCATCTTATCAAGGCTCCTTTGATCGTGGTCTCCAGTTCAGTTTGAAATATCGTGCCTCAAGAAGAGTCCAATTAGTTTTCGTGTCCTTGTTACTGCTCTCAATACGTTTCCCTCTTCACGTACTCTTCATTGGCTAGCGTTATCTTTCGTAATGAATGGATCGCCATCATCTGAAATAGTTAGTCCATCGTCAGTCCATTTTATTTTACTACATCTTCTGTATGACGTCACATTTCTGTCGCTTTTAATGCTCTTTGCTCAGTTCTTTCCAGGTGTCCGTGTCTCGTGGCCGCATGAAAGTACATTCTACATAGCTACATCTACATAATACCCCGCAAGCCGCCGCAAGGGCGTGCGGCGGGGGGTTTTAGGTCACCACCCAAAAAAAGGAAAAAAGAAAAACCGCATTCAAAACTAACACATCCCAAATCCACAGTAGTGCATACATTCATGGAAACATCCCATCATTTTACACGCATGCAAATACACATCTACCTCCCTTCACTCCACAGGCATGCAAGTACATATGCTTAATTATAGAACGAGTCGCTTCCTTACGTGTATAGTAGTACTGTTTGCCATGAGTGCCCGTTTCTTCTGGAAAGTCTCCTCTTTCGCCATTTCTACTCCGCTTACTCTGCCCTATTTATTTCTCCCATTTCTAGTTATCTCGTTGTGCAAATAGCAAAGCTCTTCCCCTTGTCCCAGCGGTCTTTCCATAATTTTATTTGGAGATTTGGATCTTTCTTGCTTCAACTGTAAGACTTTCAACTCGGTTTTATTATTGCTTATGCGGATATTGTACGAATGCATTCAATCCTCCGTGTTGCCTTATATCCTCTCCAATTTTTCTTTCTTTTCATCGAATATCTTTATGTTAGCAACGAATCACAGTGTATTAATATTCATATGCCGTCTCTAATTTTTTCTTTAATATCGTTTATTGTTTTCTCGATGTGCTCATAAAATGTTCGATAATGAGCGACTCTGCCTTGCCCTTTTCTTTAATTTCTTCCCTGATTTCACCACATATAATCACCGTCACCTTGTCCCTACCTACGTAGAGTGTGTATAAATCTCCTGCCATGATGGTTCATACCATTTTCTTTGTAGAAGGTGTACCTTGTGATCCACGTTGTCAAGAGGTTTCTCCAGATCATCGAAGGCAATATACTCGTGGGTGGTGTGATCTTTACTCTATCTTCTTTCTGACGATGACTCTGAGTGACAGAACAGCTTCTCCTTTCCATCCCTTCTTTTCTGTACTTAAATTTGTCCTCAAATAGTATCCGTCCGCTTTCCTTCGATGGATTCCTTCCGCCATATTCTTCGATACTCCGATGATCATACAAATTTACCGAAAATGTTCACTTTTGTCTCCTATCTTTCGTCTTTGGCGTAGAGACGAGTACATTCTTCTTTAAGTCCATTGGGATATCTCCTCTCAAATACATATCGCGCATGAGGTCGCAGAGCTCTGTCATATTCTTATTTACTATACTTTTATTAGTTCAGAGTCCATGCACCCCCAAGTTCTTTACTCTAGCGCCAACCTGGTGTCAGTTGTGTCGTCCTCGTCGACGCAGCCCTCTCCTTCCAGAATACGTGCATACATGCATTTCTTTTCCTTCGTGAAGATTATCCAAGCACCCTTCAATCTCTTCGCTTTCCCTTCATCTTCAATCTCACTATTTTTATCCCGAATGGTATTGATATTTTCGCTGCGCTCATACAAAATGGTGTCTCACGGTTTCGTCAGCTGCTTCAACTTTTCCCTGGACGGGGGGTAGTTATTCGTTCAACTTCTTCGTCCATTCTTCTCTGGCTCGTCTCAATTTCCGACTGAATTTCATATCTCAGCCTTTTGCAACATTTCTTTTCTTTCTCAGCCCTTGAAATTAGGAGCTTTCTTCTCACTTCTATTAGGTTCAGTACTTTCTTTCTCTGTGATCCATGAATTCCTCTACAAAGGTTTCCCACGATCCAGAAATTTTTTCCTGCCTCCAAAAATCCACTCGTCATTTCGTGTCATTTTTCTTCGAGCGACTATGTGTTAGAGCTGATTTTGATCTTTTTCTCTAGTGCTAGTTAGAAAGCCATTTTTTGCTCAGTTTTATTCATTCTTTCTAACTGCCATGCGTTATTATTACTTCATTGTAATTCTTGAATTTGAAATGCCACTTGTTAGACCTTGCAGACGATAGCAACCTTATGATTAGCTTTGAACCCTAAATTCCATTCGCTATCTATAAGATAAAAAAACTCTTGATGTTTTTCCTTTGCTTCAATTGATACCCAAATCTCATCTTCATCAAGGATGTAGTAAACATGATATCTTATTTCATTTATTGGAGTCTTTCATCTCTATCCTCTTCGTGAGCGGTTTTGAAATATCCGGTTTGTCGACAATAATCTGCACTGCTCTCAAAGCTCCTGTTATTATTTCGTGTCCCTAGTCTGCCAGCTTATTTTTATCCTCGAAACGATTGCATACATTTTTCTAATCATTTTTTTCTTCTCCTTGTAAATTTTCATCAATCCAGTAGCATCATCATGCTTCCTTCATAAAATATGTTATCTCAGGCTTAAATTTATGGAATTTACACTATATATTGAAATGAAAGAAGTATTTTTATAATTGCACACGCACTTTATTTAAAACACGACCCAGGCTTCGACGTTGGACGTCATCATCAGATCAGTTATCATCATCAGTCACCTGATGATGACGTCCAACGTCGAAGCATGGGTCGTGTTTTAAATAAAGTGCGTGTGCAATTATAAAGTTACTTCTTTCATCTTAATACAATGCTTCTTCCACGTCGTCATTGTCGTAATCTCTTGTTGGCATGCAAACCTGTATTTAATACAGTGTGCAATCTTCACAATGGTGATTCTTTTATTGAATCGCAGACAAATCTTCAATATCGCCAGAGCACTCTTTGGTAGGGTTGAAATCTGGACAATATTCGAAAATTTTACAGTTTACAAGTTTAACACTCATTGCTACGAATTTATGAATGTGTGTTCATCGGGTATAAATCTTAGTTCGAGCTATTCGAGGTGTGCTCAAAAAGTGAAGGAATTTTGTAATTTCGTTCAGTGGACGGCATAGTGAAGAAGAAAACGTCTGTATTTGTGACGAAACAATTCATGGCTCTCACACCATCACTATAATTCACCTGCTCTCATTGCTCACTGCTTGTCCGTGAATTTATGGCCAAAAACAGTCCTGTAATAATGCCTCAACCTCCATATTCACCAGACATGGTCCCGTGTGACTTTTTTCTGTTCCCAAAGCTAAAGAGAACCTGAAAGGGCCGTTGTTTTATAAGCATAGATGAGATTATTAAATAAGCATGTATGCAAAAGATTGAGTTCCAGAAGTATTTTGAGGATTGGAAAAAGCGCTGATATAATTGTATAATATCTAATGAGGACTTCTTCGAAGAGGATAACATTGATATTGACGGATAAATAAAATTCTTTCCAAATAACTCAAATTCCCGTTGCTTATTGAACGTATGCAAGGTTTTGGAGCCACCGATAAATTCCGGAAGAGGAATTTCCATATCCAAATGATTTTGATGGCCGATCCAAAGCAATACTTGTTCACCTGTATGAACATTTTTAAGCATTTTCTCAACTACAATGGTGACCTCTTCAGTTCCAGATACTTTCCACCTTCATGTAATCCAAAATCTCTATGCTGTTTTCCTCCAGAATAGCATAACACTCATTTCCGCGCTTACCTACCGCCATTCAATAACACCTTCAATATTCCAGCATGCAAAATAAATGTCAACGCAACAATTTCAGAGTGTAAAAATCATCCGCCTTGACCGGGATTCGAATCCGGATCCCTCGATATCCGACCGAGTGCTTAAGTAAGTTAAACACAGAGGCGTCCTCTTAAACGCTGAAATTTTAGAGCCTTTTAAAGAAAAAAGGTGTTTTGACGACATATCGTACGTATAATGTCACAGGCATTCATAATCGTGCGCGAATAACCATATTCCACAAGGTTAAAGCCAACTTCAAGTATTTAGGCTGTTTATACCTTAGACAAATTCCAAGAAACTGCTGGAGATCCCGGTCAAAGCGAATGATTTTCACGCTCTGAAATTATTGCATTGAAATGCATATTAGCGGATGACACCGTTAAAAGTTAATGTGCCATTTTCTAAACCCTTTTTCCCTCTTATCCATTCGTATCGGACGCTTCATTTCGTAATTACTATGTTATCATCTGATCCGTATCCCTGTGCGAATTAATCACGCTGTTCCTAAATCTGTGTTTAGCCATAATATAATAAAACTGATATCTTCCTGAATTTCCAGACATTTTCCATGGATACCTTCATCGATAATGATGTTTAAACAAAGCGTTCGCAATGATTAACCCCTGTCTCCTATAGAACTCTATACTATTGATTTCTTCCCACAATCATTCCTTGTTCCTAAACCTTAGCTCACCACCATTTCCTCCTACGTCCACCGTCGCGTTCAAATCCCCCATAATTATCAAATGGTTCCCTCCAAGAACACACGCGATGATGCCCTCTAATTGATCGTATACTCTTTTCTTATTATTGTTTGGAGGCATGTATCATGTGCCCGAACAATGACTGAATTCGACCAAGTTACTTCAAATAATACTCGTAATACTCAGAAATAATCATACTAATCAGTCATTTGTTCTATATTTACTGCGCTACCTACCTTCTGGTTCAATAGTATGTCCATCTCTCGCTGGCTCTCTTCTCCTCCGCTGTGTAACACTCCCCCCATAACTTCACCTCGCACTGCCCTGCAATGCCTATATTTCCCATTCCCCATTTCTAGCTTTTTTCTTTGTTTATTCACTGTCCTCAAAATTTCCCTATCATTCCAAGTCTCTATTCTAAATAGGTTGGTCCTCCTCTCTGGTTTATGCGCTTCTTCTGTTGCTTTTGCTTGGCAAGTATTTCGTGAGATGACGACCGCGGAAGCCTTGTCTTTTCCGCTGCCGGGCACGGTACACGGCGATGGGGCCGAGTCCCGTAGTTGCCAGGAATTATTGCCTTAGTTAGTGTCCATCATAATAGTCTTGGAATAAATAATTGGGTTCCCTTTTCCTTCCCAAAGAGTACTTTTAAGTTGACGCCATCATTCAAATGGCATCCCCCCTGGGGTCAGACGCCTTAGTAGTCGCCTCACGAACAGTTCTGCCTTATCCTTATGGCCCTTAAGGCCCTTATTAAAACTCATCGATGAAAATGGTATCTAGAAATAAAAAGCGATGGAGTAGTAAAGACGTAATCCCTCTCAACAAAATAAATAATGAAAATCCTTTTTCTTTTAAACGTCAATTGAATTGGGTAAAAATTTCCACTTCTAAAATATTCCGTTCATTAACGACACGTTTCTAACGCCTAATGTTGAAACGTTTCGCTGTTTAACATAATATTTTAAAATGTAGTAAAAGAGTGAAAATTGGGGAGGTTAAAGTGAAAATGAGCGCTAAATCGCACCTCGTGGGTTTTAATTCCATCATCACGCGTGAGTTCTGTCTTGATTGTCTTCTTGACACTATCGACTGTCAAGGTCCGCTCCATTGTGCCCGGTGTAACCTGTGCACCACGCTCTCGATTGCTCTGTGATCAGTTGATCTTCGAATTTTCGTGTTGTTATGGCGCCGTTATGGAGAGCGAGATGAAGAGCAAGATGTCCGTTGGACGGAAAAATACTTTCGCCATACTTCGTGGAATCCGAATAGAGTTTCGTCCGAATGAGAGATCCCGCGATAAGATGAATAGCAAGAAATAGGAGCAGCTCATTTGTAGCGAACGCATTCAGATTTTATCCTCACCAAGCTATCTCCCGCATTATCAGCATCCCATTGTCTCCTGTGATTTTCACAACGGCACTCGTGACTCGCGACCTTCATCCGATATCAATCTGTATGGATTAATACGCATACCTTTAAGACGATTCAGCTTCAGCCGTAGTACGAGGCGTGTTCATAAAGTAAGGCCCGTTTGGTCACAGGAAAAAATATACTCATATGAAACACATTTTATTGGCACTTTTAGTTAGCTACAAACCTACTTCACTTATCTACATAATCGCCGTTCACTTCTAAGCATTTTTCGTACCGCTGCACCAGCTTCTTTAACCCCTCTGCATAGAAACTCGCCGCCTGAGGGTTGAACCAATCGACAACGCCATTCTTGAGTTCCTCTTCGGTTTCGAAACGTTGTCCACCGAACCACTGTTTCAAGTGCAAGAAGAGGAAGTAGTCACTGGGTGTAAGGTCAGGACTGTACGGTGGGTGGTTTAAAGAGTTCCCAACGACCCAAAAACTCTCGTCCACTGGACATACTTTGCTCTTTGTGGTGGTCGGTGAGCATTTTCGGTATCCACCTTGCACGCAATGTGTGGTATCCGAGGTTTTCCGTAACAATATTGTAGACAGTAGTGCGTCTGAGTTGAGGGAAATTGTTCAGCCAGGCCATTAATTGTCAATCGACGATCACATCGCAGTTTTTGTTCCACTTGCGATACAATTTCATCGGTCAGAATACTGGGCCTGCCACTTCGCTCTTCGTCATGGACATTTGTTCGTCCATTTTTAAAATCACAGCACCATTGTCTAACCTTTCCTTCACTCATAACTGTAGGTTTATAAACTAGGCATAATTCACGATGAATTTCAGCAGCCGACAATACTTTTGCACACAAGAATAGTACGACAGAACGCACTTCACAGCTGGCGGGATCAACGATTGTCGCGGACATTGTTGTTTGCATGCACGGACAAGCAAACGACTTCTGAAACAAAACAAATGCTGCTATAGCTTCTCAATGAATCAGTAGATGGCGCTGCAGGAGAAAAACCGTGTTCTGAAGCGCCAATATTTAAATATAAGCAAACGGTACTTACTTTAAGAATACGCCTCGTACATTAGCACGTGCAATAACCACGGTATAATAAGCTTCCCGCCGAGGCAGACAAGTGGCATATCAATTTAGTTCACGAATCGTTATTGCCCTCTTCATATGCTCTGCAGGGGAAAAGTATATCGGATTCGTGAAAAAAAATTGAACTCGGTATGCTATCTGATAATATAATAAATAAATTCAAGATATCGTAAGAGAAAATACTTTGTTCTTCCACATATTATTTATTATAAGGTTTCGACTTACAAAGTCATCATCGTGATGACTTTGTACGTCGAAACCTAGGTCGTGCCAAACAAAATATATGTGGAAGAACAAAGTATTTTCTCTTCTGATATGGATCGCTTCCACAAAGTGACGCCTCAAACCATTCTAACCTCCAAATATTCATGCTTTGAGGTCCATGGGAGACGCATGAAGTCCGTCCATCTTATTGCGTACTTGCATATGCAATCGTTCTTTTTGTATAGGCATAGTAACTCAAGCAAAATTAACCGAGCGAATTTTCAACTAGAATTTGAACGAAATTTCATATTTAGCAATCTTTCTTGAGAATCGATGAAATGATTAGATTTGAACCAAACTATATCCACCAGAAGCGAGCGTCGAGGACTTCTTTCGACTTGTGACAGGGGCCAATACAAATACCATTTAAGGACTCAATCGATTTTCCGTGAAGCACGACTTGACTTTTTTCTTAAAACAATCGAGAGAATTAAATTATTTCCATGAAACTTGAACCGCTATACGGATGATGGATTGTTTCTTTCTTGATTTTTTCACAATTATCAAGTGAAAATTCTATAGAGCGTCGTTCGTGTGCTGCTTTTTAGGTTTTTAGAGCGTGATTCAATTAATGTGCTTTTGAATATGGGCACATAGAGATCCTAAACGTAGTTACCTCTGGCTGATTATTCTCAATAAGGCGGACGCCGAATCCCGTCCACCCCGACAGAAAAGCCATTCTTAATAAACTGCGCGGGTATTTAGGAATGCTATGCTGTAAGAGTAAACGGTTTCGAGGCTATTTTCCTCCTTATTCGGCTCACAGGGCTGCAAAGAAAGGCTTTTCACACACTTATGTATGGAATTATTATTAACGGTATTCTACCGTTTAAGGTAGGTTATTGATGGACACAAACCATCAAACGCTCAGCGACAATTCCCTTGTCTCTCTCTTAACAAAACACAACCCGACATCCAACCTTACAATTGGGCCCCTCTTCAATTCTGCTTATTTCCTTCCTCCCTCCATTCCGACCGACATCCCTATCCTACTCCTGCCCCTTCCTCGCTTGCTTGACACCCTTTAAAACAGTCTTCAACACACCATTGCCAATCACATCACTCCGCATCTATCTTCCCTGCCTCTTTTTGATTTCTTCCAACAATCCTCATCCCTATTCCACTATACCCATCACTTCCTCGTTTGTTTTCCTTTCAGCCCACTTCATCTTCTCCATCCTACTCCACGTTTAGGTGCCAAAATTCTTCAAATCTACGCCTATGATCCTGCTCAATGACCATGCTTCCACAACGCACATAACTGCACTCAATATTAAAGTTTTAACGAGTCCTTTCTTAACACCATTACTCAAAGTCCCTGCCATCAACTACCTCCTCTTTGTGAAAGCTACTTTTCCCTACGTATTTTTTCTCATTTGACATCATGTAACAATTCTCTCATTTGTCAACATCTACGTGTACTTTGACCATTTTGATCCAAAAACACTTCCGAGATAGGTAAACTTTTCCTCCTGCTCTTGTATTTGCCTTCTTATTTTAACATTTAGCTTAGCTTTCTTCTTCCTAGAAGCCGCATATCCTTTGTTTTACTACAATGCGTTGAAAATGTTATCGTATTAAATTTCTTTCTTGTCTTCGGTCATAATAAGTAATATATGAGGAGAAAGCGATATATCTTTCCACATCGCAAGCTGTTTTGCACAGATTCGATCGTTCGCAAGTTCGACGCGATTGTTTGGGTATACCAGTTTCCTGAGCCTTATGTACAGAAGGAATTTGTAACGCGAGGGTGGGAAGTTGAAAGTCAAACATCACCGTTGACTCGAAAGGGCTGTTGAATTAGTTAAAGAGTCAGCAAAACGAAAGTGGAGACGGCAGTTGCGGGAAAATCGAACGGGATCGTCTGAAGGGGAAGTCCCTGGGTGAAAGATGAAGAATAAGATGGTGGCAGACGTAAGAGAATGTATGGACGTGAACGGGATAATTTGACTTAAAGAAATCAAAAGAAAGTTTGCGTGAAATCTATCATACAGCCAGTGATGACTGTATTGAGCGGGATGTTATACGCAATTATTTTCTGCGCCCATTGTTGCACACTTCTTAATGTCCACCACCAGTGAAAGCCCATTACACAGTTCCATAACTGTAAATGAGAACGCCATGCGTTTTTTTATTTGAGAAGTGAGTTTTGCATTCGTCTGTGTACATAAACACCCGTACATGCATACCTTTGATGCCATTCATTTTCGGAGCATACCATTTCAAGAAAACGTGATTCTTTCAAGGGACGAACTCCCTGCTGAGTACAGGGTTCATCCGGAAAATAATTGTACTGATTTTTTCCCACCGCTCCAGGCGCGCCCAGCACCGCTCTGACGGGCTGCGATTGGAGGGGGGTATGTTGGCAAGCGACGCTGAAAAAGGCAGTCGGCTCTGAGCTGTGGTGTAGTGAGGAGATCTGTTAACGCGAACCTCCACGCTCGACCCACGTCACGGAACGCGATACCGAAGTTTTTGGAGCAGCGTTATTCCATCAAATTTGCGGTAAAGCTTGGGAAATCGTCTACCGAAACTGTCGGTATGATTAACCAGGCTTACGGGGAGTCAGCCATGTCCAGAAACATGATCTTTCGGTGGCACAAGATGTCCGTGGAGGGCAGAGAAGAGGTCGACGACGAACCACGGCCTGGACGCTCATCAACGACACTCACCGACGAAAATGTGCGAAAAGTTCGCGATGTACTGAACTCTGATCGTCGTCTTAGTGTTCGAGTGATAGCAGAGCAGTGTAATGTGCCAAACACAATAGTGCACGAGATTATTAGGGACCAATTACAGATGCGAAAAAGATCACGACAATACGCCGTCTCACACCGCGCTTGTCGTGTCGGACTTCTTGGCCAAGCACGGCGTGGCAACGCTGCCGCACCAGCCCTACAGCCCGGACTTGGCACCACCGGACTTCTTTCTGTTCCCGAAGATAAAGAAGAGTTTGAAAGGACCGCGATACGGGACTTTGGACGCCGTCAAAGAGGCCGTGACGACGTGTCTTCGAGAGGTTCCCGATGATGCCTTCGCGGGAGCGTTCCAGGAATGGGAACGCCGCTGGAACAAGTGTATCGACTCACAAGGGTCCTATTTTGAGGAATATTATCTTAAGATATGTAAAAGTGTAGTAATTTTTTTCCTGAGCTCAGTACACTTATTTTCCGGATGAACCCTGTATTTCTTCCATACTTCCTTGTCCTTTACTTACATGCAAACAAATATAAAATAGGTCATGTGCACAAACACTGGTACGCATACGCTCATACATGTTTGCTTCTAAATCTACATACAGGCCTAATAATAGGTATTAATACCTGTAATACCCCTCAAGCCGCCGCAAGGGCTTGTGGCGGGGGGTGCTAGGTCACCACCCGTAAAAGAGAATAAAACTACATGCAAAAGCCACAAATTCGTGCCAATCTACACACACAAAGTCGCATATATTCATGCAAAAACCTTTACAACTTACACGCATGAAAATACATATACTGTCAACTAACATACTCATGCACCTAACAGCTTTGCAATATTTAATTTTGTTCCGACTTGTAACTTAAATGTTTTTGATATTTCTAAAGTGACTTCGGAATCTTACTATTATGATTTCTGATTGTTCTGGGGAAGAATGAGTATTTGCATCCATCTGTATTGGAATCTATCTCCCTCATTTTATCTCTGTGGTCTGATCTACCCAAGTAGTGTGGGGCCATTATTATTCCTTTTGTGTCATCGCTAAACTCGCTGGTTCTGAATCTTTCTAAAGTCTAAATCTAGCTTGTTCTCCTCGTATTTCAAGTGGCTCCCAGCCTAAATCCCCTAAGAGACCTGTCACACTTGTGTTCTTGTTATAACAATTTTTAACGAATCTGGCGGATTTTCTCTGGACCTTACCTAGTTCTATTAGCCACATTTTTGCCCAAGGATCCCAAAATACTTGCGGCATTTTCCAAGTGAGGCCTAAATACAGTGAAATAACACCTTTCTTTCACTTTCTCATTACATTTCCCCATTACCCCTTTAATGGTGTAGAGTTTCTTTAAAGATAATATTCATCGTGTATCTGGAGATGGCTTACACACCTTATTTTATGCCCAAAGAGAACGACGTCTGTAGTAATTCCCTTCAGTCAAAGAGATTTTTGTTCTTGAATGAAGATCCATTTCATAACTTAAGTTCCTCTCGAATTTATACTCCGTAGGAAGGGCTATCAAAAAGCTCAGGAAATATGGACATAATTGCTAATGCATTGCGGCAATATCTCAAAATTGCCCAAGCCCATTGTTATCACCACAGCATATGACGTACCTACATTACAATTATAATTACACTCTTATTTTGAACACAGACTATAGTATTTTTCTCACATCGGCATGTTTAAAATCAAAGTGTTGTTTCAGTATTCCGGGAATTTCATAACCTGCAGAACTGGATAGTTTCGGCAGAGACATTTTTTGGTGTATATTTCCATTTCGAGGTTTGTCGTGAAATATAATTGCATTTCTTTGTGAACGTATTGGGATGACACACACTTAAATTCGGATGTGGTAAATGTTATGAGGAAATAAGTTTAAAACCTAAGATTCCAAGGAAATTGGCAGTCTAGACATGTGGTGAGAATATATTATTGCAGGATCTTATCTTTTGTAGGCAGCATGGACGTCATATTAAGTAGGGGGGCGTGCTTCTGGCGACTGACCCGGGTTCAAATGTCGCTTGACGCTGTTGGATAGTAGCATTATTTTGATTTTGTATGTTTATGCTGATTTTGTAAGAAAGGCGTGGGAAAAATTTTGAAGCTTACCATGGATATAAATGCGTGTTGCTTTGGGGATGTCTTCTTGTTGGGGAAAGGAGTAATTTTTGGGTAAAGACGCTTCTTTCTCTCTCTCTCTCCCTCCGATTGGATTTGGTAAGCACCCGTGGGGTTGCTTTGAGAAGACTCACTAGCGCAGCGCAGGGGTTCGTGGAGTTAACAGATGCCTCTGGACCCCTTGGACTTCACCCGAACTTTGTGTGCTTTTTCGGCTAACGGATCTTCCTTGGAAAGCACAGGCGCTTCACGTAAAGGAACTGGCCCCTCCTTGTTACCCATCGATGTGTCGATTTCACACGCCATACAGGGCAAAGTTCGGTGTAAGATCTACCCTCACCCGTCCAAAAAGCCCCGGGTTCATTGCCGTAGTATTTTATGCTCAGAACTCCCCTGCAAAACCTTGGAAAAATACAAAATCGATTATTTCATCATCATAGGATATATTTTATTCATATAAAGCACATGGGTAAATATAAAACTTCTCACAACGAAGAGTGTACGTACAATGCTGGTGTAATTGACACAAACCTGACTGATCGATAGTGACAGCAGAGGAAAAAAATCAGGTACAATGGAAATTAGAAAGACAAGTGTGTAATACACAGTGAATTAAGAAGAAAAAACTAGTACATGTTCGTATACACACACACATACGCATAGAATAAGAAAGAAATCACTATACACACATATCCATAAACAGAAGTAATGCAACCATTTCAGAGAGTAAAAATCAATGAATCTAATTGCCTGGGACCAAATACACCCTATTGTACACCGTCGCAGAGCAGGTAGGGTGACTATAAATCGCAAGTCTACCCCTGCAAGCCGAAAAGGGGACCTGTGGCATGGGGTGTTATGTGACCAACTGACTATTGAAATCGGGGTTCATATTAGATGAAAGTTTTTCGCATATCAAAGTAGTCGTATTATAATGCAACAATTTCAGAGAGTAAAAATCATTCGCCTTGACCGGGCAAATGATTTTTACTCTCTGAAATGGTTGCATTATAATGCACACATAGCGGGTGATTCCGTTAAAGTTACTATTACAGTTTCTTGAAATTTGAAAACAGAAGTAAATTTTACGTTTCAGAAGTGCGTGAATAGTAACAGGAACTTGGCCAAGGTTGTGGTCAGTCTAGCAATGCCCAAACCAGATTATTTCTAATGTGCATTTCTACAGGAAAATTGCATTAAATCATCTACATCTGCATAATACCCCGCAAGCCACCGCAAGGGCGTGTGGCGGGGGGTGTTAGGTCACCATCCGTAAAAGGGAAAAAACCCGCATTCAAAACCAACACATGCATGCAAACCGATATCCACGGTGGTGCAAACATTCAGGCAAAAATCCTATCATTTTACACGCATGCAAATACATATTTCATTTACATAATGCCCCACAAGCAACCATAATAAATATCAACTACATCTGGACAAATAGCCCGCGATCCACCCTATAGGTGTGAGACAAGGGGTACAAACACCACGTGGAAAGGGATGAAGGAAAGACGAGATAAAAAAGAAAACGGCTCAAAATCTCGGAAAAGACGTTCATGGTCGTTCAAACACATGTATGCGAAAAATTTAGTCTTAAACTAGTGTTAATTTTATCCACTACAGAAGTTCTCAGGTATGTTTAAAAATGAGCGAATGAAAATGTACCACAACCATTTATGCGATAGATACCACCATTAATAAGGCAGATCATGCCGAACTGGAGAACAAGAAGGGGAAAATTCTATTAATCCATGACCAGGAAATTTGTGGTCTTCATCCCTGACGCCATTAATAGAAAATGTGGTACATTGCAGTTGGCAGTGGACCACGTGTGGCATCACGTGGAATAAGTTATAATGTTACGGTTTCCGAACACATTTGTATGCGATTCCTTAATAATCTACAAAGTTCACAATGCAATCAACCTACAGGGTAATCCCGGGATTATTTCGGTCTAGGCCTAGCCATTCATCTTCGCCACCCCTTCGTAGCCATAATCTGTAACTCGTCTTCACACTTTGGGGGGATATTTCTGTTTCCGCCATTTTCTAAACGACTTGTTGGGTTGCTATCAAGTTCAGATGCAATCAAAATATTGTACACGCCTAATGTAACGATTGATTTCCGTCATACGAGTATTATGCTACAGAATTACACGAGAGTAATCCCTATTACTAGACGATGTACCCTACCGATTGGTTAACGACAGATTCTCAATGAGTTATGGAATACTATAGAGCGGCGACACCCTGGAAACGCCACTGTGCACCGCTTAGCACTCCCGAGTTACCCACTGTACCCCCGCGTTACCGGTGCCGCGTGCCCAATAGGCCGCACCCAGTCGGCCTAGGCGACAGCCACGGAGACGGGCGGATCGCTATGGTAGGCGGGATTTCCTCGAGGCATTTTCGTCCCCTCCCCACCCCCCTGCCTCCGCAGATTATAACTGTCGTCCCGCCTCCTCCGGGGAATTCTTTCTTCGTGCTCCCTTTCTTGCTCACCCGAAAGGGACGTAAAAGGGATGTTGGATTGCGAGAGGAGCGCCCTTCTCCAATTGAAAATTGCGCATATGTTTTCCGACGTCCACAATGGCCATCATCCCGTCCACAAGTAGCGTTCAGCGACCGGGAGAAGCTCATTTCTCGAGCTATCTCGTCGGGGAGGGGAAGGGGGGAGGGACCGCTTTCAGATCGCTTTGATTCTCCCGCAACGAATCAGCTCGAGCACGCAGAAATCGCCGTGCAATCTCTGTGCATGGGAGGAAAAACATCTGAATCTTGATGGCGTGACGATTCACCAAGTCCTTCTTGGTCACGTCCGGCGGAACGCGAGGAACTGCGTTCGATAGTGCTCCTCCCGGTTTAAATCTTAAGGAGGGAGGCGTCCTTCTAACAGGGATGGCAGTCAAAACGAAAGCCTTAACTAGTGAGACTTCGACGATTTCGTTGGCCAAGGAGCCGAATGAAGGAACGGAAGCAAAAACAAACGAGCGAAACTGAAAAGGAGGAAGAGAAACCGGAGAAGGGACTAAGCGATCGAAAATAAGCCGATGCTCTCTCCCATTAACGAATCTGAACCCATCTGAAGACTCATAGCTAAGCTTTGTCTTTGCAGCCCCATGCCCTCCTCCACTGTACTTTTCAAATACGTGTCTGTTGTCACTCTCATAATACTTTTTATGCCATCCTGAAACTTCTTTTTTGTCCTCGTACTTTTCCCTTCATCATATTTTCCAGTAAATTTTTATGCCAAAGGGCATGTCCAACAATTTTAAATTCCATTTCTCCATCTCTTTTATTGAAATTGAAAAATAAACTTGGCTTTTCCACATAGAAAATGTTTTATTCACTGCCTAGGTTTCGTTATGGTATAACACCTGAAGATGTTTTACCGTAACGAAACATGGGTAGTGAATAACAAAATTTTCTATGTGGAAAATCCAAGTTGTTTAACTTTCAATTTCAACATGAAGATTTTCCCCAAAGTCACGCCAGAAACTGTGTTATCCATTTCTTCTATTAAATTCCTTTCCTCTTTAATTTATTTCAATTCTTCTACGTTGATTACCTTGTCTATTCGTTTCTTTCTTGTCATCCCTGTCCAAATCCACTTTTCCACTTCTTCCAACCGAGACTTCTCCATATTTCCATCCAACGTCCAAGTTTTACATCAGCATAAATATCTACTCCAAATGAAGGTTTTTGCAAAGCATTTTCTTTGTTCAGTGTCACGTATTTGTTTCCCAAAAGATACTTTTGTTTTCATTAGCCTATTCTACCAAGGATATTCTTCGATTTACTGCAGAGGTGCATCTGTTACCACTTACTCCCCAAAGGCGGCGGAACTCTTCTACTTAATTCCCCTGTAGTTAAATTTACAAGCGGTTCTATTCTGTTTCTGGAAACTATAGCATCTTTGGTTTTCTTCTCATTTATTTTCAGTTTCCTTTTTGCCGAAGTTGTGGACAGGATTTTGAGAATTCTATTTTATTTCTTTCTATTCTATTTGGCTGATCCTGCCAGAGTCTCAATTTTATCTTCAAACCTAATGCTGTGTATCTTTATCCCATTAGTCTTCTGCTTCATTGTATCTGTTGCCTCTTCAATATATAAGTTAAATAGATGTGGCGAAATTGGACATAATTGCCTTTCCCCTTTTCTTATCCTTACTTCTTTCTCACATCGATTTACTTCTATAAAAGTGCTTTGGTTCCGGTAGAGCTGAAATATAAGCCTCCTGTACTCGTAGTACAGTCCTATTCTACTCATGGTTTCAAACATTCTCTGATGTAGATTATCGAAGGCTTTTTCCAAATCAGCGAAAGCGAGGAAAATTGTCCTGTCCATTTCTATCGTTCCCTCCAGGACAGTGGAAATAGAGACACATCGAGTTCTCTCTCCTCTGCGGAGCTCTTGACTTTGCTTAGACCTCTAAGGACGTGGGAAGTACTCTGAGAATTCAATAGTAGATAAAAAATACAAAACTATTAATATTTGTAACCAGTTTATATTAAAATCAGATTATTTATAAGTTATGATAATGAACAATGACATACTTGTATACTTTTAAATTTTAGTTTTCTTCACTTGTAGGGTTTCATTTTAAAGAAAACTATGAGATCATAAGGCTTTTAAATCACTCATTTAGAAGATTTTATGATTCTAAACTATTTAATCTTCCCCCCTCCCAACCACCACCATCTTCCTGAAGCCGACACTTAACCAAGTTTAATGGAGTTAGGAACGGTATCGTTTCTTTGCCGAGAGTTTAAGTCACGCCCCCGGGTCGAAAATAAAAACTCTCAGAGGGTACTCCCTTTCGTAGGTGCTGGGAAGAAAGGAAACACGTACCTCCTAGTTATATTTCAACTCGTAATTGAAGTCATTAGTTTCGCTTCGATTTGCCATCACAGCCTCACACGCCGTCAATTTCCGAAGGCCTTCTAACGAACAAGACGTTGTGACGAATTAATTAATATAAGCACGTGGTGACCGTTGCGTCACAGTCCACATGAGGTTAAAGCGGACGTTTGAACACAAAAGGAATTTGTCTTACAATTAAGACGAATCCGGAGAAATATGCGGTAAGTACCGCGATTTCCTTAAGCAAAATCACACGCTGGTGTGCTCAGAGTGCGCGGGTGCAATGCAAGAGCACAATTCTGAGAATTATCACGTTGCAAAATTCGTTGTCCGTCCCACACCGGTGATCGAAACTGCAACCTTAGGTTCCCGGCCGAGAAGACGTCAGCTCGAGAAGACGGTGGCTTCAACTGGATTGAAAGTACTCGCTCGGAAATCGATGAATCCGGGTCGAGGCGATTGATTTTTAAACTGAGAAAAAGGTTTCTCATTTTGAGTGCAAATCAACCGTTGATTCCGCTAAAGTCATGATTGGGATCGTGCATGGATGGCTGGTGACCTACCACCCCCCACCACAAACCCTTGCGGTTGGTTACAGGGTGTTAAGTGGATGGGGATGAATTTACTGGTCTCGTATTTACGCATTTAATTAGAATTTTCATTAAAGAAACCTTATTTTATAGAACGAATACCTAAGCAAAGCAATCAACCTTCTAGGGCGGCTTAGATTAGGTGAATGTTTGATAAATTCATCTATACTATTATTACGTTTCACCGACTCACCATCCCATGTGTATAGTCAGTGAAAATTTTTATTTTCTAAATGTGAATATCTCTCAAATGGTATCAAAGGCGCACCTTTTCTCGAATAGTACACGTATATCTGCTATCCATATCTGCGCCAATTTGCATGATTATTCTTTACTCGGTAACCTTACACAAAAACCAAACCACAGTAATGCTATGCACTTTTGGTTGCTTTGATAGATCATGGCTCGTGTTGCAGGATCTATACGACATGTGAAATCCGCAAATTGGCAGGGTATTACCCATATATTGGTACTCTGTCAGCCATCGCTGTTGCGTGTGGCGGGAATGATCCCACGCAAAGCACGGGAAATGAAAAAGGAGGCTAACAATTAAATAGTATTTTGATAGAATGGCCACATTTTAGCCTGTTGACTATTAAAAAAACGGGAAACCACCTCAATTATGATTCCCAAGAATGTAATGATGGGCACTATAGATAATATGAGTCCTGGCAACTACGAGACTCGGCCCAAGATGCCGTGTGTCGTGCCCGGCAGCGGGAGAGGCAAGGCTTCCGCGGTCGTCATCCCACGAAACCCTTGCAGGGAAGAAATAACTGCAGCAGGACAGAAGACTCAAAAGAAGACGAAAGTAGTTAGAATAGGAACCTGGAACGTCAGGACAATGTTGAGGAGAGGCAAATTAGAAAATATTAAGCGAGAGATGGAAAGAGGTAATATAGATGTCTTAGGTCTCTGCGAGGTGAGATGGTGGGACAGCGGGGATTACTGGAGTGACAATTATAGAGTGATATACAGCGGCGGGGACGAGAGCCAACGAGGGGTGGCCGTAATATTAAATAAAGGGGTAGGAAGAAGCGTAGTCAACATAGAGCAAGCGACAGATAGAATTTTACTCGTAGAGATTAAAGCAGAGCCGACGAACTTGGTCATTGTTCAGGTATACATGCCACCGAGCTACCACAAGGAGGAAGAAGTCGATAGGATGTACGATGGGTTAGAGGATATCATCGCGAGTGTACCTGCAGGGAAACATTTGATAGTGATGGGGGATTGGAATGCGACGGTAGGCGAAGGAATAGATGGTGGTGAGGTGGGGGACGATGGGTTAGGCACGCGGAATGAACGCGGGGAGAAAGCAATTGAATTCTGCAGGAGACAGGGGTTAGTCATCACTAACACATGGTTTAGACACCACAAAAGGCGTAGGTATACATGGAAAATGCCAGGTGACTCAGAAAAGTATCAGTTAGATTATATTATGGTTAGGCACCGGTTTAGGAACAGTGTGATAAATTCGCACAGTTTCCCAGGGGCGGATGCGGACTCTGACCACAATTTAGTTGTTGTGAAATGTAACGTTCGTTTCAAGAGGATAAGGCAAGGGCGGCGGGTTAGGAAATGGAATTTAGAAGCATTAAATGGATTGACGAGGAAGGAGTATCAGCAGGCTGTAGAGAAAATAGTGGATGACGGTAAAGACCTGAGTACCAACGAAGAAAAATGGGAATGTATCAAGAAAGGGATATTGGAAGCCGCTAAAGACACTATTGGAACCGTTAACGGGAAAAGAATAAGGAAACCATGGGTAACGGATGAGATGATTGCAAAGATGGATGAGAGGAGAAGATGGAAAAATGTAAACACAGAGTTAGGCAAAATGAAGTACAAAGAGTTAAACAATAAATTGAGAAGGGCCACAAATAAAGCAAAAGAAGAATGGTGGAAAACGCAATGCGAGGATATGGAAAGTTTACAGAAGGGTGAAATTGGTGCTCTATACAGCAAGGTTAAGTTATTATCGGGAAGTAAGAAGGCAAGATCTGTGCTAACAGTTAAAGATAAGTGGGGTAAGATAATAGTTGAACCAGGAAAAATCCAAGAGAGATGGAAGGAATATATAGAAACACTATATGGTAAAGAACTTAGGCCGACAAGGTTAGACATAGAAAAGGAACATGACGTAGAAGAAGATAGCTTAGGTCCAGGCATACTCGACGATGAAATAGAAAGGGCATTAAAGGAGATGAAAGCAAATAAGGCAGTGGGGGTGGACAATATTCCTGTAGAAATGTTGAAATGGTTAGGAAAAGTTGGGAAGAAGGCCATATATGGACTGATTCGTAGTATCTATGAGGAAGGAATCTGGCCGGAAGATTTTGTCAGATCGGTGTTAGTTCCTATTCCAAAAAAGGCAAAGGCTACGTCATGTGAGGATTACAGAACAATAAGTTTGATATCCCACGCAGCTAAAGTTATTCTCAGGATCATAAACAAAAGGATAGAGAGTAAGGCAAATGATTACTTAGGGGATGATCAGTTTGGGTTTAGGAAAGGAAGAGGTACGCGTGATGCCATTGCAGTAATGAGATCACTAATCGAGAGGAATATACTATAGAATACAATCAGGACGTTTTTGCCTGTTTTGTAGATTTCGAAAAAGCGTTTGATAGAGTGAATTGGGACAAATTAATGCGTGTATTGCAGAAAATAGGAATGGATTGGAGGGACAGGAGACTGATCCGCAACCTGTACATGTCTCAGACTGCTCAGGTGCGAGTG
Source organism: Hetaerina titia (assembly GCA_037158775.1). Taxonomy (NCBI): domain Eukaryota; kingdom Metazoa; phylum Arthropoda; class Insecta; order Odonata; family Calopterygidae; genus Hetaerina; species Hetaerina titia. The sequence goes on from CM073769.1 coordinate 939,003, forward strand.
GGGAACGGAGAGTCCGGATGGGCAGTGTTAGGAAGAGGTGTAAGGCAGGGTTGCCCATTGTCACCGGTACTGTTCAACGTATATGTAGAGGATATGATTAAAGAGGCATGGGAAGAACTGGAGGTAGGAATGGAAGTCGGAGGTTAATTCGTAAAATCGGTTAGGTTTGCTGATGACCAAGCATTAGTTGCTCAGTCAGCCAAGGGGTTGCAAGCATTGCTGAGTGAATTGGAGGCTCAGTGCGATAAATATGGGATGAGAATCAATATTAATAAAACAAAGGTTATGCGATTTTCCAGAAAGAAAAAGGCTAAGCTAAATATTAAAATAGGCGGGGAAAAAATAGAGCAGGTAGAACAGTTCACATATCTCGGAAGTGTTTTGGACCAATACGGTTAAAGTGGTAGGGACGTAAGGAGAAGAATTGCGCTAGGCAAGGAGGCTTTCTCAAGGAGGAGGGAGTTGATGACGGGGACGTTGAGTAGAGATGTTAAGACAAGACTCGTAAAAACTCTGATATGGAGCGTAGCTATGAATGGTGCGGAAACGTGGTCACTGAAGCAGGTGGATATACGTAGATTGGAGGCTTTTGAATTGTGGGTGTGGAGAAGAATGGAGAAGGTGAAATGGACCGAAAGGAAAACAAATGAGGAAGTACTGGAGATGGTGGGTGAGGAGAGGGGTTTGTTTAGAGAAATCCTATGGAGGCAGGAAAAATGGATGAAAGGCGTATTGAGCGGTAGGGGAATGTTGAAGAGGGTAATAGAGGGGAGAATGTTGGGCAAGCGAGGAAAGGGTAGGAACAGGATAGGGATGTTGGACGGGATGAAGGGAGGAAAGAAGTAAACAGAGATGAAGAAGCATTTGATGTAGATTAGGATGCTAGATAGGGTTTTGTTTGAAGTTACAAAATGTTTATTTGATAGTTGTGTTCATCCAAAAACAACCTTAACCGGTAGATTACCTAATAATAACTATTTAAAAAAATTTCCGCCATCGTTTTCGGCTATTCTGATCCTTTATCTTGTTTTGGATGAATGAAATTTTAAAATTGCCTATTCCACAGTTGATATCTCTCATCTTTTTTTAATAACACTATCGTGTATAGTTTTATTCAAGAGATATTATCAAAAGCATTAGGTTCTTAATTGTCCTTCTAATAATCTACATACGCTACTAAGCTTATCATTCAAGCGTTTTACAGATCTTGCTCCTCATCGCTGCAAGCGATCTAATTCGGTAATCAATTAAATTTCGTGTGAGGCCTAACTATTGGACGGTATCAATTCTCCCTCTCATAGATTCTCTTCACATATACGGAGTATTCTTTAGGTAAATAATTTTAATCGGTGATGGGATGGCGAATGGCGCAGATAGAGGAGAAGGTTAAACAAACGAGGAAAGGGAAGGAATAGGATTGACATGTTGGATGGAATGAAACGAGGAAAGAAGTATGCGGACCTGAAGAGGGTGTCGTGTAGCTGTAGAACTGTAGTGCCACGATTTCCGGTTGTGCTTTCTGTCTGGAGAGGCAAGTGAATGTAATTTTGAGCAATTTATAACCTGTGTCATCCAAAAACCCAACATATCCGGTAGGATACCAATAATTATCATAAATGCTAATAACTGACAAACTTAGCATAGGAGCCGATGGAGGGAAGAATATTTCAGTCCACGCAAGGCTCTACGCACTTAAAAACTGTCATTCGAGCTGGAACTTATTAGCAGGAGTTGATCATTATCTTAAGCTTAACTCCATCATTAAATAACACATCTTGGGAAAGATTATCATGAGGAGATTAAATAACACATCTCGGGAAATATTATCATGAGGGGATAAGGCACAATTATGCGTCGTTAAAGCCACTGCGATGCAAAACTCACTTGCCAAAGCAGTGTTCAAGGATATCAGTCCCTTTCTCAAGCAAGGGGAGTGGATTTGGATCCGATCATTACATTTTTCGTGGAATGAATTGCGCAGGCGGCGGTCAGGGCTAATGGAATGCGACCTCTACCCTTGTCATCAAACCAAACCTCGAGTTAATTATTATTGTGAGGATTTTGTGTAGTATTATTATTAGGTAATCTACCGGTTAAGGTAGGTTTTTGGATGGACACAACTATCAATTAACATTTTGTGACTCCCCACCTAGCAAACTAATCTATATCAGGTCCCTCTTCATCTCGGTGTACTTCTTTCCTCCCTTCATCCCGTCCAACATCCCTATCCTGTTCCTACCCTTACCTCGCTTGCCCAACATTCTCCCCTCTATTACCCTCTTCAACATTCCACTATCGCTGAATACGCCTTTCATCCATTTTTCCTGCCTCCATAGGATTTCTCTCAACAAACCCCTCTCCTCCCCCACCATTTCTAGTACTTCCTCATTTGTTTTCCTTTCGGTCCATTTCACCTTCTCCATTCTTCTCCACACCCACATTTCAAAAGCCTCCAATCTACGTCTATCCTCCTGCTTCAGTGACCACGTTTCCGCACCATTCATAGCTACGCTCCATATCAGAGTTTTTACGAGTCTTGTCTTAACATCTCTACTCAACGTCCCCGTCATCAACTCCCTCCTCCTTGAGAAAGCCTCCTTGCCTAGCGCAATTCTTCTCCTTACGTCCCTACCACTTTGACCGTATTGGTCCAAAACACTTCCGAGATATGTGAACTGTTCTACCTGCTCTATTTTTTCCCCGCCTATTTTAATATTTAGCTTAGCCTTTTTCTTTCTGGAAAATCGCATAACCTTTGTTTTACTAATATTGATTCTCATCCCATATTTATCGCACTGAACCTCCAATTCACTCAGCAATGCTTGCAACCCCTTGGCTGACTGAGCAACTAATGCTTGGTCATCAGCAAACCTAACCGATTTTACGAATTCCCCTCCGACTTTCATTCCTACCTCCAGTCCTTCCCATGTCTCTTTAATCATTTCCTCTACATATACGTTGAACAGTACCGGTGACAATGGGCAACCCTGCCTTACACCTCTTCCTAATACTGCCCATCCGGATTCTCCGTTCCCCACTCGCACCTGAGCAGTCTGAGACATGTACAGGTTGCGGATCAGTCTCCTGTCCCTCCAATCCATTCCTATTTTCTGCAATACACGCATTAATTTTTCCCAATTCACTCTATCAAACGCTTTTTCGAAATCTACAAAACAGGCAAAAACGTCCTGATTGTATTCTATAGTATATTCCTCTCGATTAGTGATCTCATTACTGCAATGGCATCACGCGTACCTCTTCCTTTCCTGAACCCAAACTGATCATCCCCTAAGTAATCATTTGCCTTACTCTCTATCCTTTTGTTGATGATCCTGAGAATAACTTTAGCTACGTGGGATATCAAACTTATTGTTCTGTAATCCTCACATGACGAAGCCTTTGTCTTTTTTGGAATAGGAACTAACACCGATCTCACAAAATCTTCCGGCCAGATTCCTTCCTCATAGATACTACGAATCAGTCCATATATGGCCTTCTTCCCACCTTTCCCTAACCATTTCAACATTTCTACAGGAATATTGTCCACACCCACAGCCTTATTTGCTTTCATCTCCGTTAATGCCCTTTCTATTTCATCGTCGAGTATGCCTGGACCTAAGCTATCTTCTTCTATGTCATGTTCCTTTTCTATGTCTAACCTTGTCGGCCCAAGTTCTTTACCATAGAGTGTTTCTATATATTCCTTCCATCTCTCTCGGATTTTTCCTGGTTCAACTATTATCTTACCCCATTTATCTTTAACTGTTAGCACAGATCTTGCCTTCTTACTTCCCGATAATAACTTAACCTTGCTGTATAGAGCACCAATTTCACCCTTCTTCTGTAAACTTTCCATATCCTCGCATTGCGTTTTCCACCATTCTTCTTTTGCTTTATTTGTGGCCCTTCTCAATTTATTGTTTAACTCTTTGTACTTCATTTTGCCTAACTCTGTGTTTACATTTTTCCATCTTCTCCTCTCATCCATCTTTTCAATCATCTCATTCGTTATCCATGGTTTCCTTATCCTTTTCCCGTTAACGGTTCCTATAGTGTCTTTAGCGGCTTCCAATATTCCTTTCTTGATACATTCCCATTTTTCTTCGATAGTACTCAGTTCTTTACCGTCATCCACCATTTTCTCTACAGCCTCCTGATACTCCTTCCTCGTTAATTCATTTACTGCTTCTAAATTCCATTTTTTAACCCGCCGCCCTTGCCTTATCCTCTTGAAACTAACGTTACATTTCATAACAACTAAATTGTGGTCAGAGTCCGCATCCGCTCCTGGGAAACTGTGCGAATTTATCACACTGTTCCTAAACCTGTGCCTAACCATAATATAATCTAACTGATACCTTTCTGAGTCACCTGGCATTTTCCATGTATACCTACGCCTTTTGTGGTGTCTAAACCATGTGTTAGTGATGACTAACCCCAGTCTCCTGCAGAATTCAATTGCTTTCTCCTCGCGTTCATTCCTCGTGCCTAACCCATAGTCCCCCACCTCACCACCATCTCTTCCTTCGCCTACCGTCGCATTCCAATCCCCCATCACTATCAAATGTTTCCCAACAGGAACACTCGCGACTATATCCTCTAACTCATCATACATCCTATTTGTGTAGTATATCGAATGAATATTAACACTCAAAGTCGCTCATAGGTAATGTGATAGATATTTAAATCCAACAGAAAATGTTTGGAACCCTTAAGTTTAGGCCATTTGTGGAGTGTTTCTTTAAAAAGTGAACTTGACTCGTCTAAGTTTCCTCTACGCGGGGTCACGGGGTCAACCGATAGTGTCTCAGTGAGTGCATGAATTTTCATTTTGAATATTCCTCCCAAGATTCAATTTTCAAGTGAACGGTGGTCGGAATGAAATCCTATACGCTTTCGTTTGTTTAAATGTTTCATGAGGTTCACCTCAGTGTGATGGATAGAATATTTATGGTATCTCTACACGTACATATTACCCCGCAAGGGCGTGTGGCGGGGGTTGCTGGATCACCAGCCATGCATATGAAACACGCTTCCTTGCTCCTGCTCCATGATGAGGAATTTGGCCATTCCGCGTTCGAACGAGGTCGTTGCTAAGACTTTTTTACATATCCCCATGGCACATACTAAGAGAGTTACGTAGTTTATCTAGCCCTCGTGCAAAGGAAATCGCTCGGGATCGGGGGGAGCACAGCCTCATGGATATCACGAGGCCTGTGCCTCTCGACTCTTATCTTGATACACGGCAACGATAAAATAATCGAGATGTAGACATGCTGAGATTGCCCCTCGGAAATGGTTGTCGAATCTTCAGCGTACAATCAATCCATAGATCTACTATGCGAAAAGTTTTTGCCTTTCTCCGCAATAGCCTTGCTAATTACATTGAAGAAATTCTCTTTGCCCATTTAGGTACTGCTTCGTCTCCAACAGTGTTGATTTTATAGCATTTTGTGATTTGATCAGTGTTTGAATTCCACGATTGAATAATAGAAGCAACACACTGTCGTATTTTCAAGTTTTTGGCCGACGAATTTCTCGTAAGATCGAACATTGATGGAAATTATTAGTTTCGTCGACTTATTTAAATAAATAATAAGTACTATATGATTGATTAATGCTAAAGAATGGATTCATATCAAGTGCTTGCGAATATAGGACTGAAACTGGAGCCGTACTAGTTGATGATAGAGGGGAAATGAAAGTTTTTATCGAAGTCGTTTCATCTTTCTTATATTATGATATCTCGTACCGCAGGTCGATTGGGGGAGTAACAACATTTTTAATATTGGCGCAGAGAAGGCGTATTTCCAATTTAGCCAAGAGATATTTCAATTACCCTCTTCTCCGTGAGTGTCTGACAACCTAGTTTTCTAATTATCTGTTTACACCACTAAGCTTATCATGATAGCGTTTTACAGACCTAGCTGATCTTCACTGCACTCGATCTAATTTGGAGATCAAATCGAATTTGCTTGTGCAGCATATTCTGAATAGTACGGTATTGAATGTGTTGTTGAATGGCGGTATGTAAGCGTGTTAAGCAATCGTAGAGGAAGGTGGAAGGGAATAGAAATTTTGGAAAACATGACAGTGGAAATTGTCTGAAACTGAAGAAGTCACCGGTGTAGTTGAGAAAACTTCCAAAAATTTTCATACGGTTTAACCAGTTTTCTAAATTTTGGAGTGGGAATCGAAATCATTTAGATACGGACATTCCTATTCTGAAATATATAAAACTATTGTCCGGGAAGGCCATTTTACAGTAATTTAATGAGACGCAGATTCAGGCATATTGGAACTACCTTGAGGTCGATTTCACCACCAAATTATATTCACGTAGATGGAAAATCAATGTCATATTTTGAACATAAATTAAAAAATGCCTCACGATAATTTGTATCCTTATATTTTTCAGACAGCGTAAAGTATAATTCCGTATTAACTGGCTTTCAAGAGGATTTATCTAATCTCCCGGACACGTCTGGGGTCAATAAATCTGTCAAAGGAGAGACAGTGTATAATTTTATATGGAATTCAACCGGGGTGAGGCACAAAACAACCGGCGAGATTTTAATCATTCATGCCTTTACTAGTGAGAGGTCCTCTGGTATGCAACCCTTCCACACAAATCCTAGCGATCACAAATTCGGCCGATCACATTGAAAAACTATTTCTACTAATTTGCTCGATTGATATCGAGCAATTTATTCTACAAAAATAATAATAAACAAAAAAAAGCGACGGCTGTTTCGCCCTTTAAAATTCTCTCGAAGGGTATCCACATTTTTCCGCTTCCACCGTTCAAGTCTCCCGCCCCTTCATAGCTCGGATTCGGATGCATATTTATGAGGAGCGGCGACCTTCACACTGGTCTGGGTGGACTCGGGGCTCTTTCAAGATCAAACGTGTCCACCGGTTTCCTCACTTCGAGCTCCAAAATTTGCAAAAAATGTGCACACTCGGATAAGTCCACAATCCAGTTTGCGACCGAAAAGCATATGAACACCTACACTTATTTCTTGGCGTTTCTTGAACACAAGAGTTTTTATTCTTTTTTAATAACGATCTATTTCTTAGTAATTACCCTATCATTTGTTTAAATTGATCTATTTCTTAGAAATTTAACTATAATTTGTTGAAATTGGTCAGAATAACGACTGCTAAATGTTATAATCAAGATACAGTAGATTCTTCGTTGCCCTGAGATTAATCCTCACTGAAATATTGTTACCTGGAGTCCATTTTTATTTTTCGACGCAGTCTCTAAAGATATTTGTGCCCACGAATCCCATCGCTTTAACTTCGCCCATAAAGTCACAAATCATTAAAGTCTCTGGACTGACATCCCAGCCACATTTTTACCTCCCGTTCAACATTCTCATCATATGAGAAACGTTTGACGCCGAGGTGAGTTTTTAGCGGACCAATCAGTGTCGCTTGGAGATGAGGCGAGGAGGATCAAGCAAAACGGGAAAGGTTGAAGAAATTGTTACCCTATTTCATTACCATTTCTCTCAGATTAATCGGGTCACATGATGTTTGACATCTTTGCAATGGCGTTATTCCACCGTAATCAGGCTGCCTGGACCTTTTATTCGTCTTTTAGCCCGAAACGGAAATTCTGAATAAATTATTATCATCAAGCTGGATTGCGTTTCCGACAAATGAAACTAATTTAATAAACCACTCATTACTATCTTCGGCTTTCCAGAAATAATTTGTGACGCATTCAATCATATTTCTTCCTGTATGCTTCGGCAATTTGTTGATACAAGAAGTTGTCGTCTATTTACCGGAAAACGGTTTGTAAAATATTTGTAGGTCTTGTTTCAAGTAAGAAAATTGATTTTTTGGGTAACGTTAGCTTTCGTAGTTCCATAATTTGCACTAGGACGGTACTGGGTCCTCTATCAGAGCAAAATAAATCTCTGGAAAAGAATAGAGGTGCTAGAAATTGAAAAAAACTGTTTCAAGTAATAAAAAAATAGCGAGATCACAAACTACATATTTATTGAAGATTTTACGCCGATACAATTCTTTTAGCAAGAATATACGCAGTAAATGGTATTTGAGTGTCCACCAATATTGAAATGGAGTAAATTTTGAAATTAAGTCTTTAACATTAGTATTTATGGACAGACAGCAAAATTTCCGCAGTAAATTACGCCCTTCATCATAATTCTCTCGATTTGAACGCTGACTTTTGGGTATTTGGTCGTTTGTGTTTATGGAGGGGGGAGGTTGAAAACTAAAATAATGTCCTCTAAAACTCATATCCGTCACCGTACTCCCTGAAATAGAATTCTCTTAGAAGGAACGAGTTTAGATTTTACACGCCATCACTGAAAAAAATACACGTGTGATCGATATTTTCCCTTCCTCGATTTTATTTCTTCTAGATCTAAATACTACCCCGCAGCTCGCAGCAACGGCCTGTGGCGGGGGAACGCCACCCATAAAACCACATGCAACATAAACAAAAGCTCTCCAATTCCAACCCACACAAGCGAATATATTCATGCAAAACCTATTTAACTAGCACACATACAAATACATACACAAGATCATGCATCCACGAATATAGCAAACGTCTACCCAGTGTTTAATCTTGTCCACGCTTGTAATTCGAATATATTTACTATTTCTGTTATGACTCCGATTTCTTACTATTATGATTCCTGAGTTTTCCGAAGGTGTCCCGTTTCTTATTTCTTCATCGGCAATAGCTCCAAGAAGGCAAGAAAGTGGAAAAGACGTGATATTCTCTCATCAAGAAAAGGTTTTAGTTTTCCAAAATACAACAAAATCAATTTTAGGAGCAATGATTTTGTGGGATCAACTCGAGATCATTGATAAATATATTGAATTAATCACCTCCCGTAATGGTTGGTTCGAAAAACTTGTAGGCAAGCTGCTGTCTCCAAACCGTCGGAAATATACCACCCCGAACTCGGCTCATCTTTCGCTGACCCCATCAACTAAACCAAATTAATGTTCATACCGAAAAAAGGAAAGAAATATTTGTACTTTTCCACAGATTTTATTAGATGGTGCAACGCGTTTCACCGACTTGCGGCATCATCAGGTGCCGCAAGTCGGTGAAACGCGTTGTACCATCTAATAAAATCTGTGGAGAAGTACAAATATTTCTTTCCTTTTTTCGGTATGGATATTAAATACTTCCACGAAGTGAAGCCTGAAACAGTAGAATATACAAATTAATGTTGTGAAATACCGTACGTTATGGAATTATTCTATTATGAATCACATGGGATAATCCCTAGTGATCATTTTGTTGACATTTTTAATGACCCATTGAATTGGTAATTGGATTGAAATGGTAATTATTGTAACCTATTGGTAAATTAAATGCTTTTTTTCCAAAGACCTGAATAATGGCCTGGACAAAAGTGGTATGTATTTGTCGAGGTGCAATACTGCAAATTGTAATTGGTTTCACACTGGTCAGACAGGCGTGAAGTTTAATACGTATTCGGATTCAGAACATTTAATGTGTATTCAAAAATTTGGCAATGATTCTATAAACGCTAAAAATTTGGTGGACATTTGACAAAAACTTTCTGCATTCATTTTTTCGTTGTACACCAATGACTTATTTACATATGTTAACAACTGCTCTGTCCCCATCTTTTTCGCATCTGCTCCCTCCTCTCATCTTAGAGGCATAATAAATTAGACGCCACTGAATGTTAGCTGGGCACTTTTTTATAATTGTGAGAATATAATAAATCGTTGACATTATATCAGACGAGTCAAAAATAAAACATATACATGCATTAAAACTTTTCGGGTAGCGTCTGTACCTGATTTTGGTGTAATTTATGGAAAAATGAGTCAATGCTACTGTTATTTTAAATTAATCAACGATCGAGTGACAAAATATGCCTGCAGCTAATAATAAATACAACTTCAAATAAATTATAGTCAAGAAAATAAATAATAACCAAGCGTCATTCATTGAGCTTGGTTAAAATAAGCATCCGCTTTATTTATCGCTATATTATTGATATAAATAAATAAATAAATATATATGTAGCAATAGTTCTAGTTATCTATAAAATAATTTTAGATGAATTTCATAACATGTTCTCGTAGTTTGTGCGTGTTCCTCTGCCATAGGACCCGCTAACTATTAATAATTGCTTCTTAATGATTTTAGCAAGTCACCATTTTAGCCGTCACTGGCCATCAATCCTATGTATGGGTTGATCCGCAGTACTCCATTCAGTTCTCCCGATAACCTCTTCGTATCGCCATAATTCTTCCCGTTGACGTCTGCCATTACCTAATTAATATGTGTCTAGTCTCTTGGGTCCCTCTTGCTTTAGTTACCCCAGCTTGATCTCCTCATTTCGTCGACTGTGTCTGCGCCAGGATATGACTAATCCTACCCTTTTCAGGTTTCAGCAAGAGGTCATTCCTTTCCCCATTCTGTGTACACCCCATTAGTCGTCACATTCATTCGCACTGTCAATTTAAATGTCTTCGCCATTTTGCAAAGCTCCCCCTTTTTGCCTCGTGCTACCGTAACACGAATCGATACCGTGGGAGAACGTTCTTCGTGCATTCATGATAAATTAATTTTTTAATCACATGGTTACATTTATTTACACTCTATTTGAATGTTAGTTCTTCAAATAATTGTTCTTATCATGATTTTAATAAAAAATTTGGTTTCAAACGAATAAACAAACATCTGCCTGATATTAATATTATTTTTTAAGCTGATATTTTGTTATCAATTCCATAAAGAAACAAAACATATTTTGAACGTATTCTTTACTCCAATATTTGGAAACCAGAAATTTAATATGACTTTATAAAAGATTCAATATGCTTTTCGTAAAATTGGTAAACATTGAAGAAAAAAAATATAAATATCGGACGATTTCATTTTGGACTTTCTCGATTTGATTCAATCATTATTTGCAAACGACTACTATCTCACCACCAATGTACGAATATTAAAAAGCATGTTCCCCTGCAAGTTGAAAATTATTTAAAGTATTTCGACGAATCGAAATCTCCAGTTTCACAAGATTTTCAATGATAACACTGAACTCCTTGATGATATCAATATTTATCTTACACATGCCTCAATGAAGTCAGGCTCGAATCAAATGTCACTCCTACAACTTTTTATTTCCTTAATTTTATTTAAAATATGACACTGGGTACCGTATATGTAATTGATGATTCCTTGCATATGGAATAAGAATAAATTCCTCATAACTAAAATAAGGCTGTGGGGCTGTATAATAAACTAAGGCTGTAGAGAAAATGATGGATGACGGTAAAGAGGTGAGTACTATCGAAGAAAAATGGGAATGTATCAAGCAAGGGATAATGGGAAGCTGCAAAAGACATAAAAGGAACCGTTAACGGGAAAAGGATAAGGAAACCATAGGTCACGGATGAGATGATTGCAAAGATGGATGAGAGGAGAAGATGGAAGAATGTAAACACAGAGTTAGGCAAAATGAAGTACAAAGAGTTAAACAATAAATTGAGAAGGGCCACAAATAAAGCAAAAGAAGAATGGTGGAAAACGCAATGCGAGGATATGGAAAGTTTACAGAAGAAGGGTGAAATTGGTGCTCTATACAGAAAGGTGAAGTTATTATCGGGAAGTAAGAAGGCAAGATCTGTGCTAACAGTTAAAGATAAGTGGGGTAAGATAACAATTGAACGAGATAAAATCCAAGAGAGATGTAAGGAATATATAGAAACACTGTACGGTAAAGAACTTAGGCCGACAAGGTTAGACATAGAAAACGAACATGACGTAGAAGAAGATAGCTTAGGTCCAGGCATACTCGACGATAAAATAAAAAGGGCATTAAAGGAGATGAAAGCAAATAAGGCCGTGGGGGCAGAAAATATTCCTGTAGAATTGTTGAAATGTTTAGGAAAATGTGGGAAGAAGGCCCTATATGGACTGATTCGTAGTATCTATGAGGAAGGAATTTGGCCGGAGGATTTTGTGAGATCGATGTTAGTTCCTATTCCAAAAAAAACAAAGGCTATATCATGCGAGGATTACAGAACAATAAGTTTGATATCCCACGCAGCTAAAGTTATTCTCAGGATCAACTACAAAAGGATAGAGAGTAAGGCAAATGATTACTTAGGGGATGATCAGTTTGGGTTTAGGAAAGGGGGAGGTACGCGTGATGCCATTGCAGTAATGAGATCACTAATTGAGAGGAATATAGAATACAACCAGGACGTTCTTGCCTGTTTCGTAGATTTCGAAAAAGCGTTTGATAGAGTGAATTGGGAAACATTAATGCGTGTATTGCAGAAAATAGGAATGGATTGGAGGTACAGGAGACTGATCCGCCACCTGTACATGTCTCAGACTGCTCAGGCGCGAGTGGGGAACGGAGAGTCCGGATGGGCAGTGTTAGGAAGAGGTGTGCTCATTGTCACCGGTGCTGTTCAACGTATATTTGGAGGAAATGATTAAGGAGTCATGGGAAGAACTGGAGTTAGGAATGAAAGTCGGAGGGAAATTGGTAAAATCGGTTAGGTTTGCTGATGATCAAGCATTAGTTGCTCAGTCAGCCAAGGGATTGCAAGCATTGTTGAGTGAATTGCAGGTTCAGTGCGATTAATATGGGATGAGAATCAATATTAATAAAACAAAGGTTATGCGACCTTCCAGGAAGAAGAAGGCCAAGCTAAACATTAAAATAGGAGGGGAAAAAATAGAGCAGCTAGAATAGTTTACATATCTCGGAAATGTTTTGGACCAATACGGTCAAAGTATTAGGTACGTAAGGAGAAGAATTGCGCTAGGTAAGGATGCTTTCTCAAGGAGGAGGGAGTTGATGGCGGGGACGTTGAGTATGGAGGTTAAGAAAAGACTCGTAAAAACTTTGATATGGAGCGTAGCTATGTGCGGCACGGAAACGTGGTCGCTGAAGCAGGAGGATATACGTAGATTGGAGGCTTTTGAAATGTGGGTGTGGAGAAGAATGGAGAAGGTGAAATGGACCGAAAGGAAAACAAATGAGGAAGTACTAGAGATGGTGGGTGAGGAGAGGGGTTTGTTGAGAGAAATCGTATGGAGGCAGGAATAATGGATGAAAGGCGTATTGAGCGGTAGTGGAATGTTGAAGAATGTAATAGAGGGGAGAATGTTGGGCAAGCGAGGAAAGGGCAGGAACAAGATAGGGATGTTGGATGGGACGAAGGGAGGAAAGAAGTACACAGAGATGAAGAGGGACCTGATGTAGATTAGGTTGCTGGATTGGGTTTTGTTTGGAGTTACAAAATATTTATTTGATAGTGGTGTCCATCCAAAAAAACCTATTCTTACAGGTAGATTACCTTACCTTATAACTAAAATACAAGCGTCTAAAATGAAAACCATATTTTCTTTTTCATTAACTTGTCTTATTCATTAAATTCATATTTTCATAGAGTTTCCTAGTTTACTCTTTTAGCATGTAATGTAGTGTTGAAATTAGCTTGTGATAGAATGATTTTCCTTAACACATTGATTTATTTCAACGCTAATTAGGCATTTCCAGTTTTTCATGTGGCTTGGCAGATCGTGTACAAAAGTGTGGATGTTCCTAAGTTAATCCTTGTAGAACTCCCGAAGTTAGCGACGTGTTCACCGGAAGAATGCATGTAATATCGTGTACTGCTATTTATGACTGTAGTGGGATATCAATAAGTTATTAAGTAAGACTCATTTCATTAGTTGTATTCATCAAAATAACGATGAATGATAATAATGAAATCCTTGACGAAGTGTTTCCTTATTTCCAGGTTCTTGTTGTTGGAGGAATCAAATGGAGAAGTAATTCATCATGGGACATTACCATACGGTAATCATTGTACACTCTCTGTTCTCTAACGTTCACTGGAAAATTATTCTATGTGCATTCATTTATTTGCAGGGAATATGAAAATAATTGTTGATTGAACCATTTTCATCGATTATGTCACAGAGAGAACGACCAACCGCAATTTGCACTGTGTTAAGCATGTTCTGGACTAGCGCGGAAGGCGCAGGGATTTTTTTGGTTTCACTATTTTGTCAAATCAATGAATCTGAGCGAGTTCATAAAAGCTCCTCATTTACGAAGAGGTCAAATTTTTTCATTAGGATATTAAAACAGTCCTGCTGTCATCAAATCGTACTTTGCTTAACTATCATGCATTAGGAACAGCAGTACGAAATTAATATGAAGATATTTTCCTCATGCACTATAAAAGCTATAATGATAATGATTGTGGTAAGAAAATGTGACCACGCGCATACAATTCACTGATTAAGAAAGTTTTCCACGTTATCTTGGCATATTTTTTCCGCGACGCGGTAAAAATTACGAGTGGTTGCAATAAAAGGAAAAAAACAGGGTTATCTCTCAGTTTTGGGTCAAATCAAAGTACGTAGTTGAATTGATGATGCTGTCGATTAATCCGTAGTCTAACATCCATCTGAACGCATTAACGGAGGAGAATTTATACCATCATTTAGATTTAGCATTTGTCTATTTTTTTAGCTTTTGGCATTTAAAATATTTATCCCGTCACTAGAGCAACATTTTTTATCGTTTCCTAATGACAGAATCAGTTCGAAATTTGCTGTTTTTTTCCTTGGCTAAGTGGCTACGGCGTGTCGTTTCTAAATTTAGATTTTGGTTCTGGTCAGAGATGAGTCGTTCAACTTTTAAGTGAAAGAAACGCCCTCTCTTCTTACACTCGAAAACGTCAAAATCATTTGAATTTATCAGTGAGCACAATCTTCAGAGCATCTTCAATTATGAAATTCTGTTCGTACTTTACGTTCGGATTTCCCCATCGCTTGACAATGAGAAACTGAACTTAAGTTTTCTTCCTATGTTTTTGTACCGTCCCGATCGCGCGTAATGGGTTACACTTACGGAATACTTACATGTGTCTTGATATGTACGCACTTGCCATCCTCACCTTATTTAGCTGGACGTGATTGTCATACATTTAGCCATCCGCGAAGTTTCGTTTAGAGCTGAGATAAATGGTCTCCACACTCTGAGAGCGATGACTTTACAATATAATTCGCTTTCGAAAACCTGAGCTGAACTCTAAAATCACAAAGTTTCAAATCGAATTTCGGTTTATTCATACGATGAATAAGCATGATGATCTAAGCATACAAATAAAGTAAAATTACACTCTTAGAATTATTTAATTGAGAAATTAGTTGGGAAGGAATCGGGAACTCTTTCGCACGAAGCGAAATGGATGGATTATACTGCTCCATGTCGGGTGATCGAACACGGACTCGAGTCGAGAAAGCGGACTCAAGCGTGGGAGAATGGTTTTTTTTTATGATGCACACATTCAAAGGTCGATCTCTTTGTCGTAAAGTAGACTCTTTAATCCTTTGCGAGTCAGTTCTCGAGTGCTTTTAAAACTTCACCTCGGAAGACGTCGTCTTGGAGTGGATTCCATTGCTGTTTTCTTCTCCACTGCCTCGCGCGGCAGGACATAAAGAAGATAATCGTTTGTTCCAGCGTCGTTTTATTTCACCCCTTTTAACAAAGTGGCGAGATGATGGAAGTGTTTATCGCACGTTAGTGGCGCGTGGTGAGTGGGGTCAGCTGATCAAGAGAACGCCAATTGGGTGGACCAAAAGCGTTCCTTGTGGATGGTTGCTATTGGTACCTCCCTTTTTTCGTCCAAAGGTGATATTTGTAAGAAATTGTTATACTCCCGAAAGAATCAGTTCCAACATTACTTTCAGTGTCGTTACTCTAAGTGAATAAATAAATTAATTAAAAGAAAATAATATACATATTAATTTATATAGATTAGATAAATCTTCCAATATAAATTGTAATTCATCAGTTCAAGCGAAATAGATGGTGCATAAATTGATTACATCGGGAAATCTACGTTTGGGGCGTGGATAATAGTAGCTTGTGGAAGAAGGGAGGATATTGTTTTTTAAAAAGGGTTCAGGATACCCACATTTAAGTAGCGCGGGGGGTCTATTGTCAAGATACCTATTGAAAGAGGGTGTGTTGCCACAATTACGATTCCCTCTAATGGATCGCTTGGCTTGATAGGGATGGGGTTCATTTGGAAACATTTTTTTCTAAAATATTTTTTTTCTACCGTATCACGGTAGTCCAGGGGGTAGAGCGTTAGACTATTGACCGGAGGGCCTGGGTTCGATTCCCGGGCAACTCCAGGCAGGGCACTCTGGGGACCTGCAACTTCAACCAAGCTATGTGATTTTTTTGGGTGCCAGATCTTCCTGGGAAACAGTTAGCGGCAAAGGGAAAGGAACTGGCCCCCTACCCTGATGTGTGAATTTCACACGCCGTATAGGGTACTGAGTGAACTCCACTATCACCTACCAAACTGACCTTCGGGTTGATTACTGTGTTTATGGTTTTTTATAATTTTAACTATCGGCTTACATATATTATGCAGAGTTTAGGAAGCGAAAAAACATTTTTAGAAAGTAGTGGATCCGCAATCTCCCTATTCCCCCGATGACCCTCTCTTACATTTTTTTTGAAGCTTGAGTTTTCGCCAAAATGTATTCTATTCGCGATCATTGAATACTATTATCGATGAATCTTAGGCCGTTTTTAGTAAAAATGACATTTAAACGCTTTAATTTGAATAGTTCAAAATCTCTTAACTTAATATATAATCCAACATATAAAAAATCCAATCCAAAAAATCCAACATAATAAAAAAGAATAATTGCATTTCATAATCTTGTCGATGATCCTGATCTGATCTCTGTAAGAAATAGTCACAATAAAATTCCTAGGAATTTACAGAAAAGGATATAAAGAAGGCCGTCCTCTTGGAGTACGATTGCCAAGAAATCTTTCCCAAACTCGAAGAAAAAATTGCTTCGGTCAAAGAAAGGTGCACTCATGCATGCCCAATTTCATCTTTTAAAAATGGTGTGTGATATTTTGATTGTATGTTCAGATGACATAGAATGACCGCATTATTTCAGCGATGGTGGTAATGTTTTTTTGTCGATGCTTCGATGTCTGAGATCATTTTGCATCATCCACATTCGCAAAAAAAAGAGAAGCCGCGGGTGTCGGCCGAGATGATAGAACTTCAAATTGTTCCTCGTTAAATAGGTGAGGTCATGGAAATGGAGAAGAGGCGAAAAAAGTTTGACCGGGACGTACGGCATTAAGGACGTTTGTCAAAGAGACAAGCAAGAGCCTGTTTCGCAAGCCTGGACCACGGGAGAGAAAGAGATTCAGAAAACATCCATAAGAATCCCTTATCACATCCCTCCGTCGGAGACGGGAAAAGGGGAACAGGCGATCAAGATCAAGGGGTAGGGGAAAGGAGTCGAAACTGTACTTCCAGAGAGAAACATTCTTGGACTGCTGGAGCTTCCAGCGAAGAGAGGGCACGGGGATAGGGCCGACGCTGACCAACGTACTGTGGGGGTGAGGAAACTGCATCGTAATACTAGGCGAGGGGTGTTGCACGGGGGTGGGGGTTGAGAATGTAACCTACCAATGTTTGTCCAATGTGTTCCAAATGGAACCATTAACATTAAGGCAACGCGTCTTAATTTTTTTTACATTTTTCTAAGATGCAATTCTGCATATATTTTTTTACTCTGCTTTTTTGAAAATACGCAGAAGTGACCTCATGCTGCGTTGCCATGTATCGCTCGCGAAAGCCAGATTGCATCTTGCGAGCAAAGGAGTTTATAAAAAACTCTAAAACGCCTTTCATGTTGCATTAGCAGTGCCGTTAACCACTGACCGTACATTGCGGTTGTTATGGTGATCGTAAATATTCATAGCTCTTTCGTCATTGAAATCTTTTGAAGAAAGTAATAGCTAATCCTTTTTTATCCCCTCTTTTGCTAAATGAAATTAGTTTCAAGTAGTTTCAAGTTCGTATCTTCTCTTATGCTGCCGATAATTACAGAGTTAAGACTGACCAATTTAACGACTGCTCACAGTGCTGTAAGTAAAGATGAAATGAGCAATTTTTTCGGTTTTAATCGTTTCCAACAAAAAGATTAAAAATATATTCTGCAGTTGACTGAAAGTGGGATATATAATTCAGTACTTTGTCAAATCGTTGATTTTGTCGGTGTCTGAAACTCATTTTAGCGTAAATCCATTGCAAGTGTGTGTGGCTGGGGTTATGAAGTCACCAGCAATGTATGGACATGCACAATAACAACTATGACTGCCTGCTCACCCCCCTGCCACACACCTTTTTTGGTGGCTCGCAGGGTATTTATGTTGATGTATATGACACCCAACAAAGTAAATCACACGAAATAAGGCACCTTTGTACAACAGAGAAGTATATATATATATATATATATATATATATATATATATATATATATATATATATATATATATATATATATATATATATATATATATATATATATATATATATATGATTTCTTCGAAGTAACACGGAAGTGTTGAATAAAAAACTTAGACAGTAACACACAGCACGAGAACACATAAAAAGAACACTCACGATAATATCTTGATAATTTCGACGGACTTGAGCTCCGTTTTCTTCGGAAGATAAGATATGACTAAGGAAAAGGGTACGCGGTGCAGAGAGAGTATGGGACGAGGGAGAGGGGAAAAAACAGGCAGTGGGGGAGGGGTGAAGGAGGGGTATATGGAGGGGGAGAAAGCGGATCGGGGAACAGGTGGTGGGAGAGGGGTGAAGGAGGAGGTTATGGAGGGGGAAAAGGAGGCCAGAGGGGAGCGGAGATGGAATAAGGAGGATGCGGAAATAGTAACAAGCGACACAGAAAACTAACAATTCATCCACAGATCCCACAACACTCATGACCAAGGCATCAACTCACCAAGTCATCATAAGGGCTTGACAAGTCAAAACACAGGACAAGGATGACAAAATGTATGCGGATGAATAAATTGTCCCACCACCTCGCAAGAAACAAATCCACCTCCATCCATCTCAGCCCCACCCCCCCATTTAGTGAACGACATTGAGACCCGGATGTTGATAGGCTTTACACAGCCATATAAATGCCAATTCCATTGTTTTTAATTTTATAGGGTTATCGGATGGGGGAAGGGATGCTAGCACGGAAACATTATAACAGTGGTTGAAGGGGGTGTTGTGGTGGGAGGCATGTTTTGGGATGGGAAGACCCGCGGACGGGGAGGAGGGATTACATGAGGCGCGATGGTTGTTCACCCTGAGGTTCAGGGGTGTAGAGCACTGGCCTATGTAAAATGCCGGGCAGAGTTTGCAAGTCAGAAGATAGATTACATTCTGAGATGTGCATGAGGAGTGGGGGAAGGGCGGGAGAGAGTTAAAAGGTGGGATGGAGAGGGGTGGAGTGGTGAAAATAGGACAAGTTTTGCATCTTGCTCGCAAGCACGGAGTGGGTGTGATTCTGGGGGTGGGAGGGGATTTGGAAAGAGGCTTGGTGGATTTGAGGAGATCTGATAGGTTGGCGGGCCGTTTGAAGGTAACAGAAGGGCATTTAGGAAGAAGGTTGGACGAAACGTTGTGATTTTTGAGGCTTTGTGAGAAATCCCACCATACAGTGAACAAATGTTCATTCACATAGAGATAGATACAAGGAAAGCGGAAAGGAACATACATAAAGGACGAACACAGGAGAGGTGGGGAAGGCGGAACCAAGCAGACCACTAATTTAAAAATATTTTCCTCGACCGGGACTTGAACACCGGATCTCTCCACTTGCCGAGCGGATGCTCTAACCACTTGAGCTATCGAGAAAATGTACTTTACACTGAAATGTGTATATATATATATATATACATATATATATATATATATATATATATATATATATATATATATATATATATATATATATATATATATATATATTCTGTTCCTAATTCCTCTTGAGAAAGGTGGTTGGACCACCGAAAATTCGAGAACCAGTGAGTTTTCCCTCTTTTGTGTGTTTTGGTTTCTGTGTTTGTTATGACTATCAGTGAATTTACATTACACGTTTGTGGGTTTTCCAAAAAAGTGTATATATATATATATATATATATATATATATATATATATATATATATATATATATATATATATATACAGGGTTTGACCGGAAAATAAGTGTCTTAACAAATAAGTCTCTTTTGACAAAAGGGGAGTTGTCCAGTACGAATTTGTACCTGAACGACATGCTGCATTTATATCCAAGTGCTCGACAGGCTTCGAAAACGAGTCGCCCGCGTCCGGCCAGCGATCAAAAACATCTGGCGGCTGCATCACGACAATGCGCCGTCTCACACCGCGCTTATCGTGTCGGACTTCTTGGCCAAGCACGGCGTGGTAACGCTGCCGCACCCGCCCTACAGCCCGGACTTGGCACCACCGGACTTCTTTCTGTTCCCGAAGATAAAGAGGAGTTTGAAAGGAACGCGATACGGGACTTTGGACGCCGTCAAAGAGGCCATGACGACGTGTCTTCGAGAGGTTCCCGATGATGCCTTCGCGGGAGCGTTCCAGGAATGTGAGCGCCGCTGGAACAAGAGTATCGACTCACAAGGGTCCTATTTTGAGGAATATTAGCTTAAGATATGTAAAAGTGTAATAATTTTTTTTTCCTGAGCTCAGTACACCTATTTTCCGGACGAACCCTGTATACTACCTTGATCAAAAAGTTCCCGGAATTTATTCAGAAAATTATAAATACAAGTTTATTCATCTAAATCTATATTGTCCCCTTCAAAGTAATCCCCATCGACTGCAACACACTTATGCCAGCGCTTCATCCAATCCTCGAAACATTTTTTATATTCGGTTTTCGGTATGTCCATCAGTGCTTCCTGCGATTATTTCCACTTATTTTCCGGGACGAACCCTGTATACATGTATATATATATATATATATATATATATATATATATATATATATATATATATATATATATACATATATTATTAGGTAATATACCGTTTAAGGTAGGTTTTTGGATGGACACAACTATCAAATAAACATTTTGTGACTCCCTACCTATCAAACTAATCTATATCAGGTCCCTCTTCATCTCGGTGTACTTCTTTCCTCCCTTCATCCCGTCCAACATCCCTATCCTGTTCCTGCCCTTACCTTGCTTGCCCGACATTCTCCCCTCTATTACCCTCTTCAACATTCCACTACCGCTCAATACGCCTTTCATCCATTTTTCCTGCCTCCATGCGATTTCTCTCAACAAACCCCTCTCCTCACCCACCATCTCTAGTACTTCCTCATTTGTTTTCCTTTCGGTCCATTTCACCTTCTCCATTCTTCTCCACACTCACATTTCAAAAGCCTCCAATCTACGTCTACCCTCCTGCTTCAGTGACCACGTTTCCGCGCCGTACATAGCTACGATCCATATCAGAGTTTTTACGAGTCTTGTCTTAACATCCCTACTCAACGTCCCCGTCATCAACTCCCTCCTTGAGAAAGCCTCCTTGCTTAGTGCAATTCTTCTCCTTACGTCCCTACCACTTTAACCGTATTGGTCCAAAACACTTCCGAGATATGTGAACTGTTCTACCTGCTCTATTTTTTCCCCGCCTATTTTAATATTTAGCTTAGCCTTTTTCTTTCTGGAAAATTGCATAACCTTTGTTTTATTAATATTAATTCTCATCCCATTTTGATCGCACTGAACCTCCAATTCACTCAGTAATGCTTGCAACCCCTTGGCCGACTGAGCAACTAATGCTTGGTCATCAGCAAACCTTACCGATTTTACGAATTCCCTCCGACTTTCATTCCTCCTCCAGGTCTTCCCATCCCTCTTTAATCATTTCCTCTACACATACGTTGAACAGTACCGGTGACAATGGGCAATTCTGCCTTACACCTCTTCCTAACACTGCCCATCCGCACTCTCCGCTCCCCACTCGCAACTGAGCAGTCTGAGACATGTACAGGTTGCGGATCAGTCTCCTGTCCCTCCAATCCATTCCTATTTTCTGCAATACACGCATTAATTTTTCCCAATTCACTCTATCAAACGCTTTTTCGAAATCTACAAAACAGGCAAAAACGTCCTGATTGTATTCTATATTCCTCTCGACTAGTGATCTCATTACTGCAATGGCATCACGCGTACCTCTTCCTTTCCTGAACCCACACTGACAACCCCCTAAGTAATAATTTGCCTTACTCTCTATCCTTTTGTTGATGATCCTGAGAATAACTTTAACTGCGTGGGATATCAAACTTATTTTTCTGTAATCCTCACATGATGTAGCCTTTACCTTTCTCGGAATAGGAACTAACACTGATTTCACAAAATCTTCCGGCCGGATTCCTTCCTCATAGATACTACGAATCAGTCCATATAGAGTCTTCTTCCCACATTTTCCTAAACATTTCAACAGTTCCACAGGAATGTTGTCCACCCCACGGCCTTATTTGCTTTCATCTCCTTTAATGCCCTTTCTATTTCATCGTCAAGTATGCCTGGACCTAAGCTATCTTCTTCTACGTCATGTTCCTTTTCTATGTCTAACCTTGTCGGCCTAAGTTCTTTACCATAGAGTGTTTCTATATATTCCTTCCATCTCTCTTGGATTTTTCCTGGTTCAACTATTATCTTACTCCACTTATCTTTAACTGGTAGCACAGATCTTGCCTTCTTACTTCCCGATAATAACTTAACCTTGCTGTATAGAGCACCAATTTCACCCTTCTTCAGTAAACTTTCCATATCCTCGCATTGCGTTTTCCACCATTCTTTATTTGCTTTTTTTGTGGTCCTTCTCAATTTATTGTTTAACTCTTTGTACTTCATTTTGCCTAACTCTGTGTTTACATTCTTCCATCTACTTCTCTCATCCATCATTGCAATCATCTCATCCGTGACCTATGGTTTCCTTATTCTTTTCCCCTTAACGGTTCCTATAGTGTCTTTTGCTGCTTCCGATATCCCTTGCTTGATACATTCCCATTTTTCTTTGATTGTACTCAGTTCTTTACCGTCATCCATTATTTTCTCTACAGCCTGCTACTATGATACTCCTTTCTCGTTATTCCATTTAATGCTTCTGCGTTCCATTTCCTGACCCGCCGCCCTTGCCTTATCTTCTTGAAACCGACGTTGCATTTCATAACAACTAACTTGTGGTCAGAGTCCGCATCCGCTCTTCGGAAACTGTGCGAATGTATCACACTGTTCCTAAACCTGTGCCTAACCATTATATAATCTAACTCATACCTTTCTGAGTCACCTGGCATTTTCCATGTATACCTACGCCTTTTGTGATGTCTAAACCAGGGTTTGGTGATAACTAACCCCTGTCTCCTGAAGAATTCAATCGCTTTCTCCCCGCGTTTATTCCTCGTGCCTAACCTATAGTCCCCCACCTCACCACCCTCTCTTCCTTCGCCTTCCGTCGCATTCCAATCCCCCATTACTATCAAATATTTCCCTGCAGGAACACGCGCGATTATATCCTCTAACTCATCGTACATCCTATCGACTTCTTCCTCCTTGTGGTTGCTCGGTGGCATGTATACCTGAACAATGACCAAGTTCGTCGGCTCTGCTTTAATCTCTACGAGTAAAATTCTATCAGTTGCTTGCTCTATGTTGACTACGCTGCTTCCTACCCCTTTATTTAATATTACAGCAACGCCTCGTTGGCTCTCGTCACCGCCGCTGTATATCACTCTATAATTGTCACTCCAGTAATCCCCGCTATCCTCCCATCTCACCTCGCAGAGACCTAAAACATCTACAGTATATTACCTATTTCCATCTCTCGCTTAATATTTTCTAATTTTCCTGTCCTCAACATTGTCCTGACGTTCCATGTTCCTATTTTAACTACTTTCGTCTTCTGCGTCTTCTTTCCTGCTGCTGTTATTCCTTCCCTGCAAGAGTTTCGTGGGATGACGACCGCGGAAGCCTTGCCTCCCCCGCTGCCGGGCACGACACACGGCCCCTTGGGCCGAGTCCCGCAGTTGCCAGGACTCAATTTCTGTTTTGCGTCCATCATTATTTTCTTGGGAATGATAATTGAGGTGGTTTCCCGTTGCCTTCCTCAATAGTGTTTTTAACGTTACACCGTCACTTAATGGCCGCCGCACTGGGGTCAGACGCCATTGCAGCCGCCTCACTGAGGAACAGACGCTGCGTGGACTACCTTTCGTCTGGCTCCTTACCCGCGACCTATCTGGCATGGGTGACCCTTTCAGGAGTTATTATTACTCCCGCCAGCACAGCTCTAGGGGTCATCGGAACACACAAGCCCTTCCATCACGACAAGATATATATATATATATATATATATATATATATATATATATATATATATATATATATATGTAATTATGTATGTAAAAAACATAAACACAGTAATCAAGCCGAAGGTCGGTTTGGTAGGTGATGGTAGAGTTCACCCAGTACTAAGCCCGACGGCGTGTGAATAATCACACATCAAGGTAGGGGGGGCCAGTTCCTTTCCCTGTGCCGGTTATGGTTTCCCAGGAAGATCTGGTAGCCGAAATATCAACTAGCTTGGGTGGAGCTGCAAGTGTTCAGAGTGCCTTGCCGGGAATCGAACCCGGGCCCTCCGGTCAGTAGTCTAACGCTCTACCCGATAGTGTGTGTGTGTGCATACAGGTCGCACCCTAGAGTGGTAAAACTTATTTTCTCTAGCGCGAACGGAGCGGTGGAGGGGGTTCTTCCTGGCAGGGTTAGGTGGAGGGGGCTCTTAGCAACAGACCGACACCAACATCAGTCGCCTGCGGGCTGCCGTTGAGTGAGGACACCGTTTTTAGTGGAGCAAGGTTTTTGTCCGCGTCGAAAAACAAAATGAATCTGAATTTAGAGTAACGTTATTCCGTGAAGTTTTGTGCGAAACTCGGGAAGACGGCAACTGAGACCCTCGATATGATCAAGCAGGCTTATGGGGACACTACCCTAAGCCGTTCCACAGTATTTGAGTGGCACAAGGTTTTTAAAGAGGGTAGGGAGCTCGTTGAAGACGACCATCGCTCCGGACGGCCGTCGACGGCAAGAACCGACACGAATGTGGACAGAGTGAGGACACTGCTGAACACAGACGGACGCTTAACCAGTGAAGAAATTGCTGACCAGTTGGGTCTGTCTGCATCCAATGTCCAACGCATTATTTCAGAGGATTTGGCCATGCGCAAGGTGTGCGCCAAGATAGTGCCGAAAATTCGTGCCATGGCGCGCTCGTCGTCAGACAGCTCCTGGCCAAATACGGCGTTGCCACGTTGCCGCACTCGCCCTATTCTCCCGATGTGGCACCACCGGACTTCTTCTTCTTCCCCCTGATGAAAAGACAGCTCAAGGGACGACGTTTTGACTCGATAAAGGCCGTTCAAGAGGCCTCGACGAGGGTCATCAATGGCATCCCCAAAGAAAATTTCCAGCGGGCGAACGGGGAATGGGAGCAACGTTATACTAAGTGTGTAGCAGCTCAAGGAGCATACTTTGATGATTATTAAGTCAATATAAGTATATCGTCAATAAAATTCTTGTAAAAAAATCAGTCCTACTAGTTTTGGGTGCGAACCTGTAGATATACACACACTTCATGTCTCTTGTACCACTATTCCTTCTGCCACCTCCACTAATTTCACGTTTTGGGGCCATTAAACTTTCACTACACAATAATTATCCATTCGAGCGAGTTGGCTTGCGTAGACAAAATATTACTAGCAGGAGCGATGGGGGCGGGCAGGTTGTGTGGGATATAGCACACGACTTGAATGCCGGAGGGCCTCTGTCCGGATCGTGGGAGGAAACTGCGTTTGAAATTGATCGAAGTTATTCCTATTATGTAACTAGTGAGTGACGTCAGACTCAGAAGCGATTGCAAACACAGGTGTTCGGTCCCATAGGAGTTCGCCCGCGAGGTCAACTTTCTAACGTGCGCCGCACTAATATTCTCCTGCTCAATAAGGCATCGAGCAAACGGGGGGATCCTGGGAAGAATTAAAAAATGAAGCATTTTCAAATTCCCTTGCCTTGTCT
The DNA here is from genome assembly GCA_037158775.1 of Hetaerina titia. NCBI lineage: Eukaryota > Metazoa > Arthropoda > Insecta > Odonata > Calopterygidae > Hetaerina > Hetaerina titia. The sequence goes on from CM073769.1 coordinate 965,036, forward strand.
CAAAATAGATGATAAGTAGTGAATTAGGAATGAGGTTTGCAGGTAGTGAAACATGATACAATATGTCAAATATTTGTATTACCGAACGATTTAATATGCTATGCACACTAATTTTTTAGTATTCAGTTTGAGAATGACCGACATTTTGAGACATGGATAACAAGAAATGAGGAATGGTGGACAACGGAATGTGGATTTAGTTTCGATTATTAGCGAACCTATATTCGAGTGTGTGTGTATACATGTATACATATTAAAGGACAGGAAACAACCCCAAGGTCAATTTGATAGGTAATGGTAGAGTTCACCTTGTACTAAGCCCTCTACGATGTGTGAAATTCACACATCAGGGTATTAAGGGGGGGGCGAGTTCCTTTCCCTGTGCCGGTTATTGGTTTCCCAGGAAGATCTGGTAGCCGAAAAATCACACAGCTTGGGTGGAGCTGAAGGTTCTCAGAAACTTTCCTGAAACGAACCTAGGCACTCCGGTCAGTAATGTAATGCTGCATCCACTGGTCTACCAAATTCTCCCATATTTAGAAATAAATAATACAATGCACTGGTAATGTCAGTTATGGTAGGTTTTTGCATTGACACAGCCTAAAAGTATACAATAGTACAACGATCAATTCTCTTGGCCCTCCCAACAAAACACGCTTATTTGCCGCTACAATAAACTCTTCTATAATTCAGCATACCCTTTTTCCTCCGAGTATTCATTCCAACATGCCTATTACCATTCTGGTTCGCCTAGCATTCTCCCCTCTACTACAGTCTTCGACAACTTAAGACCAATCAAACTGATCTTCATTCTCCTTCTCCTTCGGCTTTCTCCTAATAATCCACTCTCCTCCCCCACCATACATCACTAGCACTTCTACATCTACATAATACCCCGCAAGCCGCCGCAAGGGCGTGTGGCGGGGGGTGTTAGGTCACCACCCAAAAAAGGAAAAAAGAAATACCGCATTCAAAACCAACACACACATGCAAACCCCAATCCACAGCAGTGCACACATTCATAGAAACATCCCATCATTCCACGCGCATGCAAACACACTTCTACCTCCCTTCACTCCACAAGCATGCAAGTACATACGCTTAACTACAACAAATAATTTTACCCCAGGACGCAGCAAGAAATTTATCGGGAACGTGCAAGCTAGTTTTTAGTAAGTAGCTAGGCGAAACAGCACCACCACAAGAACGTTCCACACAAAACTCTCTCCCACCCAAGGTGAGGAATCTGGCCCAACGCTGCAGGTGGGAGGAGGGCACACCCACGGAGAGGGACAAGGGATGGAAGGGGAAATTTAGGGTACCAAAAGCAGAGAAAACAATACTGTAAACAGCAATACATTACTTAATGGTTTTCCAATGCGGGCATGCGGGAAGGGTTTTGACACAACACACAGGAGGTTAGTGAACGTGCATGCAATTGAGTTTAACTAATTGTTACCTAGACGCTGAGGGTGGCAAGTGGCATTTTTGTTATCTCCGAGTGTGACCCTACAGTTGTTATCCCGTATTGTCCGTGGGAAGAAGGAGTCCTTGAATCTGCTAGTCCTGGCATCTATTTCCCAAATTTTGTACACATGATCCAAGCGACCAATGTATGTTGGAGCGCGAATAAATTTCGAGACCTCGGTGCTGAAACATGCGGATCTGAATTTATTTAGTAAGTTTAACCTAGCATTGAGTCGTCTTTCTTCCAATGATTCCCATCCCAACTCCATAAGCATTTCAGTGACGCTTTTCGATTTATCGTAACAATTTTTCCACGAAACGAGCTGCCCGGCGTTGGACCTTCACAATTTCCCGAATGAGGCCTTTTTCACACGGATCCCATACGCTGCATGCATATTCTAAATGGGGCCTTATAAGAGCGTGATAACAACGTTCCTTGACCTTGGAGTCACTTCTGCTGACAATGCGTCTAATAAATCCTAATTTTTTTATATGCTTGCCCGCAGACTTTACGTATATGGGTCCCACAAGTTAAGTCTTTAGTGAATGTAACACCTAGGTATTTCACCGTATCAACTACTTCAAGGCCAACTCCAGCTTATTTGTAAACGAATCCCGTGGATCTTTTAAAGAAATTTACCACCGAATATGGAGCGTAGCTATGTACGGCGCGGAAACGTGGTCGCTGAAGCAGGAGGATAGACGTAGATTGGAGGCTTTTGAAATGTGGGTGTGGAGAAGAATGGAAAAGGTGAAATGGACCGAAAGGAAAACAAATGAGGAAGTACTAGAAATGGTGGGGGAGGAGAGGGGTTTGTTGAGAGAAATCCTATGGAGGCAGGAAAAATGGATGAAGGGCGTATTGAGCGGTAGTGGAATGTTGAAGAGGGTAATAGAGGGAAGAATGTTGGGCAAGCGAGGTAAGGGTAGGAACAGGATAGGGATGTTAGACGAGATGAAGGGAGGAAAGAAGTACACCGAGATGAAGAGGGACCTGATATAGATTAGTTTGCTAGGTGGGGAGTCACAAAATGTTTATTTGATAATTGGGTCCATCCAAAAACCTACCTTAACCGGTAGATTACCTAAAAAAAAAAATTATTAAGATTTAAAGGCAATCCCCATTTTGAACACCATTCATTAATGCTATCTAAATCACGTGCTAGAATTAAACGATCCTCATCCCCAGATATCTCCCGAAATATCACTGTATCATCCGCCAACATCCTTATCTTACTTCTCACTTCGCGGTTCAAATCGTTGACAAAAATCAAGAAAAGTAACGGCCCGATAACACTTCCCTGAGGAACCCCCGAGGTTACTCGTACGCTGGTAGAACTAGCGCCGTCAAGGACTACCCTCTGTTCTCGGTCTGAAAGGAAGTCTTCAACCCAATTTATTGCCCCTTTGTGTATACCTGGGCCCTTTAATTTATGGATGAGTTTACCATACGGAACCTTATCAAATGCTTTATGAAAGTCTAAAAAGATCGCATCCACTTGCCTACCACTTTCACCCGATAAAAGTAAGTCGTGTGAACAATCCTAATTGGGTCTCGCATGAGCGAGTTTTCCTGAATCCGTGTTGATTGTCACTTAAAAAGTTAATGTTATCAAGATGTCTCATTATGGAACTGACAATTATGTGCTCTAAAATTTTGCAACATATAGAAGTGAGAGAAATGGGTCTGTAATTGCTGGGGTCCTCCCTGTCACCACTTTTAAAAATAGGCGTTATTTGCGCGGTTTTCCAATTCTTAGGGACCCTGCACTCAGTCAGTGATTTATTAAATATAAATTCGAGATACGGGGCGATGTTAGGAGCTAAGTGTTTTAGCACCCTAGCTGGTATGTTTTCGGGACCCAGGGATTTGTTTGGTTTAATGTCTTTGAGCAATTTGGCAATTCCTTGCTCGTCCGCTGTTATTTTTGCCATGGGTTCAGTATATATTGTTTCTTGGAGATACGTGGTGGCTACATCGTTCGTGAAGACGCTCTGGAAGAATTCGTTTGGAATGTTGGCTTTACCCTCCCTGTCAGTGTGAATGATATTGTTGCAGTTCCTTAAGCAAGCCACGGTTTGTTGACCCCCATTTACTTCCCTAACATATGACCAGAAAGCTTTGGGGTCAGTGTTCAAATACTCGCAGAGTACTTTACGTTTAAAGTCTTGCAAAGCGCTACGTAATTGTGTTTTAGTTTAAACTTTAGAGGATCTATACTTGCCCAAAAGCTGTTTATTATCCAAGGGTGATGAGTTCAGACCTGCTTTCTTTACCCTAGAGTGTAACATTCTCTGCTTTCGAAGGGCTTTTTTAACGCCTTTGTTGTACCACCTGGGGTCGCGATTTGCTTTAACGTATTTTACAGGGATGAAATCTGTTATTCCTTTTTGCATAATTTGGACAAACTGTGTCCAAGTTTCTTCCACTTCCTCTCTTTGTTTTCATTTATGCCCACTTAACCTTTTACATCCTTCCCAACATTCACATTTAAAAAGCCTTCAATCCACGAATATCATAATTTTCAATGACCATGTTACCACGCCATACCCAGCCACGCTCCAAATCCAAGGTTTGACGAGCCTTTTATTGACAATTTTTTTATTATCCCTCTCATCAATTTCCTATTCATTGTGAAAGTTTCTTTGCCTCACGCAATTATTTGTGTTATGGCCCTATAAACGTCCCTCGCACTTTGACCATTTTGTTCCAGAACACTGTTCGGTTAACTAAACTGCCCCACCTGCTCAAGTTTATGAAAACCTTTTGTATTTTTTAACTTAGATTTTCTCTTCCGCAAAATTGCATACCCTTTCATGATTCTCCGTCCCCCACTCGCACCTGAGCAGTCTGAGACATGTACAGGTTACGGATCAGTCACCTATCCGTCCAATCTACATACTCCTATTTTCTGCGATACATTCATTAATTCTACCCAATTTACTCCACCAAACACCATTGCGAAATCTACGAAAGGGAAAAATGTATCCTGATTGTATTCTATGTTCCTCTCTATTAGTGACCTCATTTCCATTATGACATCACGCGAGCATCACCCTTTTTCATGAGCCATAATTGATCATCCCATAATTTTCATTTGCCCTGCACTCCGTTCCCTTATTGATGATCCTGAGAACCACTTAAACGCGGATGGGAAATGAAACTTATTATTTTCTGTAGTCCTCACATTGAGTAGCCATTGACTTTTTTGGAATAGTAACTAAATCTAATTCGACAAAATATTCCGGCCAAATTCCTCCCTCAAAAATGGTGCGAATTACTCCATAAAAACTCATTGCCCGAGTGAGCCTGGACCTAAGCTATCCTTATCTGCGTCATATCCTCATTCTATGTCTAACCTTGTTGGCCTAATGTCTTTCCCAGATAGTCCTCCGGTTATCTCTTCCAAATCTTTCCTGGTTCATTAACAGAGACCAGAATAGCGAAAGGTAATATTACTCTTTCCCCATATCTCCAATGGACGCCACGACTTTCAAAACCATTTGAGCCTCATTCTGAGCCACTCATCAGTGTTCTGTCACTCAAACTCAACAATGTGGTACGACTGAAAATATCCTCCACTGCCCGACGAGAGGCTAGCTAATTAGTCCCTCCGGCCCCTGTCTGCAGTAATCTACGATGGCCTTCCTGTCCCTTCCATCTCCATGCCAATCAAAAATTCCCAGGCGCCTTTCTTTACTTGTCTACATAATACTCCGCTGACCGCCGTGGGGAAATATGTTGGGAGACCGACACCAATTCATGCACAGTCACAATCATGACACCTTTACACGAATATCACCAGTTCGACCGTGCACTGGAACAAAGTTAATTATACGAAAGAAGGCACTTGCATGCAAGGATATTCAATAATAGGATACGTACACGTATATTAAAAAATATGGGAGGAGTGTAATAAAAACTGGGTCTATTAAAAAAACATGCAGGATATAGGCAAGATATATACATTGCAAATACAAATTATCATCTTAGCGCCTGCGGTCACGTACATTTTGATCTGTAATGGTACGAGGAGAAAACGACACTTTAAATCTTTCCGTCCTATTACCTATCTCCCTGGTTTCACGGACCTGATCTCATCTGCCATAGTAAGTCGGGGCCTCTAAATGTGTCATTAAATCCTCGGATAAGTGACATGCCTCAAATTTACTCAGTAAATTTAACCTGTAATTAACTAGTGGATCCCATCCTATTTCTTCCAAAGGTGTCGTGACACTACTACCTTGTTCATAACAACTTTTCACAAACCTAGCTTCTCTACGTTCCACTCAATCCAGTTCCAAAACTAAGCCTACTTCGTGAAGGTCCCATACACTCGCAACTCTCATTTATGATTGTTTGGTGTTGTCGTTCGGCGTAACTTTGGTGGCACTTCGCGCTGATGATCCCTTTTGTAGTGAAGCAATTACATGTCCACACGATGCTCTCTTTGTTTGGCGTTAGTGCATCGCTTGAAGGGGTTGAATAAAGGAATATAGTATACCCTTTTCTGCGAAACATCCCGCACGACGATTCTCGTGCGAATATAAAACGCAGGTCCACACTAGGGAGTCATTCTTTGATGCTGGTTTTAATGCGAAATTTCTTCTCATCAGTGTGCGATGCGATTTTTGCTGTTTATGATTGAATTTAACGAACCGTAGGTAGGTTTTGGGCGAGTTTTCCTTCTGTCCGACCATTATTGCGATTTTTTTTGCTTTGAAAGAATTTTCAGTTTTTTTTTCAATTTTTAGAGAGGTGAGTGGGAGAGTGAGTGTAAGGGAGAGGAATAGAAAAGCAGGTTGTGCGTTGGTCTTCGAATAGCCTGCCTGCGAATATGCAGGACTCTTCATAGCCATCGATTTTCAAGGGTACGCTGAGGAGGATATACGTAGGTTGGAAACCTCTTCATTCTCGACTATAGCAGGCAAGACTGAAGACTTGTAAAAAGGGAATTCTTCAACGTCATCATCATCTCCTAAAGGCGGCCTTGTCGTTGTGGTCATATTCTGCTGTCTCTCCACATTGCTCCCCATTTTTTTTCAAATCCTTATATGTTATGTCTCTCATAGTAATTTTTAATTTCATTCAGAAACTTCTTTCTTGGCCTTCCTTTCTTTCCCAGTCCTTTTCCCTCCTTTTCCTTGTCCATTTTCCTAGTACTTTCTCTTTTCATTTTAGGAAGTTTTTATGCCGAAGAACATGTCCAACAATTTCAATTTTCCTTTTCTACATCATTTTCAATAAATGAATTTCCTCTTTAATTCCTCGCAACACTTCTACCTTGGTATTCTTGTCTATCGACCTAGTTCCTGTTTCCCTTCTCCAAATCCACATTTCTCTTGTTTCCAAGCAAGACTAATCCATCTTTCCAAATGTTCATGTAGTAATGCACTCCAAATAGACGTTTTTGCAAAATATCTTTCATGTGCTCATTGCTCTGTTATTCTAAGTGCGGGGATCGGGATGGTGCGATGGCGGATAACGTAGAGCCTCCCCACAGAGAGGGCCCGGGTTCAAATCCTGGAGACAACAAACATTGGTATCCCGATCCCTACTTGAGGTGCTTTGTGGAGAGCACTTTGAGTGAGTACGACGTCCGTCGGATTGGACGTTAAGCTGCGGACCCCTTGGCGCCTTTCATTAGGAGTAGGCTAATTAGAATTTTATGACCGAGTCTATTGCAGCAAATATTGTATGATGTCCATAGAAATGTATGCGAAGGATCGTGTTTGTACATGAATTTAAATGTATTCAAGCGTATGAATAGACTAATATGAGTTTTTTTAGTATGTAGAGCTGGTGCCCTAACACCCCCGGCAACACACCCTTGCGGAGTATTGTGTGAATGTAAATTTCTCGTGGTGGTCACGCCTGTTAATATGATATGCGGAGCCGGATTTATTTGTTGTTCTTTATAATCAGATAAGGATAATGCACTTAAGGAATTGGAGGCATCCAGAATTTTGAAGATCCTATTTTTAAGATCCCCCGTCCTGTCTTCTCCATGTGCGCGCATCACTGGGATAGACCACTAATGAGTTATGGGAACACACACAGGGAAAGAGGGAGGGATATTGAGGGAAAGAAAGGGAATCCCGAGATTCGCAGCGCGGCCAATTAGCAGCTGCGGCCGGCCTAAAGAGATGACCGCGGGTCAGTCGACTCGGATAAGTCGCGAGGACACAACTGCGGTCTCCAGTAAGAGGGGATGGTGGAAGGGTGGAAGGGTTGTCGACCATTACGCGGCAATTATTCCCTTTCGTCCCAGAAAGAGCGATGGCAGGGGCGAGGGACATGTGATATAGAGAAGATGAAGGGGGCGGGGAGAGGAGGAAGGGCCCAGCGGGGGCAAGAGGGCGCTGCCGAAGAACAGTTCTTTTACGACGGGCCTTTTAAATAAAGATAAACAAGGGTCGTAAAAATCTTTTTATCGTCCATAAAATGAATTCGCGAGCCGTTCCCCCCCCCCCAGTGCTGCCTTTCCTTCCGCATTTCTTCTACTCGCTCGTGCGGCCATTAATTTGTGAGTTTGAAACGGAAGGAGGGAATATGGCGTTCATGGCCTTTCGCACGCCGGCGCGTGGCAAGATATTTATCCGATTGGATATTTGATGCGCGCGAATCGTTAAAATAATACATTTGGAGATGGTCGAAGAAATGAAAAAAAACTTATAACTCCTCCAAGCGTGCGCAAGGGATCAACAAAATGGCGCTCTCTCCTCGGCGAAGACAATTGGAGGCGAGAACACACGAGAGTGGGACTGTCACGTGACCACGGGGGTAGGAGGGAGAGATGAATGAACGGACGAACGAAAGGATGAATGAAAGGACTTAACAGAATTACACAGAGGAGAGAGGAAGAAAGAAAGAGAGAGAGCGGGCGAAATTTCCATCTCGCGTGGTGGATCGCGGTGCCATCTACCGGAGGGGTTTGGGAGTTGCGGTCAATTGTTGGTTAATCACGTGCTCTCAACATGTAAGCGAAACGTCGCGCATTGCGTACAAAATGCGATATGTTATATTATGAGCCAGGGTGGATAGGGTATGGGTTGGTGTGGGGTGGTTGGGGAGGAGAGGAGGGGTAAGGCGAGGGGGGGGCGAGGACGGAGGAATATCTCCGGGAAATTTGCCAAGAAGGCGTCAAGTGTTTCTATAATATTTAATAAGGCAACAGCAAATATCACGCGCAACTGTTCGAAATTTCCTGGTTGCAAAACGATATCGAATTACTAACACGTACCGGTTGCAAAAATGATTGCTGACGTCACACTCTCGCCTGGCAACGGGAACCAGCGGTGGGTGGATTGCGGATTGGTTCAGGAAAAGCGATAATTTTCACGAATCGATTTCGATTTGACGACGTAATTTTCAAGGTGAAAGCACTATCAACCAACTAACTAAATGACTGACCGCTCGCATGGCCTCCTTCTCGTCACGCTGTCAATGTCAGTTTCGAAGGGAAAAGAACTAGTGCGTCATCAGCGCCATTCATGCAGTGAAAGGCAGAGACGAATGAATGTATCTATAGAGTGTTGTCGTACTATGTCTACTCGATTGAAATTCCTGGAGGATAATTGAAATGGTGAAGTCGAGGGAAGGAAAAGTCGAGGACAGGGGATTCGAGGTCGTTGAAGAGAGAATGGTGCCGGATAAAATTGAAGACGGAAGGAAGAGCGTATTTTAGTGGTTGTATTGGCCATAAGAAGGGAGGGAGGGGGGGAAATCGAAAGTCACAGGTTATTAGAAATAGGTGGGGGAGGATTGGGGAGTTCAGGGAATGTGGAATGATGGGAGGGTGGGTAGAGAAACCCGACGTCTGAATCAATAGTCTACTCTAAATCTGCATCCATGTGTATCTGCATAATATCCCACAAGCTACCGCAAAAGGTGTGTGGCGGGAGATGTTAGGTCACCACCCATGCGTCACCATCATTTTGCCCACAACAATCGAATCACAATACGCAAGCACGCTCTTCGCAACTGACGGGAGTAACGATTTTTGCGGAGATTGTCACCTACATTCACCAACAGGCAAGCGACTACTGGTTTAACTTTAGTTTCTGGTCTAACTTCGTTGAATTCCTTCATGATGAGGGCAAAAAAATAAACTTAGCACTTCCACATAAAGATTTAATACTTCACACGATCATGGTTTCGATGCTGCGCATCATCATCAGAGGGCATGCATAAAAAATTCCACAAATTTGAGCCAGAAACCATCGAAACCCTCCCCCTCTCCTATCCCACTAATAGATTGCTACACCAGCACTCAACTTACCCCCTCTCTCTCACTTACCCTATCTTCCTCCCCTCTTGAATCCAGGCTATATAAGTTGGAAAAGCTATTGTGTAAGAGATTGGGTTCTTTTCTATGGCGGTAGCGCTCTTTGCGGAGAATATGGGAAACAGCGTCTCTTTTTTTTTCAATCTTAGCTTCGTTACGGTAATATCGTCTGCCATGCCCACTTAAAAAAAATCAGTAGGTATTAATTGATAGGTCCTTGATTGCAGTATTAAATCAGGGATAACGCAAGTTCTTAGGATGTATTTCGTCGCTCTCATAATAATTTTCACGTATTCAGAAATCAAGGCCTAAGATTGGTTCAACGCAGCCCTCATTCAGTCACTTCTCCATTCAATGTTGTAATTCCCTCGCACCCCCTAACATATTCTCAGTTTTACATCTTTCTTCGTTTGTTTATATTATGTACTTGTTTCCCGGTCTTCTTTTGTGGGATCTTCCCTCCATTTGCTCTTCCTTTTCCAGTATGTCATTTCATTGCGCCTCAAGGCATCTGTCCAATACTTCCTCTTCTTCTCTGTCTGTGACTCCATGTTGTCATTTACTATTTTGCTAATCAGTATACTTCCCCGTTACTCATTTTGTCTGTCCATTTAATCTTCAACTTTCTCCTTTCTTCAGCACCATGTTTAAATGGTTTCTAATCTTCTCTAATCCACTTTTTTAATGTTCCACTTACCTGATTCGTAGAGTACCATGCTTCATACAAACCTTTTGAAGAAAGGCTTCCTAGGTTGCAATCTCAGGTTCTATGAATGTAATTTGCTGTGGCCTCTTCTTCTCATCTACCACTTACATAATACCCAGCAAGCCCCAGGAAAATGTCTGGCGGGGGATATAACATCCACAATTGGCATGCACAGCACACGCGCAGACAAAGTCACGCACCGTGCATTAAATACAACTAACAGAAAAAAAAGTTCGACGCGCATTTAACCAGTAAACACTTAATGGACTCAAGAGGAATACATATGGTACCACCACCAGTTCTAGTAAAATCTTGTAACAAGAGTGATATGTTTTTTGTTAAATATAGAATTGCGTTATAAATACCTTCTTAGCTTGAGCTATCCTTCGTTTGATGACGGTCGAACTTCTTTCGCTCCAAGTTATAACACTCTCACCATTCTCGTTTACTCCGATTGATGTCCAATTTTTGTGCATCTTCTAGATACAAAAGTATATTTAATAGTTCTGGCATACTGTTTCATCTATGTCTGATTCATTTGTTTATTTTGATTTCAGTTTCCCCTCCGTTTTTAATGTGCATGGCTGTAGCCTGATTTTTGTATAGGTGACGAATTCTTATTCTTCTGCCTTTTCAGACCATTCCAAAATCTTATAGTATCTTGGACATATTCTTCTGTTCGACTTTGTTGAAGGTCTTTTCCAAGTCCATGAATGTCACAGTTAATGTTGATTTCCACCGTAAATCTTTTCCTAAGTCGTTAGGAAAGTTAAATTCGCGCAGAAATTCGATCTCGTCACGGACTAAAGATCAGTCACACAGTGCCCAAAACCCTTTTACCTTTCGTTTATTTAATGATCTTTATGGTGACGGATTACGCGCGGCATTTATTTCCATCTTCATTTCATTTTCATCCGCGTTCGTCCGCTTCTACCGCTTCCCGTTCGTCGCGTCGCTTCGGGTTTCGCGAGTCGCTTCGGGGAGGGCGAGGGGAGGGGGGGGGTCGGATTGAATGTCCCTCACCCCCTCCTCTCCACCCTCTTCTCCATTTAGACCCCAGTCATTACCGACGACCGCTCCGAGCAACACAGGAAGTGGATAATTACGCAGCCGCCATCGGCCACGACATGAATGGCGAACGGAACGAAAGCAAACATTGCGGGCTATCTCTCGTCTTCTTTTTTCGTCGTCTCCACACACTTGATCTCTTTAAACTGCTCGAGAGAGTTTTTTTTTCATTCTTTCATCCGATGGAGAATTTCGAAATGATGCAGCGTTAATTTTGTCGCATATGTATAAGTCCTTATATTTCCGTAACTTAGAGACAGCAATTGATAGAAATTCTAGAAATCATTACACGCACAATGAATAGGTGGTGTGATGTTTTCGTTGGCGATATGTGGCTCTTCAGTTATCTGTTAGAATTAGGAAATCACGTACTCACTAAGTGCATATCGAGTAGTGCATTATCGAGAAATGACATTATCTAATCTCATTCTCGCACATGTCACGACGGTATTCACAATAGCAATAATATTAAGTCAATCAGCATGAGAAGGAGAGGGAATACTGAGTCCTTATCTAGGAGAAGATAGACGACCTCTGGCTCGTGAAATTGCCTATTGGGGCTTTCTACGTGCCTAGCTCGACGGTGGCGTCAACGAGATTTTTTGGCACTTTCACCAATAAACGAATTCTTTCGCCATTTTGGGAATTCAGGACTATATTATTAGAGATGCCAGGAGGGATTATTCGTTTTAATTATTATTGTTCTTGTAATTACCATGTTAACGTTTAACGTGCAGGTTTGTATTCCAAAAAATATTTGTTTTTTTGTCAAATAAACGAATTAGCATGAATGGGGTAAAATTGTTTTTTGAGCGCATATAAGTAGAACCTTGATTATTTCAAAATATTAAAATTTTTTCATGAGGTTATCACAGCATAAACGGAATGTTAGTGTACCGATTATCATTGACGGTAGTTTAATCTGTCTGGTAAAAGTTATATTCGTAAATAATTGAATTATCGGGGAATGTGAAATGAATCTTGTAAAAACTTTCCTAAAATTCTGTTTCTTTGTTTCATTTATGGATTTACAGCTGGTTGTCATTAATAAAACCTTTCGTTTGTTTTTTTTGTGATTCCTTCTAGTTATAAATCCATGCCAACAATGGCAATGAATAATTAAAAAAAACAAAATGGCGTGCTTCAGGAACGGGATTTTCTATACACAAACTCATAGTTCACATTCAGCAAACATTCCTTCCTCCCTTCAATCCGTCCAACATGCCTATCTCATTCCCATCTCTTCCTCGTTTGCCTACAGTTCTCCCCTCTCCTTATCACAGTCTTCAATATCACATCGCTAATCGAAATTATCTGCATCCACCTTTCCTGCCTTGTATAGATTACGTTCAGGTGTGTACGTCATCATTGATTACGTACAGTCCTGTACAGATCTACTAGGGGGAAGTGTTCAGAGAGGTATGGAAGGCCCTCATTTGACCTCCAAATATTATCCTCCTCTGCTGCCTCTGTAGGATGTCCCAGCTGCCTCCTTATCCTCACCTTTCGACGATCAGCAAAAGTGACTCCTTCCACTATCAAATTTATTCCATTTACCAACAGTTCTTCTCGTAATAGAAGTCACTTATTGGTGGCCTAAAATCTTAGAGGATGGGCGATTTGAAGCTTAAATAAAATGGCTTGGGAGCAATGCAAGCAGTTCCAGTTGAAGCCTGTAACAAAGCCTGGACGTCCAGAGAGGACAAATATTTTAGCGTGCGTTTCCTCCTCGTCAGCTGATCTCCGCTAGAGCGGCCGCGACTCAAATGGACGGGGTCGATTTGTCGTGATGCTTGTGGAAAATATGGAACGCACGAACCCACACTGCACCGGCACAATATCCGGCAAGTCTGAGCGTGTACTGGCAGACGTAAGAAAAACCAGTATGGATGCACAAGATGGTGCCTTAGATTCCTGTGCTTTGATGATCTTCCTCTCTTGTTTTATCTGGGTGGTCTAATCAGCCATTATAATTTGGTGCCAAAGTAATTTCTTTTGTGCCGCAAGTAAACTGAGTGCTCAAGATTCGAGTGCTCCTTCTACCCTCTTACGATACGAAAAAATCGAAACCAAGCACCAAGCAAATATATTTTATTAAAGATTAACATCTGATGACTCATTCAATGACGTGCATGATGTTTTTTAAGGCATACTTTCGAGTGTGCGTACGAGTTTTTTTGTATATGAGCTAATGTCAATTCAAATTCATGTATAGATAAATATATAGTATGTGCATCCCTGTACCCAGCCCTGTACATTTCTAATAGTCTGAAATCCTTGCCTGCTCTCTTCTAGAATCAAGTGGATCTCAAAGTAATTCCTCTCAAAGTACGAGGGTGGTCCCAAAGGTACCCAACTTAACAAAGAAAACACAAAAATTTTGGAAAAAAATTGATTTATTTTTCAACATAATCTCCTTTCAGCTCTCTATACACTCTGGGTAAAAAATAAGGAAACTTCACACTTCCACACACTTTTAATACAATGCGACCATGGTTTCGATGCTGCCCATCATCATCGGGTCACCTGATGATGATGCGCATCAGGTCACCTTACTTATTAGCACGAAACCATGGTCGTATTGTATTAAAAGTGTGCGGAAGTGTGAAGTTTCCTTATTTTTTATCCTCATCATGAAGGAATTCCACGAAGTTAAACCTGAAACTGTTAGCTCTATACACTGTTCCCAGCGATGTTCAATAATTTCGATACCCTTTTTATAATGAGAACTGTCTTGCTCCTCAAAATAGCCATTAACTGCCGACATCACGTCTTCATACCTTTTCGTACATACCCGTGACGCGTTCTACTACTCCCTTCTCGTAGCACTTTTCAACAAATCTGGCGAAACTTCACGGAACTTTATCTGATTCTCCAATTAATTTCTTCTCCCATGGATCTGAAACAGTTGTCGTGTATTCCAAGTATGCCATAATTAATGCAAAGTTTGTACCCCATAAAAGATATCAAATTAGTGTATTTGACCTGATCTGAGATGCTTGATTGGGCCCCATTAACTTTATAAATTAACAGTAGCACGCTATCTGCTGGCGACCTTAAATTTCTTCTAAATCACCGTGTCGTCTGAACATAATCTAAGGTTGTTTGCTAACAGGAGACCTTAGGTCGTTTACGTATAACAAGAACAGTGGGGGCCCTAAAACCCTTCCCTGCTGCACTCGTGAGTTTACGCTTGCGTCTAATGAAGTCAACCCGCCGACGACTGATTTTGTTTGCGGTTACGCCAAAAGTCCCTAATCCAGTTCGAAACTTTTTTCATTAACACCATAAAATCGCCATTATGTATCACTTTCTCGTAAGATTCGTTGTCGAAGACTCGCAATTTAAATTCATTGCATCGACTTGTTTATTCCCTTCCCTCTATTCCAGTATGCCACGAATATGTACCTAATACGAAATATCTTGAGTTTAATCAAGGTATACACTCTGTTTCAGTGGGTCACAGGATCATGTCATGGTGTAGAATTTCATCGATAACCAAATTATTGTTTAATGACTCTGAATCCATATCCACTGATATATATTTTTTCACAACCTGGTCTCGATGCACGTACAATGATCATCACCATCACCAGACGACGATATTTAAGTGATCTCCAGTTTATGTTAGTTTGATGACCTATTTCGTGTGGCCATTAGTTGAAACCAGACAGTGCGAAATAAAAATATATTAGTGGATATAGATGCAAAGTTATGCCTGCCCAATATTCTAAATTAAAGTAAATTTCTCCAAGTGCCGGAGAAGTCTGTTGGTCTTATGAGGAAAGCGCTGTATTTCACGCAATCCGCGCCAAAAAAAAATCCTGCTGCTTAATTCCACCGGATGCACTAGGACTCCGTGGTTGGGAGAATGGGCGAACGTAACATGGTGCGAACGTAAATCGACCTATATTAAAAGACCGCGATGCACGCGTCTCAAGTTTCATCGCAACTGATATCAAAAAATCATTCGCACTGGAGGCACCTAAATCGTATGACAAACTGTGCGACAAAGAGTTCAGGTCGCACATACTGTACTTCATCCTTCAGTTTGCGTAAAACTATCAAATGAAAAGCGAACCCGGCGATGCCTAATTATCGACAAGAAAATGACAGTACTGAATTGCAAACTGCAAACAGAGTGGCAATGAGCGACAATACCACAAACATATTAATGATAGCTGGAATTAAGAGAGATGCAACGAAAATTTTAACCGCAAAATGGTAGGAGTATTTTTTACCTTATTTTAGCAACAAATATAGCAACTTTAACCAGCAAACCCTTCCAAAATGTCGGATTAGTCAATTTTCTGGAAGATGTATTTTTTGACACCGAGGGACAAGTCGATTTAGAGTATGGAGGTTTTATCGACCGAAATATGTTGTAATTAAACTCGTCTGTAGTGTGACACAACGTAGAGTCCATTGTCATCAAATCCATTGCGTTAATTCGTCGTTTCAGAGGCATATTTTATTATAAAAGGGAGCATTGAACTACTTCTTTTATAATCGCCCCAACATTTGCATCTAGGAAAGTCAGATTCTTCCTAGGAAAAAGTTCCAAGTACCCTCCTGAATAAATAAGTATTGCCAAATCTCGGTTGATTTTTCGAATGGTAATGGGTAAGAGTTGGAATATGGACGCCATATCAGATCCCGGATGCCAGTGCTTAATATTCTCTGAATTAGTGATTTTATCTCAATCCTGAGCGTTCGCCCTTGCAATGTAGCCTTAGAGAACTAATTTGTTCGGTTCCTCTTAAGGCACCAAGCCATTCTGGTCACTTTTTCATGTCAACGGAATCGTGGGAAGGACAAATTGAACTAATTTGTGAATCGTGTTCCGCGTTTCCAAATGAGTCGGTATATGAGTCGCGATTGCCAAATAGACTGCTTCCGGCGGATTTGCGTCAGATTTACGATGAACAATGAACCTCAGTCGATTGCGCAAGGGGGCGAGCAGTTGGTCGATTGGCGCAGGCAGCCCGAAGGCAGTCTTTAATTTTCTACTAGTCGAGATTTTTGGGTTTGCGCAGCGAATCGTAAATGTAACACTGGTTGCTTTGTTTGCAAACTATCATTGTCATTCCCGCAATGAATTGTAGCATTAATAAGTAGCAATATTTAAGTATAAATAGTGTAAAATGCACTCTCTGCATTATCTGGATACCACTGCTGATCTGGAACTATAGATTTTCAGGACTTCCTTTTTGCGAACGCATTGTCGCTAATGCGGAATATTGATGTATACATTTACATAATACCCTGCAAGTTACCTGGAAGGTGTGTGGCAGGGGGTGACAGATTATTTTGCCGTTTTCTACAAATAAATCTACATAATACCCTGCAAGCCACCGAGAAGCTGTGTGGCAGAGGGTACATCCACACCAGGCATGCGCAGCACACGAACAGATAAAGTCACGCAACATGCACGAGATACAACTGCAGGAGAAAAAAATTCTACGTGTAATGAACTAGTAAGCAATTATCGTACTCAGGAGGAATGCACATGGTATCGCCACCATTTATAGTAAAATCATGCAACAAGAATGATTTAAATATACAAGAAACATAGCTACGATCGTGAATCAATGTAAACAAAAAAATACCGGGACCGTAAACTTAATTGACACTAAGTGATAAGAAAGGAAAAAAACAAACAAAAGCCAAAATAAATAATAAAAATAATGAAACAAACTTACAACCACTCGATCACTAGGGTGTGTTACGAAATAACTGTCACTCTCGTGAATCACATTCGCACACACACAAACTCAGGGTTTACAAGGATCCCTCCTATGTCAGTGACCCGTCAATCACACAAATAAATGAAAATTATAAAAGGATGTAATAAAACAGAAACGACTTACCTGAATACACAGTCACCCAATCACTCGAAAACAAGGACCTTTGTGATTCACGAATACTCACACGTTCGTTCAGGGTGTACCAGGATTCCTCCAAGGTCAGGGACCCGCCAATCACACGAAAATAACTAAACGGAAAATAAAGGACTTTGTTAAAAACGCAATCACTCAATCACTCAGGTGTATCCGACCTTTGTGAAACGCACGCACTCACTCATTCAGGGTTTACAAGGATTCCTCCTATGGCAGGGACCCGTCAATCACACAAACAAAATTAAAGAACTAAAATTGCGGGTAGGTAAGTGCTTAAGAAAATCTGACACTATGTGTTTCGCCTGCAAAGCAGACCTGAAGAGGCCTCTTTCAAATTTTTTATTTCTTTGTTTCAATCCATTCGTTCCGTAACTCACGTATTGGGCATCAAATGCATTCGCACGTACATCCAATCCTTCGACTGCTGTCCGTAGTCTCGTGCGATAAATAATATCGAGTAATTTGCCCAACTTTTTTTTATATCGCGACAACATCATCCATTAAGTGTTCACCCCAACAGTGGGATGAACGTTGCTCTGACTACAACGTACCTTTGCTCCTTCGATCCAAACCCCCTACCCGTCCGGCTGGGGTGGCTCTACCGAGAGCGCTCGTCATTTTTCCCTCCATTAAGGCTTCAGGGGTCATCGGGACACGCAAGACCTTCCACCTGGTATCCGTGGGAAAGGGCGCGAATATAAAATAAGACATGTTATCATTATTAGAGAATATATGAACACGAATGCACATTTTTCATTCCGAGAATAATTATTACAAAAGAAAACAATTCCCAGAGGAACTAGCCATCGTAATCGTCTAGCAAGAGTGGGATGGTCGTCTTTATGCGTGGCATTAATGTCCACTGTGCGTGACACATTGGGAAAACTGCCTCTTGGGTATTTTACGATCGTCACCCCATGACTTTGAGGGACATTACAATAGATCAGTTTGCAGATACGTCATGGTCCATCGAAAAGTAGTCAAAAAAATGCTGCTAATGATAGCTTGCATATACGTACAGTGCATAAGTTAGGCATATAACAAGTAACAAGCAAGACACAAGAAAACGTACGATGGAGAGAGTAAAGAGATGAGTGAGAAGGAGAGGGAGTGTGGAAAGATTTGTGGAGCTGTCTTGAAGAAATTAGAAAATGCCGTTTTATGAAGCAGGCCATCTGGTTTATTTGGAATTGTATAGTTGTTGACATCGTTGCCTTGGGCATATAACTGGGAGACATTACAACAAATTTAAAAAATAATATTTTTATTTAAAGAGAAATTGCTAAAAAATCATTATATAAAAGAAAGTAACTGAATTTTCGGGAAGTTTCTGTAAGTTTAATTACAAACCCAAATGATCGAATTGATTCCATCATCTACATTTAATTTACAGGTTGTTCTAAAGTTTTTCCGCTGCGGAGAAATCTCTGCATCTTTCTTCAGTACTCGTATTTAGGAGCATTTCAGTCAAAATGATGCCTCAGACATTCCGTTTCATCAAATGAATTTATTTTGGTTTTCTACCATTAAAAATAGATTTTTAGACGGCCACATTAACCACCACAGAAATTTCTTAGGCTTGGTTAAGAAAACACAAAAGAGGGGCCACCTCCTTATTGTTCCGCCTTTAGTTACACACGAAGATCTGGCTCCCGAAAAAAATCACACAGGTTTGGTGAAGTGTGAGGAAGTGAGAATGTTCAGATACGTCCTAGGGAATCGAACGCGGGCACTCTAGAGTCCGGCGCTCTACTCACGGGACCATCACCATGCACTGTATGCATTATACTGTATGAGAAATTATTATTCTGATGGACAGAATCGACTTTGGGACTTCGACGGAAATAAACTTCTTCCCCCGGGGTATCCTTCCACTTGTATGTGATCATTTTCCTTGGTAACAATTCCTAAAAAGCATTCAACCTGAGAAATACAAAATTTTATGCTCATCATTTTCAATGAGAGTCGTTTGACGGACTATTTTTTTTACTAAAATCCGATGTGAACGCTTTAGGCTTATTTCAACGTACGCACGTGACACCCACACAAAAATACATAAAAATAGCGTAAGATATGAGAAATATTTCACAGATCTAAAGTATATCAATTCCACAAATCTTAAATTTATAAAAATATATATCTCAGTGTGCTTAAAACATTTTGATATTTATATTAGGTAATCTACCGGTTAAGGTAGGTTTTTGGATGGACACAGCTATCACATAAATATTTTATAACTCCAAACAAAACCCAATCCAGCAACCTACTCAGGTCCCTCTTCATCTCTGTGTACTTCTTTCCTCCCTTCATCCCGTCCAACATCCCTATCCTGTTCCTACCCTTTCCTCGCTTGCCCAACATTCTCCCCTCTATTACCTTCTTCAACATCCCACTGCCGCTCAATGCGCCCTTCATCCATTTTTCCTGCCTCCATAGGATATCTATCAACAAACCCCTCTCCTCACCCACCATCTCCAGTACTTCCTGATTTGTTTTCCTTTCGGTCCATTTCACCTTCTCCATTCTTCTCCACACCCACATTTCAAAAGCCTCCAATCTACGTCTATCCTCCTGCTTCAGCGACCACGTTTCGCGCCGTACATGGCTACGCTCCATATCAGAGTTTTTACGAGTCTTGTCTTAACCTCCCTACTCAACGTCCCCGTCATCAACTCCCTCCTCCTTGAGAAAGCGTCCTTGCCTAGCGCAATTCTTCTCCTTACGTCCCTACTACTTTAACCGTATTGGTACAAAATACGTCCGAGATATGTAAACTGCTCTACCTGCTCTATTCTTTCCCCGTCTATTTTAATATTTAACTTAGCCTTTTTCTTTCTGGAAAATCGCATAACCTTTGTTTTATTAATATTGATTCTCATACCATATTTATCGCACTGAACCTCCAATTCACTCAGCAATGCTTGCAACCCCTTGGCTGACTGAGCAACTAATGCTTGGTCATCAGCGAACCTAACCGATTTTACGAATTCCCCTCCGACTTTCATTCCCAACATCTCCAGTTCTTCCCATGCCTGCCTCTTTAATCATCTCCTCCGTATATTTCGATGCATACATATTGAAATATTTTATGTACAGCGATAGTTCTAAGGACTATTTCTGTGGAGCAATATTTTGTTATTCCTTGTCTAAATGTGAAAGAAGATCATGGGGTTAGCAGGTGGGACTTGAAGCATGACGCGAATTAATGTTTTAACTATTCTCTTCTGATCACCAATAACTGAATCTCAGACAAAATATTCAGAAAATTTCGTCTTTGCCCAAATTTTAAGTTTTTTCGTCATTTTCGATCTGTTGTGCTTAATAAAACTACGTCACCGCCGCCACCTGGCTGTATGTCCTTGACAGGGCGAATGCCGAGTTTTTTTTCCACCGCGGAAGTAAATAATATCTCTTCTTTAAAGTTTTAAATTTAAAGTAAATTAGGGTGAACTTAAAGGGAAGGTGATTTCGAGACTATTCCTTCGATTCGTCTTGTAGAGACGCCGAGGATAGTTTGTTTTTTTAAATCAGATCTTAGATTCCTGAAGTACGCCAAGTCCTTGGGAGATTCTTCGGCGGCCACGCGAAGTGATGGCGTCGTCGCGCTATTATGCTCACGTACGCACGCACCTGAGAGCAGAAGTGACGTCTCTCCGTCCTTTTACGCGTTCACCTGCCCTGCCCTCCCCCCCTCCCTCGGCCGCCCCTTTGCCATTTAGGCCGCGACGCACGGTGAATGCGAACTTCGGACGCTTTAGCAAAAAAATATTTAAAAAACTCGTTCGCCTTACGCTTCTCTCTCTTGTTTTGTTTTTATTTTATTAAATCTTCTCAGGCGTGCGAATATCCAAGGGGGACTTGCGTCGTCGCAGATGTCGTGTCTGAATGGGAGGGGGAGTGGCTGTATTCCCCCCACACCCCACCCCACCCTTCCCTCCACTCTCCCTCTCAAACCTCTTTTCTTCCCACTCCCAAGGTCAACGAGCGCGTAGGACGCGCAAACCCACGACAAGATCACGGAGCGGGACATCGCCTAGCCAGGAAAGAAGGGATAGATTATAGGGACTCTCGGGGTCTCCTTGCTCAATTTCTGGACTTGAAGACTACCCCGACTGCTATCTTTAAGACGAGACGAGGTTTTAGACATAATTAACAGTACTTTTGTTTTAACCGTCTATCTCCGAAATCATTGGTTCGGCAGACATTTTAATAAAGTTCAAAGTTATAGTCTATCGCTTAGAATATCCGACCGATGTGGCAAGTTTTGCAATGAAAACCCCGAAGCCGACTATGTCGTGACTGTGCATTGACATTATCGTGAATGCGTGCTTAAGTCCTTGATTAGAATAAGTACGCTTACTCTTCCAGTGCTAGTTTGGATGCATCCCCCGCCACACACCAATCCGGTCGCTTGCAGGGTACCTAATCACTCTGGCTAATTTTATTGACCTTCACTGAGGAACGGTTATTCCTTCATTGCCTTAATTATTATTATTGCTGTAATGAATCTAGGTCGGGAAGCGGACGCCAATTGTGCCTTGGCGGTGTTTTAGTAAACATTTGTTGTTTTCTGGCATACTTTCGCATGTCAATTGTTGTCTACTTTCGCATCGCTTCTTTGACGGCGTTTGAACAAATATTATTTGTTTGCTTAAATTGATTAATTTCGTTTCCCATTGTTTGCCCATCCATCCGTCCGGGGTCGCTAATAGGCTGCCTGGCAATTTATGTTGGCATTCGTATTCGTCGGGGACAATTTTCGAAATTAAGTTAGTTAAGGGTGCATTCTAATTATGCCGAAGGACTCTGGGCCCTTGCAAAATTAAGAAACACGATAGAATGAGAGACGTGATGGGTCTTAATAAAGTCTACATTCTTATGTTTGGGAAATTACGAGTGAAATTACTCGTACGTGGCGACAACATGGTGGAAAGGACTTATTCGAGCAAATGATGTCCGACATTCCTTTTTACACTTTTCTGCATGGTAGTTTTAAGCTTTTGTTTCGGTACTAATAAATTAGAGATAATTATTTCATCAGAAAATCCAACAAATGAGGCGATTTCCCTTACATTTTTCCTTAAACGCGAAGGATTAATTAAGCGCCCTTACCTTTAAGAAGTCTCAGGACAGGGATGAGTAGAAAACCACGGAGATCAACGTGAAAGTTAGTGGTTTTCGTTGCCTGAGGATATAGAGATCACCTTTGTTCAATTAACCATATGCGCGTATAAAATTCACACACGTCGACATTAGTTTTTTGCAATCCCTCCCCGCTTTCGATAGTTGTTGAAGTGGACCAAGCACGTGGAAAAGAGAGCATAGTTCTGATGGCAGAGAATACGTATGACGAGCTAATCACCAAACACGGGAATATGACAATTATGAAGGAACACTTTACCCGTTTTCACAAATAAGTAGAGGTAAGTTTTTCCAAGCTTAGTTCATATGGATAGTTGCAGCTATTGTCTATTACTTGGCAATTTGAAAACATACCTTCGCGGACGCTTTCTTTAATTATTTGCAATTGAAAGTGACCTATTTTGCACGGGTTCTTATGGAGGAATTTGTTAAAAGATAACATTCGCTCGATAACAATGTCATCTCTACAATATTTGCGGAGGATGTGGTAACACATTTTAGGATTTAAAATATGTAAAACTAGCCAGAGGTCATCGATATAATTTACGAAATGTTATAATAACATTGTCAAGATTTTCTTTGAAATGGTGTCAGCTCAACCTTGGTAGTGCTGTTATCGCTACACGTACTCGTACTGGAAACCATGCTGCGATCTCGCATAAGTTTGTAAACAAAGCCGCTTTCTGCGACGTTAAAAGATGGTTCCTTTATTGGGATTAAGTATTTAACATCAAAAAAATATAAATATGAATGAATATTCAACAAAACGAAATTGAAGTGAGCTACAAAATACGATCTAAAAAGTCTTAAAGGTTTGGCAGAGAGCAGTGGAAACCACATCATTTGCAACCAGACCAGTAAGGTATCACAAAAAAGCAGTCATGCAAACAACAATCGAATAACGTAATCACTATGAGTTTATTAGGCTTACAAAAAACGTCGGTGTGTTTATATTTGAATCTAGCAGTGTTACCATGGAGATTTAAAAAGAAAATTTACATTTCTCAAGAAACCAGTAAACTCTTTTCATTTAAAAGAATGCAAGATGGAATAAAGCATCTAATTTAAACATATTACACTAAAAATAATATTTGAAAGTGAATATTCGGGTACATTTCCGCATTCAACATTTTTTGGATATAACTTTACATCGTCGAGAAAAGGATGTCTGCCAGTCCTTAAATGCCAATTTTTCACGAAAATAGTCGCCTTTCCCCGATTCAAGTTGCGTCAATGACGACCTGCGTACGCACTTTCGGAAATGACTTTACGACAAGTATTTTTACAAAGTTGTTGCTTGACTTTTTACATTGGAATTGATTTTGTTTGGCCAGCGTGTAAATGCTTGCCTTGATTTGACCCGATCCGCTCATTGGTCAGGCTGGAATTTTCACTTCCAACTCAACCCTGTTCAGCCGTGGCCAACCGTGTGGTCACGTAAATTAAATTGCATATGTTTATGGAATGGCAAGATATTTTAGTCAATAAATGTAAAATATATTCTAGATTCTATATAATATTCTAGGAATAAAAATCATAAAGATAAGCAACCTGTACTAGGTGCAACCAATTGTAATATCACCTGTCCTCTCAATCTCTCTGCCTATGCCTCCATATATTTCTCTACTTTTTCCCTTGAAGGAGATGAAATTTAAAATTCTGCATCACAAGTGTTGATACGTAGTGCTAAGTCAACGTCAGTGCCGATCTAAACAGTACAATCCTTTTATTTGTGGTAGATTTTCACTCTGAATTAATTAGTACAGCCGGCTTTTTTTCCCAAATG
The DNA here is from genome assembly GCA_037158775.1 of Hetaerina titia. Taxonomy (NCBI): domain Eukaryota; kingdom Metazoa; phylum Arthropoda; class Insecta; order Odonata; family Calopterygidae; genus Hetaerina; species Hetaerina titia. The sequence continues at coordinate 989,393 of CM073769.1, forward strand.
ATGGAAATCACTTGATCTCTTGCTTAGTTCAACTATTTTTTTACCGATTTAACCATTTTAAACATTGATAACAATATTTAGGTCGACCATGGTGCCGGGCACAATGTTGATCGTGCTTCGCAGTGTGGGAGATCGGATGCGTCGCGAGGGGAGTGGAGTAGGAGGGAGGTGCAGCAGTCGAGGTGGACCAATTAGAAGCGATGGGAGGAATGGGTGGAGATGACATGCCATTCTGACGCGAATCTGCAGTACTGAAGCACACGCACATTAAAAATGGCACGCACGGAACGCGAGGTTTCTTTTTTTTCATTTCCGATTGCATCCCTCGCATCAAACAAACACGCATTCCCTCATTTCCCCCCTCCCCTCTCAAACTGCCCCCTCCTTTACTCCCCTCCGTCACTCAAACCCAGTCACGCCACCGATGCCCTCGGGAGAAGGAGTAATGCGCACTTCCTATGGACGTTGAGTAAAGATGTTAAGACAAGACTCGTAAAAACTTTGATAGAGAGCGCAGTTTTGTACGACGCGGAAACGTGGTCGCTGAAACAGGAGGATAGACGTAGATTGGAGGCTTTTGAAATGTGGGTGTGGAGAAGAATGGAGAAGGTGAAATGGACCGAAAGGAAAACAGATGAGGAAGTACTAGCGATGGTAGGTGAGGAGAGGGGTTTGTTGAGAGAAATCCTATGGAGGCAGGAAAAATGGATGAAAGGCGTATTGAGCGGCAGTTGAATTTTGAAGACTGTAATAGAGGGAAGAATGTTAGGCAAACGAGGAAAGGGCAGGAACAGGATAGGGACGAAGGGAGGAAGGAAGTATACAGAGATGAAGAGGGATGAATGAGAGTTCTTAATAAAGAGGGATTCTTGGTAGAATATGCCACAGGATGCATGTTAATTTAATGTTATGTTTGATCGAATACGCTCGGAATACATCAACAATGTAAACATCAAATATTGTAATATGTTGGAATCGACTTCGCTTTGAGTTCTGATTTCGAGTGAAATTAGACTGTTTAAGTAATACACAAGTTTATGTTTACTCCGATGTGGTAGATACAGCACCTCGACAGATTTATGTAATTTGAAGAGCTGCTCAATTAAATGTGATTTTCTTTGCAACGCACATTTCATTCGCGCGAAGTTTCTGCCGTTCGCGACACGCTAAGACGAGATGGCAAACATCTGGTAGGTATTGTCAAGTATCCATTAATCATCGTTAATAAATCACACACACTCATCTTAGATGGACGACGTCTTCTGCAGTCGTGAATGGACTTTGGCTCGTGAACGCATCACTGCTGCTCCACATACGATGTCATCCCGCGATTCCCCCATCTACTGCTATCCTTGCTCACATTTCGCCAACCCCTCCGCGAAGTTATGCAAGACCCTTAACCACTTCGGATCTCGGAGTAGCGTTCGATTCACTGGAGGTTCGAAGATTTCCCTAAGGGACGCAAGGAAAACTCCCCCGGAAAACCGATATTTATTTATCGCCCATTACCAGGGGATGCAATTGGCCGATCATCCAAAATCCAAGCTTTTCTCTTATTCCAGATCTTATCGCCGCAACCCAGGTTGATGGTACAGGGAAAGGAACTGGACCCCTGAATCACATCTTTATATTAACCTGAGAGCCAACATAAAGTAATGGGCAGGGGTTGTTAAGCCATAAGCTATTAACTCGCTTATTCATGAATTCTACAAGTCGTTCGCGGTTAGCTCTATTTTATCCGCAGGCATTAATCAGTGTTCCTGTTGCAGTAGGGACTTTTAGAACCAACAAGTTTAACGATGATACTAATGGAATAATAATGGCCCCACACTACTAAGGTAGATCAGACCACAAAGATAAAATAGGGGAGATAGATTCCAATACAGATAGATTCAAATACTCATTCTTTTCCTGGGAATTCAGGAATCATAACAGTAAAAAACCAAAGTCACTTTAGAAATATTAAAAACATTTAATATACTAGTCGGAACAAAAATAAAAATTGCAAAAATGTTAGGTGTATCTGAAGGTGCATGCGTATGTTTATCGGTAGTTTGTGTGTTTGCATGTGTGTGTGGGTTTTAAGGGTTTTTGCATGAATACATACAATGTTTTGTTTGTGGCTTTTACAAATTTGTGGCTTTTGCATGTTTTTTCTTAATTACGGGTGGTGTCCTAACACCCCCCGCCACACGCCCTTTCGGCGGCTTGGGGGGTATTAAGTAGATGAAGATGTAGGGATTCGGGAGGGATAGGGGCTCTTCTTCCAAAAATTCATCATCATTCAGTTTTTTTTAAAGTTTAATTCTATTTACCAAGTGTCACGTTGCATAGCATTTAGGTCCTCTGCTAAAGCTACTTTTAGCCCCAGTACTACGAATATCTCTGTAAATCACTGCATCGTCGGCAAATAAACGTATCTTACCAATGACCACGAAGTGAATGTCGTCATAAAGTGGGAATGAAAGAGGTCCCATTACACTTACCTGGGGGAATGCCTTAAGTACGTAACTTCCACTGCACTAGAGGTAACACCATCTATGACTACTCTTTGTTCGCGATCATTCAAAAATTCTTTTATTCAACCGGGTATATTTATCTCTATCTACAGGCTTCTAATCTTGTGAGTAGTTTAATATCATGTAATTTATTGAAAGCTTTTTTAAAATCTATTAAAAACCGCGTCCACTGGACCATTACTTACTCCCGAACCAATCTCTCATTTCTTAGTACGACGAGGTTAGATGATAAATATTTTAAATTAATTTCCTTCGCGGGAAAAAGTATCCGAAGCACTCCAGGATTAACGGAGTGGAAAGGTAGGGGCAAGCGGAAATAATTCGCTGGCATCCATTCAATCAGAACTGGTTCTTAACTCTTTCCTTGAGAGAATCCTTCTTCAGTTCCGAAATAAATTATGGAATTGGGAACTAAGGAATGATGCATTTCCATCTGCCGCCCTTTGAAAGTTGCTCGCCGCGACCAACCCACGCATGCAGTGGATCTTAGTTAGCATACACGTAACAGGTAGGTTTTAGGTGGCACATACCATCTGCTGCGCTTTTCATGTTGCTTTGACTTGCTACATAGTCTACATCTACATAGTACCCCGCAATCCACCGTAAGGGAGTGTGGTGGGGGGGGGTTAGGTAAAAGGTAAAAAAAAACCGTAAAAGATAATAAAACCGAATGCAAAACCCACAAATTCATGCCAATCTGCACACACAAATTCGTACATATTCATGCAAAAGCCTTTTTAACTTATACGTATGCAAATACATATACCAGCAACTAACATACACAAGCACCAACGAATATACCATATCTACGCAACGTTTAGTCCTGTCCTGACTGTCGAATGTCTTTAATATTTCTATAGTTAATTTGGTTTTTTCTACTATTATGATGCCTGATATTCCGGGGAAAGAATGAGTATTTGTACGTAACTATCTGTTCTAATCGTATCTATCTCCATGATCTTATCTTTATGGTCTGATCTACCTAAATTGTATAGGGCCATAATAATTCCTTGCATTGTTAAACTCCTTTGTTCTGAACCTTTCTAAATATATTAGTCTATCTTTTACTCTTAGCATCTGAAGTGGCTCCCAGCCTAAATCCCCTAAAAGACCTGTCACACTCGTCTTCTGATTGTAACAAATTTTCACGAATATGGCGGATCTTCTTTCGCGAATATGGCAGATTCTTGCTACATATTCCAAATGTGGCCTATCTAAAGTGAAATTAGACCTCTCTTTAACTTTCCCATTGCATTTCCCTACCACCCGTTTTTTGAAGCAGAGTTTCTTCCAAGTGGATCCGCATGTTGTCCCGATGTGTGCTCCGCATGAGTGTCGTACACGGTCACGGAATGTGCGATGAACAAAATCCAAACTGCAATTAAAAGTATCGTTAGCCACGCCAGAGATTAAATATTCCATCATTAGCGGCCCTTAGAAGGAATCTAAGTGAACATTTGACTTGAGAAAGGCTGGATTAGGATGGTAAGACCTAATTTAGTGGACTCTTTGATTCGAATAAATCCCTGCCTCATTATTACATGATGAATGAGGAAAGGGGAATGTTCCTGGGGAAAACACATTCGTGAAATTTGCGGAATATCATAAAAAAAGTTAGGATTCATAAAAACGATACTTGGGTAATAAGATGGTCAAGATTTATTCTTTCACATTAGATAGACTCCACCTAGAGATTGCTGCTGGTGTGTGGGATCCTCGTGTAGTAGGCTTTATCCTGGAACTAGATCGAGTGCAACGTGGAGCAGCTGGGCTTGCGAAACGTTATTATGAACAAGGTAGTAGTGTCACGACAGTGTTGAACGAATTAGGATGGGAGCCACAAGTTGACCTTAGGCTTAAACATAGGTTAAATTTACTACGTGCATTTGAGGTGGGTTACTAATCATGAGATGTTAAAGACAGTATTATTATTTTCGCTAGTGACACAAATCGTCAATTAACTGGGACAAGTACTGCGTAGGAAAATCCGCCACAAACAGAGATTCATGCCAAGAACTCCTTCATATATTCACAAAACACTCCTTAGAACAAATTGTTAAATCGCCCACACGGGGCCACAGCATACTCGATATCTTCGCGACCTCTACGCCCAAAATTGTAACAAACATTGAAATAATGGACGGAATTAGTGACCATAAGACAATTTTTGTACAGTTAAAAACTAAGTTCGTGAAAATTAACAAAGAAAAGCGTAAACTATATCTATTCAACAAGGCGAATTTTAAAGGACTACGAGAATATTTGAAAAAAGAATTGCCAGAATACAAGACAAAAACACTGACAACCGATACAGAGAACAGCTGGAGTTAAATCTTAAATACTTTGCGCGTAGGAATGAAGACGTACATCTCATCCAAACTTAAATGTGACAGTAGGGAACCTAGATGGTACAACGGGAAAGTAAGATCGGTATTAAGAATAAAAGAAGGCTACAGTCAAATTTTAAAAAGAGTTTAAAAAGTGACGATATTGTTTATGTGAATACATCAAAACAGAAACTTAAAGAATGTCGTAGTAAAACAAAAAGTATCATGCGCACAGCCCTACGCTCTTTTAAATCTAAAATGCTAAGCGAATATATGGAGGATAATCAAAAGTCATTCTGGTCCTATGTTAGGGAAATACAAGGTAAACATCCAACTGTACATACTTTGAAGACGGAAAACGGAGAAATTATTACAGACAGCGTGAAAAAAGCAAACATTTTAAACAAGTTTTTCCAGAGCGTCTACAATAAAGACACAAACCCACCAAACGATCCTCCACACCCACCCGGGGAACACATGAGCGACATAACACTGACCAATAATGGAATAGAACATCTGCTCTGTAATATCAAAGCAAACAAAGCACATGGTCCGGAAGAAATACCTGCTAGAATGTTAAAGGGATTAGCCTAAGACATTGCCCCGTTTTTAGAAATTATTTTCCTAAAATCGATAGAAGATGGCTCAGTTCCTCGCGACTGGAAGCTAGCCCATATAACTCCCATTTATAAAGGCGGGGATAGGGTTAAACCAACCAATTACCGACCCATTTCATTGACATCGATCTCTTGTAAAATATTAGAAAACATTATTTTCAGTAACATAATGAGGTTTCTTGATAGTAGGAAAATACTAAGCCACAACCAGCACAGTTTTAGGAAGAGAAGATCTTGCGAAACACAATTAGGTCTTATCATTCACGATATACTTAGATTGGGAGAAAACAACACACAAGTTGACGCAGTATTCCTAGATTTCAAAAATTCCCTCGATAAAGTCCGACATAATAAATTGTTGTGCAAACTTAGATGCTATGGAATCAATGAGAAAATTATTAATTGAAATAGAGATTTCTTGTCAAATCGCAAACAAACAGCAGTCATCGATGGGTTGCGTTCAACGGGCAGAGATGCAACCTCGGGCGTCCCCCAGGGAAGTGTAATAGGGCCTCGTCTATTCTTAATATACATTAATGACTGAAGCGCACACGTTAGTAGCATCTCAGGTTATTTGCTGATGACACGGTGGTATACTGGGAAATAAGGAGCCAACTAGATCGCGAGCTACTCTCTAGAGATTTAGACAAAATCTCGGATTGGTGCAAGAAATGGGGATTAATGCTTAATATAGACAAATGCGCAGTTTAGAAATTTTGGAGCAAAAGAAGTGGCGAACAGAACATAAACTACAAAATATAGGGCTCAGTACTAACTACGGCCAAACAAGTAAAATATTTGGGGGTAGTTCTAACACCATGCCTTTCATGGGGAGCACATATCAGGACAATATGCGAATCCGCTTTAAAGAAACTGGGCTTCATTAAACGGGTGGTGGGGAAATGTAATGAGAAAGTTAAAGAGAGGCGTTATTTTGCTCTAGTTAGACCACATTTGGAATATACCGCAAATATTTGGGATCCTTGGGAGAGGATATGGCAAAAAGAACTAGGTAAAGTCCGGAGAAAATCCGCCAGATTCTTGAAAAATATAAATGAAAAGAACACAAGTGTAACAGGTCTCTTAGGGGATTTAGGCTGGGAGCCCCTTGAAATACGAAGAGAACAAGCGAACTTAGACTATTAGAAAGATTCAGAGCCAACGAGTTTAACAATTACATTAAGGCCCCACACGACTTGGGTAGATCAGACCACAGAGATAAAATAAGGGAGATAGATTCCAATACAGATAGATTCAAGTACTCATTCTTCCCCAGAATAATCAGAAATCATAATAGTAAGAATCCGAAGTCCGTTTAGAAACATTAAAAACATTTAAGTTACAAGTCGGAACAAAATTAAAAATCGCAAAGGTATTAGGTTTAATTGCAGGTGCATGTGTATTTTTGTTGGTAGTTTGTGGGTTTGCATGTGTGTGGGGTTCTAGCATGAATTTTTACCATGTTTGATATATAAATTTGCGGCATCTGCATTCGGTTTATTTTCTTTCTAAATTACGGGTGTTGCCCTATCATACACCGCCACACGCCCTTACGGCGGCTTGCGGGGTATTTAGTAGATGTAGATGTAAAGACAGATTACATGTCACCACTTACTATGGTAGATCAGATCACCAAAGTAAAATCAGGGACATTTATAGCAGAACTGAAAAAGGTAAGATGTCTCTTTTCCTCGTACCATTAGAGGTTAAAATATACATGGTGACAATGGCGATGGAGATAATAGGAATTGGCAGTGTGTATAATTTGCGAATATCCTGCATGTTCTTTCTTCCATGTTATTTATTAATAGACCATTGTTTTCAACAGTTCTACAGCATGATTTGAATATACGCATCCTGTTTGTGAATATTTTTGCATGGAAGTACTTTCATTCAGGTTCAAAACTCTTTGTGAGTGCATATCAAAACTTATATTTGTGACATGATAAGGATTGTGCGCACATGGCTGTTGACCTAACACCCTCCGCCTCACGTCCTCAGGGCGACTTGCGGGATATTGTTTGGATGCAGATTTAAATACATGCGTTCTTCCCGCTTTCGGGTTCGGGTCAGCGAGGTCCCTTTCTCCTTCTTGCCTCCTCCATTCTCAACGCAGCCTTATCAACATCCCAATTTACATCTCAATATTTCATCCACACCCTCTTTTTCTGCCATCTTCGGATTTGGCAGCATCCTTCCTTCGCCCACCATATTATAAATTTCGTCGTTACTCTTGTCTTTCAACTGCTTTCTTCAACCTTTGCCGCACCAAAATCTCGAGAGCCCCAATTTAAAATCCACACTCTTTTCTTAAATACCAAGTTTCAGATACATGCGGTCCTCGTGAAAGTTTTTTCAAATATTTACCATACTCTTGTACTTGGTGTCCCTTTCATCAGATTCCTTCTTCTTCACGATGCTTCCTTTTTCAACACGGGGTTTTTCCTTATCGTCCTCTCTATTTTTTAATGCATCTTTCGAAAAAGGTTTTCGAAAATAAGCAATCCTGAGCTACGACGGACCCAAATTGTTCTCTTTTCCAAACAAAAAGGGATCGTTGGTTTGGACACGAGATCTTCTGTTTTACTGACTTTCAAGAAGAAAATATGCCTGCTCTGTTTCTCAAAAATCTCACTACCTAATTTTGTTTCCTTGTGATGTAACCTCACCCAATAACCCACGCATTGATCTTGTGATGCACTAAGCGATAACTCGAATCGATTGTCAGTCAGCTAATGATTGATTATATGCGAATCTAAATGATTTTATCGACGACATCATGGGTGCCACTAGAACGTCAGTTAGTTTTTATTCTTCTTGTCACTAACATTTCCTCCTGTATGCGAAGAAAGATTAGGTCACTAAGGTATCGTAGTTCATGTACCTGAAGTTATCATGATCTAAATTATGATAATCTTAAAACAGTACGTAGTGATAAATTTAAAAAAAGAACAAGTCCCCACCCGAACGCCTACTGAATCGGGAACAATGAAATGGAATGTGTAGACTCGACTAAATACATAGACTTTAAGAACAATCACGAACTCTCCTGGGTGAAACACAGACGGGGAATATATGGGCAAGCTGACAAAAAATTATGATCTCTTTGAAGAATACTGGTTAAATGTGATGAAAAGGTCAAAGAGAAATGTTAACTGTCGTTGATCAGGGCCCATTTAGAATATGCTGCAAGTATAAATCGGATCCTCACAAAGTTGGGTTGATTGCCGAATTGGATCACGTGAAGCGTGGAGGAGCTAGGCTGGGACTCACTCACGGAGCGAAGGTTAAATGACAGATTGAAGCTCTTACATAAATCGAAGGTTGTCTCTTTAGCAGTGATGCTGATAATGTAACATTAGCTCCATCGTACATCTACATAATACCCCGCAAGGCGCCGCAAGGGCGTGTGGCGGGGGGTGTTAGGTGAGCACCCGTAAAAGGGAACAAAACCACATGCAAAATGAACACATATCGTAGGAGAGATCATGTCAATAAAATTGGAGGGATTAAGTGCGGAACAAATGGATTCGAGATGTCAATTCTCCTACGAACAATAAGGGATCATCATAACATTGTCCGACCGCGCTATGGGGGGATAACATTTTGCGTAAAAAGTACTCTGGTGTGTAATCTCCCCCTGCTACACACCCTGGCGGTTACTTGCAGGGTGCCATGTATGGGCGAACGATTATTTTACATGCATATATTTAAACTAAGCATTAATAAAAACTGGATTTTTAATGTCGCATGCGTGGTGTTGAATCATTCCCCTGCCACACACCCTATCGTTAACTGCTGGGTATTATTTGTAAAGAAACAATGTGTTCATCATTTTTACCCACCATTCGAAGAATTTAATCCATATCGCTTTTTTATGTTTATTCTTTTTTATGTTTATTCTTTTTTAAATGGTACCCTTCAAGGAATAACATAACTTAGAATAAAAAGAAAAATGCGATGCAAATATTAACGAGATTACTCAAAATATTTTTATTTGATGTCATGGAAACAAAAGTAACAAGGTTCAACGGTGCATTCTTTGAATGTAAAAAATGAAAAAAACACCCTGTCAGAGCGTCTTCTCCAACAATATGAGCGAAGAAAACGCAGTACTCTGTAAATATCTGACATAATCCCCTCTACAAATCGATAAGGACGACCTTAGCAATTACAAGCCGATTTGAATAGCAACGATATGCTGCTTATTCTTAGAGCATATCATTTTTAGAAGTAAAAATGATATGGTGCATGACACTTTTTGTTTTACCGCGACCTTATTCGAGTTTCTTTTTGGATTAATTCATATAAACTACGTTGCTACTTTTTAAGCTCATTTTAAAATCTAATGGCAGCCTATTATGCCTTCTTAATGCCGATCTGACTTGTCCGTTGTACTATCTAGGTTTCTTATTGCCGCATTTAATTTTGGATGAAATGTACGCCTTCATTCTTTCGCGTATAATAATTAAGAAATATTTCCAAGTGTTATATGTGTCGGTTGTCAAGGTTTTCGTCTTATATTCAGGTAATTCATTATTTTTTTAACATTCTCGTGGTTCCGTTAAAATTTTCCTCGTTGAATGCGTACATTTGACGTTTCCCTATGTTTATTTTGAGGGAATTTAGTTTTTTGATTATACAAGACTAGCTTTATGGTCACTGAAACCTTCCGTTATTTCAATGCTTGTAATGATTCCGGGCCAGAGAGTCGTAAAGATATCAGGTGTGATGTTGTGGTCTCGTGTTGGTGATTTAACAATTTGTTCGAAAAAGTGTTTTTGCGATTACATAGAGGAGTTCTTTGCAGATTTTCTTACGCAGTACGAGTCCGAGGGGGAACGGGATGGTGCGGAGGCTAACGCACAGGTTTCCCACCGAGAGGGCCCGGGTTCAAATCCTGGAGACAACAAATATTTGAATGATTGCAATCCCGTGATCGAGGTGGTTTGTGGAGAGCACGTGGATGGGACGTTAAACTGCGGACTCCTTGGCATCTTTCGACAAGAGTAGGCTGATGCCGACGCCGGGTTTCTCTCCACCCTTCCTTTCCCACCCATCCCTAATGGCGCAAATGACCTTAACTGTCGGTCGCCTCCCCAACAAAACTAAAAAAAATATTTTCTTTAAGACGCTTCCACGAAAATCTTTAGTTTCTGACGAAAGATTTTTTTGACTGAAGGTATCCCCGCCTAATTAAGATATAAAAATTGAAGGTAGCCTTTGCAAACGTCCTGCAACCTCTTTGTGACGGATGGTGACCTAACACGCCCTTATGCGGGGTATTATGTAGATGTAAAGCACGGGTTCACGGGCGTTGAACACCAGTCCGCTTGACTATACGTGTATGTAGCAGCTCCTTCAGCGACCCCGAGCAGCAGATCGTCGGCATATGCCAGCAAACATACTGATGTGGGTCCGAGCGGACGGACGGGCGGCGAGGGCTAAGACCGACCTGGTCAGGGGTCCCATCGCCGCGTTGAAAGTAGGGGAGGCAGGGTATTCACATTTTACAATGAATAGGATTTTGTAGTTACCTAGTATTTGGCCCAACAGCTGTACTGCCGGGCACAGTCAAATATTGTCTCTAAGACAAAAGGGACGCCTCCACGGAAATCTTTAGTAAAAGGCGAAAGATTTTTTCGATTGAAGATATCCCAGGCTGACTGATATAGAAAATTTGAAGGTAGCCTTTGCAATCGTCGTGCAACCTCATTGTGACGGGTAAACTTATCGAGCATTTAAAAATAAACTTTCCATTCTCATGATGTGATTTAAAGACAACTGAAAAAATACCAATCAGTGTGCCTAATAAAATTAAAACGGTTCAATTTAGTGTTATTTCCGGCTTATGCCAATATAAAAAGTATTTTCCGTGTTATATATTTTGGACCTTCCATCTTTTGGCGAGAAGTAGAAACAGCTATTACTCAACAACCTGCTTATCAACCGCACAGGGTATGGAGGAGGGGGAGAAGAGGGCGATGGACTCGGTGAAGGCCCGGCGGGAGCTGGACTGGGTAGGAGGGGCTGCCTGCCCATCGTGTCTGCATTGAAGGTGGGGCTTGCGGGGTAGGTACGTACGACGGTAGACGGCCACACTTGAGGGTGACTACTCCCAAACCTAATCCATGCGATTCTGCGCCGAGAAGTTCTATTATGCCACGCACGGAAGTGTTTGCTCTTGCTGCTGCTCATTCATTCATTCACAGGAATTGCTAACGAATCGATTTCCCATCATTTTAATTGTTTTACAGGGTGATGATTGTTTGGGGCACTTTTAGTTTTAAAATCATGGAGTAGGACAAAAATACCGGCAGCAAGTCGCTTTTACATTCCTTTGGAAGTGGAATTCAATAATGGTTTATAATAACTTGTCCATTCGCTAACTAGGGACCATTCATTGCACTGCGGGTTCGTTGGGAGCCAACAAGTCCATAAATCCATCCGTCAGAGGTTCGGGGAAATATATCCATAATAGAGTCATCCAAAATCGGAAATGGCGATAGATTAACCTTCAGTTCAGAAAAGGCCAACATTGAATTCCTTTTTTTATCCCAAACGTTTTCACTATTTTTTTACTGAATACTTCTAATGGTTTAACAAATCGTACCCGCCAACCGAATTCCGAAATTGAAATCTCAAACACAAATAATGGAATGGAACGCTTGCTGAAAAAAATTATGTCCATTGAATGTTTCAGACCTGATTAAATGCCGTACCACATTTTAAAAGAACTAGCGTCGAAAAGTGCGTCACATCTGGAAATCATATTTGAGAAATCCATAATAGATCAAAAACACTGACTAGAAAACGGCAGGTGTAAAACTTTCATTTGGGATGGGAGTAACCAAGTAATTCGTACATGCCTATTTCCCTCCCATCTACATACAGTTACATCTACATCTAGTTATTGACGTCAACGAGCACAGTTTCCGAAAGGGTAGATATCGCGAGACACAACTTGCTCTTATTGTTTGAGATATATTTGACAGATTAATGTTCCAGTGGACGCAACTTTTCTAGAGTTAAAAAAATACCTCTACAAAGTATTTCAATTTAAACTACATACAAGATATTCCAGATAACGAATGATGAGGTCTCAGCCGTGATGTGGTGGAAGCGTAACATATTAAAACCACAGGTATTGCAATTTTCCACTAGATATTTTATTTCGACACTACCGGTTTCGATGTTTTCACATCATCATCTCAAACCTGATGATGATGTGGAAACATCGAAACCGGTAGTGTATAAATAAAATATCTAGTGGAAAATTGCAATACCTGTGGTTTTAATATTCCAGATAAGATATCCTGGGCTGGGTTAATGACCCTTAGGTTGGCACCGGTGAACTACGGTAGTGCAGATCGCGCAAATAAAATTAGAGAGTTAAAATGTAGAACAGGTATATAATTACAAGATGCCATTTATTCCGCGAACGATAAGAGATCACAATATCTGTATCCGAACGCGATGAGGGGGAAAAGTATTTTTCTTTTTTCGAGATAATTACCCTAGTTTGTTGTCATTATCTCATCCAACCTTGGTTATCTTCCTCCTCATTATCAACAGTCGCTACCGTGCACGTATAGAAGTATATCTCAGGTAGATAGACATTTAGATCACGAGCTACAATGATTAAATTATATCGCATAGATAGTATTCTGACTAAATGTTTTAGAAAAACTTGACTTTTTAGTCTGTGTACCCTGTGAAAAATCATCCCATGTCACACACCCTACTTGGCTGGCTTGCGAGATCAAATGATTCACTTTCAAAGTTTCACTACACCAAAAAATAATTCTAAAAGTAACTTATTTTACTACTCGTTGAGATCTTTCAAGAATGTACTTATGAACGGAGGAAAACTTTTCATTTTTTTTAATTTTCAATTTACTTTTTGGGTCATGTATCTCTCTGTTCGTTGACTCTTTTCCCCGCAATACAAGACTGTACCAGTCGGAACAAAATTAAACGTTGCAAATATATCAGGTATATTTGTAGGCACATGTGTATGCCAGTTGGTAGTTTGTGTGTTTACATGTGCGTGGGGTGTAAGGGTTTTTGCATGAATGTATTGTTTGCGGACTGTATAAATTTGTGTGTTTTGCCTGCGGTTTTGTTTTCTTAATTACGGGTGGTGCCCTAACACCCCCCGCCACACGCCCTTGCGGCGGCTTGCGGAGTATTAAGCAGATGTAGCTGTAATACGGCCTCTCAAACTTTTACATGGGAACTGCTCCGGGAAATATCTAAAAAAGTACCAACTCAACAGCTATCTCTATCGAAAGCTTTGAAACGTGCCCGCCAAGAATGATGCAGACTCGTTGGTAAATCTTATGGACTCGTAGAAATAAAAACAAAACAAATCCATGATCACCAGCCTTGATACAAGCACAGCCGTGATACCTCAACACAAGTATTGGTTTGATCCGAAATAAAGTTAATCATTCCACAGAAAGCAATTGCATGCAAAAATATTCAATAATGGAATACGTATATTCGAATTATGCGGGAGAACTGTCATAAATATGGGGTCTGTAATTTATCTTGAACATCTTCAGATAAGTAACCTGACTCTAATTTACGCAGTAAATTTCACCTGTATTTAAGCCTACGGTAAACTAGTGGCTCCCATTCTAATTATTCCAATAGTGTCGTTGCTACCTTGTTCATATCAACTTTTCACAAACCTAGAATATAGTATAGATACATATGTCGACAAGGCAGTAATAGTATAATAATAATAATAATAATAATAAGGGCATAGTGTAGATATTTTCTACCTGTTCTAATTCTACCAAGAGTGAACAATGTTATGGTTTTGCATGAGTTTTTATTCTTTTTACGGGTGGCGGCATTACACCCGCCGCCCCAGCGGCAGCTTGTGGCGCATAATGTAGATGTAGATACATATTTCCATATGTCTACAGCATAAAATCCTCATCTTTGAAAATGAATCTTGAAAACATCGTATTTTTTTCGCCCAAAAACGCATCTGCTGCCCACGCATTGCGGAATGCGGCTCAGGACTACAGAAGGCGTACGGAAGGCGGACGAATGGGACCGATGGGGCGGAAGTAAACCGTATTCAAACAAATATAACTGGCGAAAAGAAATAACATATATCGTATGAATAGTATTGTCGGACAGTCGAAACAAGAGCGCCTGCAAATACAGAATCTCGCACAAAAAAATAAGTACACGTGTCTCAATTGGGAAAGATTTTTAAATTTTCAAAAGAAAAATGTGAAGTCACTTTTTACAACAAAAACAATTCAAATAATTCATTAACAAATGAAAAAGACCCTTTCAAAACCCAACGATAGAAAATGTGTACATAGGGTAAAATGTGATGACCGTAGCGTCTTTTATGCAGGGTTGACGAGAAGATCATTTAAGTTAAGAATTTAGGAAGAAGACAAACGCTGTTTCACTGCGTCCAGTGTTGCTCGCTCCTATTCTGGGAAACACTTGTGGGAAGAAGGGCGTAGTGGCGATTTCAACCCTGAAATTCTCCATCCACTGGTGAAAAGGTCGGAGAGTGGACGTTTTGGTTCAACTTGAAACGAGTTCATCGGCGACACGCAAGGAATTTTCATGGCCCCTTACTATTTGGGTAGGTCAGGCTTGAGAGATATAAGATAAGAGAGAAGGACCCTAGTGCCGACGGATACAAATATTCGTATCTCTTTGTCCGGGCAATCAGGATTCATAATAGTGAGAAATCGAATTCATCGTAGAAATGGTAGTAAAGGCATTCGGATTATTAGCGAGGAAAAGCGAAAACATGCTGCGTGGGCATTAGGTACATTCGTATGTGCATGTGTATGTCAGTTGATATCATTTGTATTTGCATGCATGTCAATTAAAATGGTTTTTGCATGAATATATACGTCTCTGTGGGAGTAAATTAGCATGAATTGTTAGGCTTGCATGTGGCTTTGTTCCGTTTTACGGGTCGTTACCCAACACCCCTCTCCACACGCCCACGTGTGCTGGGAATCGTGTGGATTTATACGTAAAAGAAGAAGAAACTCTTAAAATGGACAATTAGTAAATGATAATGTGTACATCCTTACGTTCCCCTCTCCTTGATGTCTATCGCATACAGTAACCCACCCGAATGTCTCGATGCCCTCTCATCCCCCATTCACCTTCCTTCCTACCTGGCACCACCGACCACCACCATCAACGAACGCTTCGTGAACGGTCAGCTAAATCGTGCACAGCTGCCGCTCTCCCTCTTTCACCCTATGCCATGCATCCCATGCCCTCTCCCTCCCCACTCCCTCGGCTCAGTCACCACCCTCCTCCCTCTTCCCCAAGTTCGCCCGACTCCTAACCCCTTCCTCCTTTGCATTACTAAAATAAAACACCCCCTTTGCAATTCAGGGAGTGTGTGGACGAACTAACAAAATATTAGGATTTATTAGAAAATTGTATGGAAAATGCGACGAAAAGATAAAAGAGAAACACGATGGGAAGAATCGACTCCAGCCGTGCTCCAGCAATGAAGGGCAAAGGGCGAGGCGAGGGAAATTAGAGAGGAAAGAAGTGAATAAGTAAAAATAAATTTTTAAAAATTAAAAAAATTAATTCAAAGGTCAAAGAGAAATGTTAACTGTCGTTAGTAAGGCCTCATTTATAGAATATGCTGCGAGTATATTATGGGATCCTCACGAAGTTGGATTTATTGTCGAAATGGATCGCGTGCAGCGTAGAGGAGATAGATTTGTTCAACTTTGTTGTGACAACGAATTGAGTAGCGTATCCAAAATATTATAGGAGCTAGACTGAAAATCACTCACGTAGCCAAGGTTAAATTACTGATTGAATTTCTTGCATAAATCGGAAGGTGTATTTAGCAGTAATTTTGAAAATATATTACTACCCCGACAGTACCATGGCAGGAGAGATAATCTCAATAAAATTAGAGAGACTAAGGGCAGAACAGATAGATTTGAGGTGACACTTTTTCCACAAACGATAAGGGATCAGAATAAATTGACGTCTGTCCGACTGCTCTAGGAGGGAATGGTGTTTTGGGTCGAGGGTAGTCTGGTGTGTAATCACCCCCCGCCACTCACCATAGTAGTGGATGGCAGAATAATAAATTAATAAAATGAAAAATAAACTCCTTGCCCCCCCCTCACCACAGGCCCCCTCCTCCCTCCACATCCATGTGTTATGTATAAAAAACAGTTCTCAACCCAAAGATTGGTTTGATAGGTTCACCTAGCACTAAGCTCGAGTGGTGAAATACGTACACAAATATCAGGGTGAGGGGGGCAGATCCTTTCCCTATGCCGCTTGTGGTTTCCCAGAAAGTTCTCGTGCCTGAAAAATCACACAGCTCGGGTGAAACTCAGGGTGCCTAGAGTGGCGTGCTCGGAAATCGAACCCGGGCCCTCCGGTCAGTAGTTGCAAACTCTGCCTCCTGGACTAACACGTCCCGTGTACCAGGCCTGTCGAAAAAGTATCTGACCTTAAATTTCCGTCTTGAATAATACGTACTTATTTTTTGGAGAAATAGGAGAGAGAGGGGGGGTGAGGAATCATGAAATGACGTGGATTAGAAGCACTTTCGTCGGACTAGTATGGTAGACCTGGCCTTCGTTTATTTGGTCATGTTGGGAGCTGTTGTACGAGGGCCAAGGAAACATCTAGAGAAGAAGAGTGACTGGTTTACCTGCCCCCTTGGGGAGGGGAGCGTTTTATGTTACATGTCCTAGTGGTAGTGGAATTTCGTCTTCCTACTTACCAAATTCTAGCTTGCACGATATTGGATAAGTTTCTTACTGCATCCAAAGATGCAATTATTTGTTAGATGATAGCATATGTAATTGCATGCGTGTAGAATGAAAGGAGGTAGACATGTATTTGCATGCGTATAAAATAATAAGATTTTTGCATGAATGCATGCACCGCTATGGGTATGGGTTTGCATATGTGTGTTGGTTTTGAATGCGGTTTTCTTTCCCCTCTTACGGGTGGTGACCTAACAACCCCCGCCACACGCCCTTGCTGTGGCTTGCGTGGCATTATGTAGACATAGATGCTTGATACAGAAAAAGCGTGAGAGAGAGTGAAGAAGGGGTCGACCAAGTAAGTTAATGTCCGAATGTAGTCGAAGAGACGCTCTCCAGACATGAGGGGCGTCTCCAAGAGAATAAAAGAGCACGTAGGCCATGATGTATGAATGTGACAGAGTTTTAATGAGCGGAAACTGATTAACGTCTTACAATCTTCGATTTTTACTTCGCACTTACTGAATTGTTCATAGCTCGTAAGACTACAGTAATGTGGCGTAAATAATTCTTTCATGTTTTCAGAACTTGCTTAGGTTATTGAACGATATAATTTATGGCTGATGGTAAAAAAAAACTCAGTGACCGAGGAAGAGTCATCAATTGTGCGGTCACTGAAATACGAATGACTGAAATTTGTAATTTAAAATATTTAGAACAACTTGTGAAAGACATTATGAATTTGGTGTCCAGAAACTGTTTCTTATTCAGCATTGTTGCCGTTCGAGCTTGCGCAACTGTTGAGGGTTGTTGGCGTATTCGGGAACAATGGCACACATGACTATTTCAGTAAGCACGATGATATCAAAGAAGTTGACCCGGCGCTTGGTCAATGTTCCCGGACATATTCCCTTCCCACCCATCTTCCTTTGATGCGTAAAGTCCAGGTGTGCTTATGTTTACGGAAACCTCCCCATGACCTCTTCTCCCAAGGTAGGCCTTGTACACTACCACTTTGTTTGACTTGAGGATTTGAAAATCGAGGGTCATCTTTATTTAAATTTCCTAAATGATTAAATTTATTAAAATGACCTTTCCCTATCTCTCGCCGGACAAGCTTGCGAAAGGACATCTTCCTTCCAGATGCGAGTTGAGTCTATCTCCTAGGTCAAAATATTTCGGACTCTTATCTATTTCTATGATTTCTAGTGTTAACCAAAATGCGAAGTAAAAGCTATCTCTTGGTGACCCTCCCCAGTGGATTCTCAAAAACACGCGATGAAATTACTTAACGGCCATGGGTCTGATGAGTCCGATTTGCTGATATCGAGGTGGGCTCAGGTCTATTTCACCAGTTTTGATCGCTTAACTGAACATTTCAACGCATTGTTTATTTGGCCAGACACACGCCGCCGGAATCCTCTATATAAGAGGCGGAAGTGGTAATCTGCCCTAGAGAGCACCAGAGCGTACTAGATGAAGTAAACCCCGCAGCACTATTTGCAAGTTCCGCACCGACTCCATCGATGCTGACCTGGAAATGGAACGACTAATTGATGTGTGGCTCTTAATTGTCTGCAGAAAGAATAAATTCAAGTGCTCTTTTTTTCCCGATGCCCACTATTCGTGACAACAACACCCGGGGTAAACACAAAGATGGAAATGTATAAGCACCGACGAAGATAATTGAGAGCATACAAGTTAAATTCCCCCTCAACTCACTTAATTACTGGCGTCCTTACAGCCCCTGCCACGCGCCCTGGGGCCGGAAGTCGGGGCGTCGTGTAAATAAAGTTGTAGATGCAATTCATTTGTTACCCGTGCGTCCTTCATTAGTGGAATCATACATGGTAATTTGTGAATAGAATTTAGTGGGATTCCTGTTTTGTCCAGTGTAATCCATACTTACAGATAATATTCGTAATGTACATGACGGATAAATGGTGCTCGCACGCGGATACCATTCCTCTTCCGGTAAATCGCGGGGTATGTATATGTGGAAGTGTAGAGTATAAGTAGAATGACTGGTCACCTAACACGCCCTTGCGACAGTTTGCGGGATAGAGAATAGCTGTAGATTAATTCCAGCTTTCAGAAACAATTTTTTTCTATAAAACACTAAAGCGATCTCAATTTAGGTAGATCATCACCTTTTCTCCATCCAATGGAAGTCATTCCTCGCTATCCTCTCCACGGGACACAGATAGCACAGCCTCCGGCACTAGCACTGACATCAGGTCAACGTCACAGATGAGCCAATGTTTCTAGTAAGATATGTTGATGTGTGCAAATGGTTTACGAACATTTTGTCGACTCTATAAATTCGTTCCAAACTCACAAAGATATGCATTGCCCGCAGTTCACTCAGCGCCACAGGTAGAAGACTGGAGCTGATAATGTTCTGGATAACTACAGATGCGTCGTGGAATGTTCGTACAATTTCGCCGGCAGGGCGTTTTCTTTTGTTCACTTGCAATGAACTGTGTTTGGGGAGGCATCGCAGGGCGCCCTTTCTCTCTCATTCTATGCATGGGCCACAGTAGGGCGCGTTCGTATAGCCCGACTGCAAACCAAGGAATATCCTACAATATAACAAGGACGACAACAATATGGACAATATGGAATTCGGAGCTACGATTGCTGTCAATAAAGTAACGCACTCTTCGGCCTAGCATGGTGGCGGGTTATAGCCACCACCTTGGTGTCCCTACACTCAGGACGCATCCTGCTGTGGTAATGTGGAGACTGTGGTTCTTCTACTTTGGTCACTGGAAACTATTAAAATGTGCACTGCAGTAGAAAATCCCACGAGTTGTCTGCGAGGTCGGTCCAGAAAGTAACTTACGCTTTGAACTATGAGTCAAATGAAAAGACAATACTTTATTATATTCAGTTGAAAGGCGCATTCTTTAACTATTTCTCCATGAATTTGCCATTTAAATTGAGGCATTAGTAATAACGATACACGAGCTTTTCAATTATGTCTCTGAAGAAATCTGCCGCCTTACAACCTTTTAACCACTTATTTACCCTACCATTCAATTCTGTGTCCCTGTCAAAGCACCGTATTGCAAGCCACGCTTAGCGAAAGATATTTAATCTTTAATCAGCGGTTTTCGCGAATTTTTCCGTTGATTTTCACCGACAATTCATCTGTCACAAGGCTAGGCCGACCACTGGCGGTCCTCGTCGTGAATATTGGTGCTGTGACCATTTTCAAACTGAATGCGCCACTGCCTCACTCCGCCTTCACTCATTATTCCGTCTCCGTACAATTCACAAAGTTTCCTATGAATTTCAATTGGCTTGTAGTTTTTTGACCGTAAAAACCTAATCACGGGTCGCGCTTTATGTATTTCTTGACCGCATGTACTTCCTTTTCTTTAATTAAGTGCGCATTTCTTCTTTCTTGCAGGATACACCATCGCGAAAGTGATCGGGAAGAGATTTTGATTACTGATGCGGAGTACACCCAAAGGTAAATGTCATTTACCCTCATGTAAAGTAACCAGCAGTTTACCTCTGTTGATGCATATTTGGTAACTTTGAACATTTCACTGCACATACGAGGTAGAGAAAGAAAAGATTATGCATTCTGGATGGAATAACGAATGGTAGGCTTAGGGGTGCAGCACGATTATTATTACGAGCTGTTAGTCTACCGGGTTAAGGTAGGTTTTTGAAGGTCTCTGACAACTAGCTTAGTATCACGGTCCATCAAAAACCTACTCCAACCCGGTAGACTACTGCTAATAATCATTATAAGGTGGACGTCAATCTGGATTTCGAAAATAACAAACATAAAGGGGTCCACAATGGACCTTTCTCGGATGGAGGACAGCATTTTCGGATTGATCGAAACCAATAGTTGGGAGTAGCCGACGACATGCCACACCTCAGGTTAGTTCTGACGCTGGGGGTATATGATAAGGATGCATTCATTGTGGTATGATTTGAATCCAGAACTTCCTGATGTCTGAAAAGTGGGATAGAAATTGCGTCATTTAAGTTAGAACAGGCTTGCAGAATTTCGGTGTTCAGAGGTATTGTCTATGTTTGTCGGTTTATACCCATAGTAACCAATTGCTTTAGAAATCTTGCTTTTGTTTGTAACGGTTCCACACGCTGTTGCATTCAAGTATTTCACTTTCGTATGGTAGGCGTTAACGACGTGAGTTAATGTCAACCTCCATTTAACTTAGCCTTGATCACGCTTTAGAAAGGAGAAATGAACCACATCTGTGGCAGTCTGGAAAGGGGGTGAACACTAAAAGAAATGTGATTCAAAGCAAGTTTCACTATTTTATATTCTTAAGTTTTCATTCACTCAGATGTGATGTAAGCGTGCAGGGAGTAATCCCGAGAATATCCCCAGATGCATCTTTTATTAAGAATGGAATCGGAAGCACAAGAAAATTTGTTTCAAAGATGGTATCCACATATTTGATGAGAGATACGCAAACAGTAGCTCTTGCCTCCTGAAATTTGGATTTATTAGAAGAATAATGGGAAAATGTGATGAGGAGACCAAAGAGAAACGTTATCTTTCACTGGTTGGACCTCATTTAGAATATGCTGCTAGTGTATTATTGGATCCTCATGAAGTTGGATTAATTGCCGGATTGGATCGCGTGCAGCGTAGAGGAGCTAGATTTGTAAAACTTTGTTATGACAACAAATTGAGTAGTGTATCCAAAATATTAGAGGAGCCAGGCTGGGAGTTACTCACGGAGCGAAGTTAAAATTATAGATTAAATCTCTTGCAGTGATATTACCCCCATCGTACTACAGTTAGAAAGATCATGTCAATTGAACTGGAGAGGGATAAAGTGTTGAACGGATAGATTTAATGTGTCATTTTTTCCACGAACGACAAGGGATCATAATAACATTGTCCGTCTGACAGCAAATAAACGTGCCTTAGTAGTAAACAAGAGTTAATGTCGTTAACATAAAGAACGAATAAAAGAGGTCCGATAATACTTCCCTGGGGAACACCTGAATTGTCTTCCACCGCATTAATGTTGACACCACCCATGAGAGTATTTACGGTTGTTATAGTCCTGAATACAAATGCTCTCTGATTAAAAATACATGCGATCGTTTACATCCTTACAACAACACTGCTGAAAACGAGAATCCCTATGGATAAGTTAATGTGGAGTCAAATGGTCACAACTGACAAATAGCGTCCCATTGTCTCTTTTCATATGTATGTCTAAACGTGTGTCTAAATTTTTTATTTCGAGAAGGAAACCTACTAAGAGGAAATTGAATGGTGGCATGAGAAAGTGAAACAAAGCATTGAAAAAGTTTTGACGAAATAAGGATCCCTCTTGTGTCGAAGCCGCCGTTCATCGTAGCTGCATTACGATGGTTGCGAACTACGGTTGAAGTTGGTGTTTGTGGTGACTTTTAAAAGATTTTCATTGGCCTCCCCTTCTGTATGCATGAGCCCAATCTTAATGGATTTCCTTATTTTTTTTCTTGGTATACTCAGTAGAGTAGTTGCTACCAGTATAATATTCGTAATGTGCATAACGGATGTAGCGTGAATGGGGTGTTTGGTCGTTCCACTTCCCCGTGCCCTTTCGGTTAATCGCCCCGGAGTAGAATTAGAATGGCCGATGACCCCCTGCCACACATCTTAGCGATGGCTTGCGTGGCAGTGTAAAGCCCTTGTCTTATTTATTCGAAGACTGTAACATAAAAATAGATTTCCGAGAGATAAACGTCGACATTGGCAACATGACGTGATTTTCTTCTTCTTCTGCAAAATCACGTGCGTAGCGAGTTTGCTTGCCTTTTGCTAGCACGTTGGATGGCATAAATTTTATGGCACATCTACATCTGCATAAATACCCTGCGAGCCACCAAAAAAGGTGTGTGGTAGGGGGTGTAGCACCATGAGGGAAGGGTAAGGGATGAGGGGGTTGGGGGTTATCGAATAGGCGAGATTCATACATTTTCATTTATATATATATATATATTCATACATATTCTCGCGAAGTCCCTAACCTGTACGTTAATACTTATTGTAATGAACTATGTGCTGGGGAATTTCGGCTACAAGCATTGTGGTCCATTATTGTTCTTGGAAAAAATGGCATTTTAAACCTGTCAGTCTGGCAGACTATCTCTCTAATCTTATATTCGTGATCCCTTCGACCGTAATACGTTGAGGTTCGTATTATATCCTTGATGACATCGGAAAAGGGACCATCTTTAAATGTTTTTAATAAGTTTAATCTATATTGCAAACGCCGCTGTCTAAGAGAATCCCAACCTAAATTGTCTAGCAAAGTGGATACGCTGCTGAGTTGGTCATAACAATGTTTGATAAATCCAGCCCCCCTCCGCTGAACTCGATCTAATTCCGAAACCAAATTTATATTATGAGGATCCCATATACTGGCAGCATACTCTAGGTGGGCTAGCCTGACCAAGGCAAGAAAACATCGTTCCTTCACCTTTTCGTCGCATTTACCTAGCACTCTTTTCACAAATCCCAATTTTTTATTAGCACGACCGCATATTTCTCGTATGTGTTTTCCCCAGGACAGATCGTGAGTAATTGTAACACCCAAGTATTTAAGGGAATCTACCCTCGCGATTTTGGTTTGTTTCACTTGGTAACCATAAGGGAGGGAATTAGGTTAGGTTAATTAGGGTATGGTACATCTGCATGAAAATATGGTATTTTAATTCGTTCAAATATTTTATAATATAATATTTCATGTCGTCATGTGAAAGAATGTGTGCATGTGCGGAGTATTGAAATTTAAAATTCAATTCTTCTAACGATGGCCGCGAGCACGCGTTTGTTTACCTTGAGTTTTATGGTCCGATGAAACTTTAAAATGGCGAAGGGAATTTTGAAATCATAACTTTGATGGCCGAACGTATCTTTCCGAATGAAGTAATTGCATGAAAATTGAAAGGATCATTCTGTCCCGGTCCAAAAGGTAATTCCTGTGGCTTTCCCCTTCTACTCTGAACGCATATTAAGAATATAGTATTTGGCTTGAGTAGAATTGGCATTCAAGGGATCCTCGCTTCTCTCGAATGCTCATCAATTCTACATTTTCTTAAAACCATTTTTGAGCGAATTTTCAAACAAAAAAACAAAGTGTACAAAATGGCGAAAAGTGCTTCCTATAAACAAAAAATATCCTATTTACGATATTACGAGTATTGTCGAAATGTGTGGTCGGAGTGCGGTTATTTCTCCTCTTCCAAAAGTCCACCTCCAGTTCGAAGGAGCCATGGAACTTCTTTCTTGTGGCTGGAACCTATTCCAGCGCGAACGCTGATTCATATTTGAAAGTTCAAGATGTCGAGTTTCGCCTCTCCTTTTCATTACATTTAAAATGGGCCAGGGACAACGAGATTCATCACGGTCGCATCTTTGTATGAATAGAACTGTGCCTATGTAAAATGAAGTGCATTGTTTGCATGACAAAAGATATAAAATGTTTTTCGAGATGAAAATAGCGTGGGAACGAGGTGAGGGAGGAATAAGGGGATGCGGGGGAGCAGTTCTTCTGCTCCTCTGGTAAAATGTGTAGAGGTCCAAGGGCATTACTTTGAAGAATTTTGTGTTTGTCCAAATCGGCCCAATAAATTACTTTAAAAAAACATAATCGCGTTACTTCTGTAACGCACCCTGCATATATATTTGGATGCCTGCGCTATTCTTAGAATTTAAAAATATAAAAATTATTGATCTAATCCCTATCGTGCTCCCACGACTTTCCCCGTTTTCCAGACGCGTCCATTTATATTGCGCTGGCTTCTCACACCACTCGCATTCTCATTTTCCCTGAGTTCCCTTCCCCATCCCCGCTATTCCTCCCCAGATTTATTCCGAGGTTAGCGTTTAGCGGAGTTAAGGTGGGGGGATAGGGTAGAGGTTATGCAACCAACTTTTGACCCCAAATACACGATGACATTGTCGGTTGTGTGATAACCCTTTCGGAGATGAGAAAATTTCACGCTCCCCGCGGAGTCAACTGCGCAGATTGAAACGGGGAGAGCGATTTTCCAATTTGGCAACCGGGAAACGTCGCCCCAAGCTCCGCCAGGACGAGAAACACGACGTCCCCCGATTTTTTATTTCGGTCGAACCCATCAACCACTGCGAGTATGACAGGAGAAGTCTCGAATCCGCGACCCTGTCGGCGGGTGCTTGATTAGAATCAGACTTAGATATTAAAGTGTCATGTCGACATTCCTTCGAGTAGCTCCTATCTCCTTAATTTATATTTCTAGTAAAATTTGTACCTTAGTGACGAGTTTATTTAAAAGGAAAAAGTAGTGCATAATTCGAGACACTTTTCGAGTGAATTCGCCGGATAGAGGGGGGGACGGAGTGTCCTCAAATGATTAATTTTATGTTGGTATCAAAAGGAGAGAGCACAAGAGGATTTCAAAACTTAGGAGTTCTTCCATAATTAGAGTGATCTAATTGCATCTCAGCTTCCAAAATGTGTCTTTTTTTCCTTTGAGAAATATAAAAATACTGAACACATAACGTTTCGCAGGAGCAACAATTCATTTGTCTAACTAGGAATTCTGGTAAAAGTTATCTGGCAGGAATTGCATCTAGGTTAATTAATACTTACAGATGCCAGTAATTAATTATTCGATGGAGCGAGATGATTATATTAACCATAAACACAGTAATCAACCCGAAGGTCGGTTTAGTAGGTGATGGTAGAGCTCACCCATGTACCAAGCCCTATACGGCGTGTGAATATTCACACATCAGGGTAGGGGGGCCAGTTCCTTTCCCTGTGCCGGTTATGGTTTCCCAGGAAGATCTGGTACCCGAAAAATCAACTAGCTTGGGTGGAGCTGCAGGTGCCCAAAGTGCCTTGCCCGGGAATCGAACCCGGGACCCTCCGGTCAGCAGTCCAACGCTCTACCCGCTAGACCACCGCGACCCGCTTTTTATATATATACATACATAAATTATGTGTAAGTCTCACGGATGTGAACGATAATCTATATGAAGCTACCGGACAGAAACAAACTCACAAAAAAAACAGAAGAAACTCATTAGTTTTCCAATTTTCGGGTGTCCAAATCACTTTTAATTAAAAAAGGCCTTTTTTGGTTTACATTGATTCAAGACTACGTTAATATTACTTTTCCCTTCCAATCCACCTTTCTTTAGGAAGAAAATGCCAAATTTCAGGAGGACGAAACTAATGTAAAACGACATGGGCCCGGCGAGTCCAAGGGTACGTGATTCACCATGTAATATGAATTTATCTATTCACAACATGCAATGAATACGATTTCGTGGTTGCCTAATATTTGGCCCAAAAGCTGTACTACTGGACACAGTCAAAAATTGTCTTTAAGACAAAGGGGACGCCTCCACTGAAATCTTTAGTAAAAGGTGAAAGATTTTTTCGACTGAAGGTATCCCCGTCTGATTGATTTATTAATTGAAGGTAGCCTTTTCTGTCGTCGTACAACCTCATTGTGACGGGTAAAATTGTCGAGCATTTAAAAATAAACTTTCAATTCACATGATGTGATTCAAAGACAACTGAAAAAATACCCATCAGCATGCCTAATCAAATTAGAACGGTTCAATTCAGACTCATTGCAGGCCTGTGCCAACCAAAAAATATTCTATTTGGGCAATATTTTAGATCTTCCATCTTTTGGCGAAAAGTAGGAACAGCTGTTACCCAACTGCCTGCTTTTCAGCCTCAGGGAAACGGGAGGTTGAAACTCCTGAACTGGAGAGGGGGGGATGAATGAGGAGGCCTGAGGGCGCTGAACTTATTAGGTGTTCTACCTATTGTGTCAACATTTGAGGCAGGGGGTGCGGGGTAGGTACGTACGACGGGAGAAAAAGGGGGTATTTACACAGGGTGACTATTCCCAAACTTCCCCCCAAACGGTCCTCCACACCCACACGGGGAACGTATTAGCGACATAACACTGACCAAGAATGGAATAGAACATCTACTACGTAGCATCAAACCAAACAAGTCACCTGGTCCGGAAGAAATACCTGCTAGAATATTATAGGAATTGGCCGAATTTCTTTGACATCGATCTCTTGTAAAATATTAGAAAATATTATTGTCAGTAACATAATGAGGTTTCTTGGTAGTAGGAATACACTAAGCCACAACTAGCACAGTTTTAGGAAGAGCAGATCTTGCGAAACACAATTAGGTCTTTTCATTCACGATATACTTAGATTGGGAGAAAATAACACACAAGTTGACGCAGTATTCCTAGATTTCAAAAATTCCCTCGATAAAGTCCCACATAATAAATTGTTGTGCAAACTTAGATGCTATGGAATCAATGAGAAAAATATTAATTGGATTAGAGACTTCTTGTCAAACCGCAAACAAATAGTAGTCATCGATGGGTTGTGCTCAAAGTAAAGAGATGTAATATCGGTCGCCCCCCAGGGAAGTGTAATTGGGCTTCTTCCCTAATTAGAACCCTTTCGCCCCAATCCTTTTACACACATGCAAACCCACAAACTACCAACAAACATACACATGCACAATCTTTGAATTTTTAATTTTGTTCCGACTTGTAACTTAAATGTTTTTAATATTTCAAAACGGACTTAGGATTCTTACTATTTTGATTTCTGATTGTTCTAGGGAAGAATGAGTATTTGAATCTATCTCCCTTATTTTATCTTTGTAGTCTGACCTGCCTAAGTAGTGTGGGGCCATTATTATTCCTTTTGTGTCATCGTTAAACTCGCTGGTTCTGAATCTTTCTAAAAGTCTAAGTTCGCTTGTTCTCTTCGTATTTCAAGGGGCTCCTAGCCTAAATCCCCTAAGAGACCTGTTACACTTGTGTTCTTGTCATTTATATTTTTCACGAATCTGGCGGATTTTCTCCGGACTTTACCTAGTTTTTTTGCCATATCCTCTCCCAAGGATCCCAAATACTTGCGGCATATTCCAAATGTGGTCTAACTAGAGCAAAATAACACCTCTCTTTAACTTTCTCGTTACATTTCCCCACCACTCGTTTAATGAAGCCCAGTTTCTTTAAAACGGATCCGCATATTGTCCTCATATGTCCTCCCCATGAAAGCCGTGGCGTTAGAACTATCCCCAAATATCTTACTTGTTTGGCCGTAGTTAGTACTGAACCCTCTATTTCGTAGCTTATGTCCTGTTCGCCACTTCCTTTGTTCCAAAAATTCAAAACTGCGCATTTGTCTATATTAAGCATCACCCACATTCCTTTCTCCTATCCGAGATTGTGCCTAGGTCTCTAGAATATAATATAGATGAACCACCTAAACGATTCCCTCAAGAAACGTGGGTACCCGGTACACCTACTCAATAATAAAATCCTCAAGCCTTCAGCCCAAGACACTCTTCGTCCCAAAACAAACCGCCCCAAAATTCGCTAATATAATCATCACTTTCTTCCCCGGAACCCACAAAATCAAACACATTATACGTGATCTCTACCCAGTCACACAAAACAATCAGTCCACATCACTCTTAAACCCAAATTATCCTTCCATCTCATTGAAACACCTGTCGAGCTTGAAATCTACAAGGCCAACTGCGGGACCCCAGCCTCTTCTCCTCCCCTCTCAGCAACATGTAATGATGAAACTAGTGTCTAAATGGCGGGAGAATAGTCCGTTATCGACTGCCACCTCTCTCTATTGATCAACTGTGTCTTGCGCAAACAAACCAATACGCCTATTTACGAGGCTAGTTTTATCATTTTTGTAGATTTTGAAGATATGGAGCCTAAGATACTTCCCTGCGGCACGCTGGATGTTACAACTACCTCTATCGAGGACATGACATCTATTACTATCATCCGTCTACGATGCGATAGGAATTCTATGTTCCATTTAAATGCCCTCTCGTCAATACCTCAATGGATATGTTTAGCCATCATCGAGTCGGGCTGGACGTTGTCGAACGAATATTACGAGACTAGAATTATTTATAGAATCCTTAAAACCAGAACAAATCATCCGACTCTAATATTAATACTGCCGTTATCTACATCACTACTCTAAGAATGATACAGCCCTCATCGGCATCACTGTTAGAATCGAGTAATTTGTATTTTTAGAAGGTTAAATCAAATGTGCGCAACTTTCGTCCTTCCAATGCCTCACATCCAAGGCATTTCGCATGCTTTCAGTTTTTTTCGAAATAGGTTGCTGAACACACAAGAGAAAGGGAGGAAAAATTTGAGTTGGCCACACTCAATCGAAGCCGTCAATGCTGAAGCTCCGCTACTCTGCTTGGAAAGCCGAAGCCACGGATAATTTTAATAAAAATGAAAGTCCTGTATTTTATTTTTGTCCCAAAACACTCGGGTGTTTCTTTAGGTTTAAAGCCATGCTTTCTTGATGGAGACACCAGAATCGTCCACAATGGGCCATATTAAACACAAGTCTTTGAAGAAAGATTAATCACATGTGGCGGGAGTTGATCGGTCTGAGAGTAAATCCACCAGAAGGGATGCTCAAATTCGCGCTAAAAACAATTCGATTGCTACATTTCCATTGTGATGATCGGATTACAGTTTCCCCTAAATAAAACCGGTGAGATTTTGTCACGCTCTCTCCAAAATGTTGTCCATGGCAGCAAGAGTAACTTTCATAGAATTCCAAATAATCGTTCGAAGTCGATTCCGAGTGTTTCAATTCATAATTGAACTTTGGAACGTTTTAATATTACTGGACGGAAACAAAGTTTTAATAACAAAAAACAGTTCCTTCTAAACTGTGCAATTAATTGCTCTTGTTGCGCCATTTTGCTGAGTTTAAGTTCAACTTATAAAGTTCGTGGCGATCATAAACGTCATTCAATAAGGAGGCCGTCATTTGTCTTGGTGAAGTCGAAGAGAAAACGAATCCTTGAAATATTATGCATTCCATTTGTGTTATGCCAGCCATTTAAAGTTCGTTTTAAACGATCCACCACGTTAAAATCCTGAATTAATGATGTACTCTCTGTAAAGAAGAGGAGTTGGCTTTTTTATATTTTTTCTGGGTCCTTGGACATTTTAATTGAACAAAAAGCGAAAAGAAACTATTCATTAAAAAAGGACAAAAATATTCGCTCGATTTGGCATACAAATATATATATTACCTCTCTGGGCATATGCAGCTCCACCCAAGCTATGTGATTTTTCGGGTGCCAGATCTTCCTGGGAAACCATAACCGGCACAGGGAAAGTGGCCCCCTACCCTGATGATGTGTGAATTTCACACGCCGTACTGGGTGAATTCAACCATCACCTACCAAACCGACCCTTCGGGTTGATTACTGTAATTATGTATATATATATATTTTTATAAATATATTTTTATATAAATATATAATTTCAGTAATCAACCCGAAGGTTGTTATATACATATATATATATAAATATACATAATATATATAATATTACATATATAATATTATGTATATATATATTATATTCTTATATATATATATATATATAAAAGAATGGTGGAAAACGCAATGCGAGGATATGGAAAGTTTACAGAAGAAGGGTGAAATTAGTGCTCTATACAGCAAGGTTAAGTTATTATCGGGAAGTAAGAAGGCAAGATCGGTGCTAACAGTTAAAGATAAATGGGGTAAGATAATAGTTGAACCAGGAAAAATCCAAGAGAGATGGAAGGAATATATAGAAACACTGCATGGTAAAGAACTTAGGCCGACAATGTTAGACATAGAAAAGAAACATGACGTAGAAGAAGATAGCTTAGGTCCAGGCATACTCGACGATAAAATAGAAAGGGCATTAAAGGAGATGATAGCAAATAAGGCTGTGGGGGTGGACAATATTCCTGTAGAAATGTTGAAATGGTTAGGGAAAGGTAGGAAGAAGGCCATATATTGACTGATTCGTAGTATCTATGAGGAAGGAATCTGGCCGGAAGATTTTGTGAGATCGGTGTTAGTTCCTATTCCAAAAAAGGCAAAGGCTTCCGTCATGTGAGGATTACAGAACAATAAGTTTGATATCCCACGCAGCTAAAGTTATTCTCAGGATCATCAACAAAAGGATAGAGAGTAAGGCAAATGATTACTTAGGGGATGATCAGTTTGGGTTCAGGAAAGGAAGAGGTACGCGTGATGCCATTGCAGTAATGAGATCGAGAGGAATATAGAATACAATCAGGACGTTTTTGCCTGTTTTGTAGATGTCGAAAAGCGTTTGATAGAGTGAATTGGGAAAAATTAATGCGTGTATTGCAGAAAATAGGAATGGATTGGAGGGACAGGAGACTGATCCGCAACCTGTACATGTCTCAGACTGCTCAGGTGCGAGTGGGGAACGGAGAGTCCGGATGGGCAGTGTTAGGAAGAGGTGTAAGGCAGGGTTGCCGATCGTCACCGATGCTGTTCAACGTATATGTGGAGGAAATGATTAAAGAGTCATGGGAAGAACTGGAGGTAGGAATGGAAGTCGGAGGGGAATTCGTAAAATCGGTTAGGTTTGCTGATGACCAAGCATTAGTTGCTCAGTCAGCCAAGGGGTTGCAAGCATTGTTGAGTGAATTGTAGGTTCAGTGCGATAAATATGGGATGAGAATCAATATTAGTAAAACAAAGGTTATGCGATTTTCCAGAAAGAAAAAGGCTAAGCTAAATATTAAAATAGGCGGGGAAAAAATAGAGCAGGTAGAACAGTTTACATATCTCGGGAGTGTTTTGGACCAATACGGTTAAAGTGGTAGGGACGTAAGGAGAAGAATTGCGCTAGGCAAGGAGGCTTTCTCAAGGAGGGAGTTGATGACGGGGACGTTGAGTAGGGATGTTAAGACAAGACTCGTAAAAACTCTGATATGGAGCGTAGCTATGTACGGCGCGGAAACGTGGTCGCTGAAGCAGGAGGATAGACGTAGATTGGAGGCTTTTGAAATGTAGGTGTGGAGAAGAATGGAGAAGGTGAAATGGACCGAAAGGAAAACAAATGAGGAAGTACTAGAAATGGTGGGGGAGGAGAGGGGTTTGTTGAGAGAAATCCTATGGAGGCAGGAAAAATGGATGAAAGGCGTATTGAGCGGTAGTGGAATGTTGAAGAGGGTAATGGAGGGGAGAATGTTGGACAAGCGAGGTAAGGGTAGGAACAGGATAGGGATGTTGGACGGGATGAAGAGAGGAAAGAAGTACACCGAGATGAAGAGGGACCTGATATAGATTAGTTTGCTAGGTGGGGAGTC
This sequence comes from Hetaerina titia, assembly GCA_037158775.1. Classification (NCBI taxonomy): domain Eukaryota; kingdom Metazoa; phylum Arthropoda; class Insecta; order Odonata; family Calopterygidae; genus Hetaerina; species Hetaerina titia. The sequence continues at coordinate 1,021,829 of CM073769.1, forward strand.
ACAAAATGTTTCTTTGATAGTTGTGTCCATCCAAAAACCTAACTTAACCGGTAGATTACCTAATAATATTATATATATATATAATATTATATATATATAATATTATATATATATATATATATATATATATATATATATATATATATATATATATATATATATATATATATATATATATTAGGTAATCTACCGGTTAAGGTAGGTTTTTTGGATGGACACAACTATCAAATAAACCTTTTGCAACTCCAAACAAAACCCGATCCAGCAACCTAATCTACATCAGGTCCAGGTTCATCTCTGTGTACTTCCTTCCTCCATCCCGTCAAACATCCCTATCCTGTTCCTGCCCTTTCCTCGTTTGACTGACATTCTCCCCTTTATTACCTTCTTCAACATTCCACTACCGCTCAATACGCCTTTCATCCATTTATATATAAATATTTTTTATATATATAAATAATGATGGACAACAATGTATATTTTTATGTGTATCTATACATGTATATGCATAGATACATGTATGTATTTATATGTATACTGTATACATATAAAAAGATACATCTATTTAGATACAGTATATATATGTATATATATATATATATATAATTATTAGGTAACCTACCGTTTAAGGTAGGTTTTTTGGATGGACACAACTATCAAATAAACATTTTGTCACTCCCCACCGATCATACTAATCTCTATCAGGTCCCTCTTCATCTCGGTGTACTTCCTTCCTCCCTTCATCCCGTCCAACATCCCTATCCTGTTCCTGCCCTTACCTCGCTTGCCCAACATTCTCCCCTCTATTACCCTCTTCAACATTCCACTGCCGCTCAATACGCCTTTCATCCATTTTTCCTGCCTCCATAGGATTTCTCTCAACAATCCCCTCTCCTCCCCCACCATTTCTAGTACTTCCTCATTTGTTTTCCTTTTAGTCCATTTCACCTTCTCCATTCTTCTCCACACCCACATTTCCAAAGCCTCCAATCTACGTCTATCCTCCTGCTTCAGTGACCACGTTTCCGCGCCGTACATAGCTACGCTCCATATCAGAGTTTTTACGAGTCTTGTCTTAACATCCCTACTCAACGTCCCCGTCTTCAACTCCCTCCTCCTTGAGAAAGCCTCCTTGGCTAGCGCAATCCTTTTTCTTACGTCCCTACTACGTTGACCGTATTTGTCCAAAACACTTCCGAGATATGTAAACTGCTCTACCTGCTCTATTCTTTCCCCGCCTATTTTAATATTTAGCTTTGCCTTTTTCTTTCTGGAAAATCGCATAATCTTCGTTTTATTAATATTGATTCTCATCCCATATTTATCGCACTGAACCTCCAATTCACTCTGCAATGCTTGCAACCCCTTGGCTGACTGAGCAACTAATGCTTGGTCATCAGCAAATCTAACCGATTTTACGAATTCCCCTCCGACATTCATTCCTACCTCCAGTTCTTCCCATGACTCTTTAATCATTTCCTCCATATATACGTTGAACAGCACCGGTGACAATGGGCAACCCTGCCTTACCCCTCTTCCTATACCTGCCCATCCGGACTCTCCGTTCCCCACTCGCACCTGAGCAGTCTGAGACATGTACAGGGAAATTATTATTAGGTAATCTACCGGTTAAGGTAGATTACCTAAAATTGGATAGATTAGATTAGATAAAAAGAGATAACACGTAAAAGGACACTCACACTGTAGATGATTTAAGCTTTCGTCCTACTCCGAGGCCTTCTTCAGGTCAGACTGGCCTGCAGAAGGCCTCGGAGTAGGCCGAAAGCTTAAATCATCTACAGTGTGAGTGTCCTTTTACGTGTTATCTGTTTTATTCTGTGTTCTATTTTGCCGTCCAAAAGTTATATTGCTCTCGTGAGTACTTCCGCATCATCTATATATAATATATATATATATATTTATATATTTATATATACACTGTATCTACATATACAATATACGAGGCGTGTTCATAAAGTAAGGCCCGTTTGGTCACAGGAAAAAATATACTCATATGTAACACATTTTATTGGCACTTTTAGTTAGCTACAAACCTACTTCACTTATCTACATAATCGCCGTTCACTTCTAAGCATTTTTCGTACCGCTGCACCAGCTTCTTTAGCCCCACTGCATAGAAACTCGCCGCCTGCGGGTTGAACCAATCGACAACGCCATTCTTGAGTTCCTCTTCGGTTTCGAAACGTTGTCCACCGAACCACTGTTTCAAGTGCAAGAAGAGGAAGTAGTCTCTGGGTGTAAGGTCAGGACTGTACGGTGGGTGGTTTAAAGAGTTCCCAACGACCCAAAAACTCTCGTCCACTGGACATTCTTTGCTCTTTGTGGTGCTCGGTGAGCATTGTCGGTACGCAATGTGTGGTATCCGAGGTTTTCCGTAACAATATTGTAGACAGTAGTGCGTCCAAGTTGAGGAAATTGTTCAGCCAGGTCATTAATTGCCAATCGACGATCACATCGCAGTTTTTGTTCCACTTGCGAAACAATTTCATCGGTCAGAATACTGGGCCTACCACTTCGCTCTACGTCATGGACATTTGTTCGTCCATTTTTAAAATCACAGCACCATTGTCTAACCTTTCCTTCACTCATAACTGTAGGTTTATAAACTAGGCATAATTCCCGATGAATTTCAGCAGCCGACAATACTTTTGCACACAAGAATAGTACGACAGAACGCACTTCACAACTGGCGGGATCAACGATTGTCGCGGACATTGTTGTTTGCATGCACGGACAAGCAAACGACTTCTGAAACAAAACAAATGCTGCTATAGCTTCTCAATGAATCAGTAGATGGCGCTGCAGGAGCAAAACTGTGTTCTGAAGCGCCAATATTTTAATGTAAGCAAACGGTACTTACTTTAAGAATACGCCTCGTATATTGTATATGTAGATACAGTGTCGGTGCTTTAAATTGACAGTACTGTGGAAAGTATTTTCACTTGAATATAAGTATCTATAAATAAAGCGTGCACTAAAATGGCGGGGTATGAAGATAATGTGTAATGAAATGGTTTTTGGGACCTTTCATTAGTTTCATTTGTTCTGAATGTACACATGCTATTAAGGATGGTCATTTTCCAATCTATTTTTCTCACTCATCCAGTATTGACGTTCACTCCGACCAATAAAAAATTTAGTCCTGACGCACGCGTTTTTTCATAGAGCAATCTACTTTGTTTTTTTAAATATGTGGAGCTTAATTCGTGATCCATGAAAACAAGCCCGCTATCTTTCATGTTTAGTAATCGCTTCTCGTTCGGCCTTATCTGGAAAATGCCGTCGCTCGGTCATCGCCCGCATAAACAGCGCTGGTGTCAACAACGTACCTATTTTTCAAGCTTCCGAATACTTCAGTTTACTATATTGATTTCTAGTCTTGGGACAGATCACCACTAAGGAGAATGTCTAAGACTATATTTCCTCGGTAATAAACAAAATGCCACTGGAAGACGTCATATTTCCATTAAAGATTATTTTCTTTGCCCAAGACCACGTTATTAGATACTCATTTAAAGTAATGGACTAATTATTTGGTCTTCTATTTGTTCTCCTAGAACTTTCCTCATTAATATCTTCGTTCTGTGTCCGAATAAATAATTGGAATTAGTAATATAGACTATTAAAAACAGAGGAAAAACAGCGCGGGTATTCGCTGAGGTGAAAACTCATTTCGGAAGGAGAGGAGGAGGTATTATGAAGGCAGGAGTGGACCAGCCGGTTTTATTGAATGGCTCATTTAAATACATCTTTAAAAGTGGCATTGGCAAAGTTTAAGGCGAGTTGGTCCGTGCAATCTTGTAATTTACAGAATTCAACAGATCATATTAATATTGATGAAGTAACATGTGATATCCACAAATCCCGAGACAACAAAATAACGATTATTTTATGGAATTGGTCATGATTTTCTTAAATTATTAACGTAAACACCCAGATCTGACATTGTTTATTTGTCGCTCAGTTGGAATTATTGTTGCGAAGGACACCGCCATATTTATCTCATAATGGCGTCACGGTGACTTGATTAAGAGTTGAGCTGTGTTCTTTAAAATTAATTATTTCATTGATAATGCCGTGTGTCTTAGATGAAAAAAAACATACTATATTTCGTGCTTTGATATATAATCCTATTAATATTAGTTTTTGAGCAAAATTTATCATGCCAAATTTAAGAAAAAGAATTTTATGTAAAAGGAAGTTCTGCCATAACGGTTATGTAAATCGAAATGAAATTTGGCCTGATTCAAACTTTGATACATATTGTTTTAATTTACAGTCAGCCTGGAACATAGAGAGGATGAATCTTTCTAATGGCCCATTCAATATCTGAGATTCATAGACAGCGAGGGCTAACGAGATGATATTCATAGCCTTTTAGGTCGACGTGGTTTTTGAGATATATCTCCGGCCTCTCAAAACCAAACTCGGCCGACTACGATAATCCTCCATTGAAGGTCTCTGGAGCGATTGTTTTCAGCCTGTAACCATTCCGGGATATCCTGCTGTCCCTCGACGGTTTTTGCGACCAATCATTCTGCTCTCTCCGACTAAAGAAGTCAGTTCCTTGCGACTAAAAGTATTAAAGGATGAAATCACGTGCATTAGGTATCCAAAAGCACGCGTTCCTTTGCCTCATTCGGTAGTTTTTCTCCAACCTAGAAAAATGCCTGCAACTTCTACTTCTACATAAATACCCTGCGAGCCACCAAAAAGGTGTGTGGCAGGGGGTGTAGCACCATGAGGGAAGGGTAAGGGTTGAGGGGGTTGGGGGTTAGGTGAGGAAAGGTGGGGGGAACCTGTAAGAAAAAAATATGTTTTAAAACATATACACAAATAGATATATACATATATTTTTTTGTATTTCCATTTTTTTTATATAAACATACATACACATACATACACACACATTCACACATGTATACATATCCTCGCGCAGTCGTTACCTGTACGTTAATACTTATTGTAATGAACTAAGTCCTGGGGAATTTCGACTACAGGCATTCTGGTCCCTTATCGTTCTTGGAAAAAATGACATTTTAAACCTGTCAGTCTTGCAGTCTATCTCTCTAGTCTTATATTCGTGATCCCTTCGACCGTAATGCGTTGGGGTTCGTATTATATCCTTGATGTCATCGGAAAAGGGCCCATATTTAAATGTTTTTAATAAGTTTAATCTATGCTGGAAACGCCGCTGTGTAAGAGGACTGTATTACGAATGTATCCCATTTCGTTGGGAAACCGCTTTTTTAGCCATCAATAAAAATAGACAAAGAATTCGTTATATATTATATTATCCTAAGAGAGAGTTTAATTTTTTGCATCCGGAAAAATCTGAACTTAACCTAGCAAATGGCTAGCTAGTGTATGATCTCCCAAAAGATCTGTAATGACGGCCAATACTTAGATGTTTGAGACATTCGTGCAATCTCTAATAACACTTCGAATTGAAGTGCACTGTGACTTGCCGCGCTTTTGAACTCAAGACATGACCTCAAGGAAGAACAAAATACTCTCTTGCATAGTCGTTGGTATTGATCGTCTCTTACGCACTGAATACGATAAAAACTATACTTTTACCAAGTGACTGGTTAGGCGTGCATAATTCTCACGGACACCCACCATTACTGCGCATAATGCGTGAAAATACGAGGTCTGTTCCAAAAGTAGTATGACTTACTTTTTCCCGGATAGACGGACGGACGGCGGTTTCTCTGGGGCTGGGTTCGAAGGGGGAGGGGAGTCTAGGGAAAAGCTGGTGGCAGTTGGCTCCTATATTAAGCGGGGTGCAGATCGTTCTTTTGCGAAACCTCTATAACGTGACCTCGTTACGCTCCGTCATGAACCGGTTATTTGAAATGCGCTACGCCATCAAAGTTCGCCTGACTCTGGGAAAAACCGGGAAAGAGATTCATTTCATGTTTATGGCAGCTAATAGTGATACGCCATTGGTAGATCGGTAGGGTGGCACACGTTGTTTCGTGAGGGTAGAGAATAGTATGCTGAAGACATCGAACATTCAGGACGCCCTTCGACCTCAAAAAGTGACGAAAATCTTGCAAGAGTGAAAGCTTTATCAGACAGGATTCGCAGATTAAGTGTTCACGTGGTTTAAGATGAACTTGGCATCCCTAAAAGTGATGTGCATCGACTTGTGAGCGAAAACATGACCATGAGAAAGGTGTGTACGAAGTTGGTGCCGCGAGTGCTCTCGGACGAACAAAAGGAAACTCACACGCGGATCGCCATGAGCTTCTCGACCATTCTTCAGCCACCCTAGAGCCCTGACGTTGCCCCAGCAAATTTATTACTCTTCCTCCAACTCAAATTCATGCTGAAAGGACGCCACCACGGTCCCGTGGAAGCGTTTACAACAGGCCGCGATGAGGGAACCTTGCAGAATGCCGGCCTCCGCCTGCCAGAAGGCGCATGAGGCGTGAAGAACCCGCTGGCTGCGGTGTGTGGACGCACAGGGGAGTTCATTCGATGTACTTTGAGTGAATTTATTAATTCTGGCAATACATTTTTTTTAATTGACTCAGCCCTCTTACTTTTGAGACATTATTTTGTAAATCAGTATCTCAGAAATCACCGAGTGAATGAATACGATTTACCAAATGAATGTGAATTATCGACACACATTTCTATCTGTTAAACCAGTTTTGGATTTTTGATTTGATCATCTTTGTGTTGACGTGAATAAAACCGCTGTTTTTGTGGAACGTAATTATGTCGTCGTATCTCCTCCGCTTGGCCTTTTTTTGGAGAAATTTTTCATGTTTTCCTTGCCATAAAAATTGACGGTCAAGTTACGTCTCCATCGAAAATATTCTTTGACCTTTCCATGAGGTCCTCTTTTTTTGTTTTTGTTTTTAGTTTGTGGCGAACTCAAACTCTGTTGCTATGGCGCTGAGAAATGTGTAAACAGCACGCAAACAATTTATTTACTCGTTGCTACGCCAGGTTCGTTCACCAGTGCATGCGCTCTGATTTTTAAGCGTTTGGACGACATGATATTTAGTGTGTGCAATCTTCAAAATTAATTTTTTGCTTCAACATATGCCAATCAATACGCTTTTCATCCATTTTTCCTGCCTCCATTGGATTTCTCCCAATAGTTACACTCCCTCATTATTTGTTTCAATTCCGTCACCTTCTCCATTCTTCTCCACACCCACATTTCAAAAACCTCCAATTTACGGCTATCCTCCTGCCTCAACAACCATTTTTTCAGTTCCGTACATAACTACGCTCCATGTCATAGTCTTAACAAGCCATTTCTCAACACCTTTATTCAGAGTCTCCGGTCATTGATTTCCTCTTCCTTGTGGAAACTTCTTTGCCTAACCTAAGTCTTCGTTGATAAAAATTGGCAATTTTCCAAAAATAAAATATTTAATACGACCGGTTTTTATGTAACTACATCATCTTCTCTTGACAGTCATAACTCAGTGTCTAGTATATATGCTGGAAAGCTAGTAAGGCTAGTTAAGCTTTATAAATAAAAATTTTATTTTGTGGAAAATTGCCAATTTTTATTAATCATGATATTCCACCATATCACGTCTGAAACGTCTCTTTTTACTAAGTCTTCGTCTTCTGTCTTTTCTAATATCACCATCTTACTCCAATACACTTCCGATGTAGGTAATACTGTTCCACCCGCTGTAGTTCTTGTCTTCGTATTTGAACGCTTTATTTGGCTTTCCTCCTCTTTTCCTTCTCTCCCTCGTATTCTTCGTTTTGTTTACATTCATCACTAATGTATATAATATTTTCATAATTGAGAAGTGGTTTATCATCCAATTAAAATGTGCCCACATGACACCCAGGCATTTTCCATGCCTTCCATTTTCATCAGGTGCAGTAATTTTTAAACCAAAATGTATCCATTCACCAACAAACAATATATATTCAATTTACGCGCGCGATAATTATTATTATACCACCGAACAAAAAAACAACCAATAATATATTCCGCTTTCGGAAGCAAAAGTTTTTTTTTGTTTAGCATTCCAGAAAAATGACTGCACGGTAAACCTTAAAAAAATCGTGGCAGTAATTCCTTTCGCCTTGTCAGTTGTCGGGTGTCATTTTCTCGTAATGACTAGAGTGCTTTAAGGAAACACGGAAACAAAAGAGGAGATAAAAGGAGGTGCTCATTTCGAAAACAATTCCGGTGGGGGGCAGGACGTAATTTTTTAAAGCGACTGTGTGCGCGTTCCCTCCTCTCGAATGCTCGAGGAGAGGACTAAATGGAGTTCCCTAGTTGTGTTTTAGTCGCTGGAGGAATAAACCGATCGTGATCTGATTCAATAATTTAGTCGATCATCGAATTGCGCATGGATTTTGACTCGATGACTCGAGCCCTCGGAAGGAAGGAGGATGGGGAGAGGAGATGTCCTTGAGGTCATTTTTCCACTTTACTCACCCTCCTCGACGAATCTGGGGAAAATATGTACGTGTGTGTGGTTGACGGGATCCACTCCGGCCGGGCTCTGAAATCTTTCGAAGGAAAGAAGTCTCTCTCTCCCTTTGCTCTTGGCGGATTTAAATTTATTCTTGTTCTTTCTCTTCAACCTCATCCTCCCTTTCAAATGGAATCCACTTGTTTGCGGCATAATTTTCAAATCAGGAAGCATAGCTCTTTAATATGGACAGTGTGCGACATTTCACAACCCAGAGAAGTGTTTTTGTATTCGTCGAACATTATTTTTATTTCCTTTTTTGTTTCCTCGAGTCACTTATCTGTGACAAAATATTTGCATATTATTTGGTGCATTTTATAGTTTTTTTTTAAATATAATCCAAAAGTTTGTTTTGTAATTATTCTAGATTCCGAAAATGATTATTTTCAATTGTGCATGAGGCCTTGAAATATTTCGTTATTAAAAATATTTTTTCATCCAGAAAACTGTCTGCAGTAAAAATAATTTTAAAAAATTAAATGAGGTTGGATAGTAACCATCTTTAGGTTTTACACATTGTTTTCTTACGGTTAAGAACATCGGGAAAAATTGATCAGCAAAAACGCTTCAGATATTAGTCACTTGGTCCTCGTTGCCACCTTCGGTCGAGTTTCTATTTATATTTTATTAGGTAATATACCGGTTAAGGTAGGTTTTTGGATGGACACAACTATCAAATAAATATTATATATATATATATATATATATATATTACTTAATTATTAAGTACATATGTATTACTTCACACATAGAAATGGATATAAGGAAAGGGGATAGGAAAACACATAAAAGACGAACACAGAAAAGGTGGGGAAGGCGGATTTGAGCAGATGACAAACGCTTTTCCTTTTCCGGGATTTGAAAACCGGACCTTTCACTTGCCGGGCGGATGCTCTACCAGTTAAGCTAATAAGGAAAGCTAATTTATACTGAGATCTGCGATGTTTTAAAGCGCCCAGGTGCTCCGATTGTTTGGCCAGAGATGGCGTTGGGGAGCTGTTTCACCCACCAAAGGAGAAAATAGATAATATACAAAAGAAGAATGGACAGTAGGTTAGCAAGCATGTAGCGTAATAGAGGATAGGAACAGAACAATACGTTTCATGGCACACATAGCCAGAAGAAGAGCCGAGCCTCTTCTGGCTCGTCTATATTTATATATATAATTATATATATATATCGATGATGCGGATCGAGAGTTGGGAATTGAGCGTTTGGTGTGAGAATTATGACTACTAGTATAGTGTAAATATTGTTGATGATTAGTGGCTTTGATGTGTACTGAAGTGGTGAATTTGTTATTGTGAACTGAGATGTCTGTGTCAAGAAAGGTGATGGTGGAGTCTGATATATATATATAACTTTTGGACGGCACAATAGAACACAGAATAAAACAGATAACACGTAAAAGGACACTCACACTGTAGATGATTTAAGCTTTCGGCCTACTCCGAGGCCTTCTTCAGGTCAGACTGAGAGGTTTTGAGGGAAGAGTGCCTGGGGAGGGGAGGGGGGGCGGAAGGTTTAGGGACTGTTGGGAAAGAAATTAAAGATGGCGGTTAAGGGTGGGAATTTTAAAGGATCCGAAATATACACTATACTAGTAGTCATCCTTCTCATACCAAACGCTCAATTCCCAACTCTCTCTCTATCCGCGGACATCGGATTTGCAACACCACAGCTACCCTCAACAAATACCTCCACAATCTACACCATGCACTCCACAAACGCGGTTACCCAGAAAAGCTCCTACAGGATAAAATCTACCGCTCCACCCGACCACACACACCACAGAATAACAACCCCACATCTGACGCTAGACTCAACCTTTGTACAACCTTTTTCCCCGTATCCCACAGACTGAAAACCATTCTCAAAGAACTTTATCCTATATTACATGACAATGACGCGACCACATCCTTACTGCCCCAATGCCCCTCTGTCGCTTACAGACGACCAGCCAATCTCAGAAACCTTCTGAGATCCACCAACCCTTTGGCACCCCGCCCTGACAAATTTCCACATATTTTCCCTGCCTGCAATCGCCCCCGATGTAAAACATGTCTGCTCATCAGATCTGCTCCCCTCTCTCCACATCCCCTCATTGTCCCTTCACCCCGTTCCCACGCTATTTGCCTCTCGAAAAATATTATCTATCTTTTGTCGTGCAAACAATGCACTTCATTCTACATAGGCGAATGCATTACCCCATTATCCATTCGAATGAACAATCACCGCTACTCCTCGGAAGGCCTCGGAGTAGGCCGAAAGCTTAAATCATCTACAGTGTGAGTGTCCTTTTACGTGTTATCTGTTTTATTCTGTGTTCTATTGTGCCGTCCAAAAGTTATATTGCTCTCGTGAGTACTTCCGCATCATCTATATATATATATATATATATATATATATATATATATATATATATATATAGATGGTTTCTTCGAGTGTTGAATAAAAAACTTAGACAGTAACACAGCACGAGAACACACAAAAAGAACACTCACAATAATATCTTGATAATTTCGACGGACTGGAACTCCGTGTTCTTCGGAAGATAAGCTATGACTGCTATATATTAATTGTCGTCACGTAATAAATAGTTGGTTTCCAAGAAATACCAAAGAAAAATTGTTTTTTTTTCAATATTATCTAATAGTAGGCAGTGTAAGAAGGAACACGAATTCATTCGATTAAATTAGACATCGGTATTCTTATGTGAGAAAAGCTATCGTCGTCAGAAAATTTTTAGGCATAAGTTTTGCTTGGTTTGCTCAATAAAAAAACTATCTATGTATATTGCGGCTGAGCGTTGCTTTTTTACATGGACGTTATGAATCAGGCATTTCTGATGGCTATCCGATGGTAAACCGATAGTGTGTACCTTCACATAAAATGTTCTAACCAGTACGTATTCAGGTTAATTTTGACATTCATTCAATTCTCGAGTGTTACAATGTCATCATTTCTTTTGCTTTTTCCAACCGTTTAGTGCATGACATTTCTTAATAGTACTTCAAGTAAGTTCCCCTTCTGTTGATAACCTGAAGTTTCCAGTACACACCCGTGATTGCATTTCTCTGGACACCATCATTTAACGAGAAAAGCTTATCCGGCTCAGGGAAAAGGAATTGGCCACTCCTTATTGCCATACAATAATTAATATTCATTATATTCCTCATTAAATAATATTTTATCTGTAAATTTATATCCTATGTGTAAGTCACAGTTCTGTTGCAGAATTAAACAATATCAAAAAATTACTAAGATCATTTTGTATGATATGCTAAGAATATTTTTTTGCAGAAAGACAATAAAATAGCTGTTTTATTGGATAGCTGTTTTTTTTCTATCCGTAATGGATTTTTTGTTTCAAACCGTCTCACAAATTCAAAATTTTAATACAGTTATTTGTTGAAGAGGCTGACCATCTATGTCTAAGGTGAATTTCAAATCAATCTTAGCGTTAGTCTCGGCGTAAATCGGAACAAACTAATAAGGAGAAATTCAGATAGGTCGGGGGAAGTGCTGGTTCAGGATAGGAGTCGGGGGAAGTGCTGGTTGCTGAGAAAATGATGCATTCGAGAGATGCACGTTCGTTTCGTGACTTCACCCCGTGACGGTGTTATCCTCCAGTTTCGTCTCAAATTGCCATCTCCGGCCGAAATTAACGACCACGTGGAGGCCGTGAATCGGCCGCCATGTTGAACGCACGCTAGTCATCAATTTCCCATCCCTCCTGCGATTTCCTTTTGCAGCAGCAACACCCGCGCAATTACAATCTCCGCTTGGAGCAACTCCCACCCACTCGCCTTTGAACTGTCCTTTCTTTCCTCATCCTCCCTAACCACCCCAGCTTTATTGGCCCCCACTCGATCTCCTTTGGCTTTCTCATTTCCCATACGTCTGTCTCTCCGTGTGTGGGGGAGGGTGGGGGAGTGCTCCTGTCTCGCAGCTGGCAAAGAGGTGTTTTATTTCCATTCCTTGCGTACATCGCGAGACGAAATCCAAAAAAAGAAGGAGCAACAGGCGCGCCAGAGAAGTAGCGAGGAGGGGGAAATGGCAAATCGTTGGATAGGACGCATTGTAGCGATCAATGCTCAGAGCCCTCCATTCAGAAAATGTTCCCTTACAAATACACTCGAAGGAAGGCAAAGCTCGAAAATAAAACTAATTCGAGTTTACCCTGTGACCTTTTATCCGTTTTGATTGATATATTCTCGTATTCGTTACCATAACTACAGCTAGCTTCAATTTGAATTTTACGAGGGCAGTCCGAAAAGTTTTGCACACATGGTTTACTACCTTGAACAAAAGGTTCCCGGAATAACCACCGTGTGGCGCTCCCATCGTTCCGATTTGAGTTCTGTTTTTTTTTTTGTTAAATTGGTACATCTGTTTTTGATATTCCCTTTAAATCTTAGTGTCATAATTTGACATTTGCAAAAGTTACGTAGCCAAGAGTACATCTATCTCTGTGTGTGTTGGCGATTTTTTACAATTGCAGAAATGGATTTAAATTTGCAACAACAAACTTGTATTAAATTTTGCGTAAAAAACGGATTTAGTGGCGCACGGACGTTGGAAATGTTGGAAAAGTGTTTCGGCAACGATTCTCTAAAAAAAACGGTCGTTTACCAGTGGCACGAGCGGTTCAGAAGTGGTCGTGAGTCAATCGAAGATGATGAACGCAGTGGCAGACCATCGACATCGAAAGTCGGTGAAAAAATTGATAAAGTAAAAGAAATGTTGGTCAATAACCGCAAATTAACCATCAGATAAATAGCGGAGGACTTGAACATTGCCTATGGATCCGCCCAAGACATTGTGGTTAATGATTTGGGTTTCCGTCGTGTAGCAGCAAAGTTGGTGCCAAAAGACCTCAATTTCATGCAAAAAAGAGACCGTGTTGACGTCGCAAAAGACATGATTTGCGAGGCTGAATCCGATCCCACATTCATCAAAAGGATCATTACTGGAGACGAGACGTGGGTTTATGAGTACGACACGCAATCCAGACATCAGGCAAGTGAATGGCGTTCACCAAATGAGCCGAGACCAAAAAACCACGTCGTTTTCAGTCAAAAAAGAAGGCAATGCTGACGGTTTTCATGGATTACAACGGTGTAGTGCATCATGAATTTTTGCCAGAAGGCCAGACAGTAAACAAAGAGTATTATTTGGGCGTTATGAGACGTTTGCGTGAAGCAATTCGCCGAAAGAGACCAGAAATCGTCGCACAGTGTGTCGAGACCGTCGCACAGTGCTATCGCTAATTCGTAATTTTTTGACGAAAAATGCAACAAATACCATCCAACAGCCACCGAATTCACCTGATTTGGCTCCCTGTGACTTCTTTCTGTTCAATCGAGTTAAAAAACCATTACGGGGAACGCGTTTTAGCAGCCGAGAGGAAGTAATGGAAAAATCGCAGGAAGCACTGATGGACATACCGAAAACCGAATATAAAAAATGTTTCGACGATTGGATCAAGCGCTGGCATAAGTGTGTTGCAGTCTATGGGGATTACTTTGAAGGGGACAATATAGATTTAGATGAATAAACTTGTATTTTTAATTTTCTGAATAAATTCCGGGAACTTTTTGATGAAGGTAGTATACAGGGTTCGTCCGGAAAATAAGTGTACTGAGCTCAGGAAAAAAAATTTATTACACTTTTTACATATCTTAAGCTAATATTCCTCAAAAAAAGACCCTTGCGAGTCGATACTCCTCGAGCGCTCCCATTCCTGGAACGCTCCCGCGAACGCATCATCGGGAACCTCTCGAAGACACGTCGTCACGGCCTCTTTGACGGCGTCCAAAGTCCCGTATCGCGTTCCTTTCAAACTCCTCTTTATCTTCGGGAACAGAAAGAAGTCCGGTGGTGCCAAGTCCGGGCTGTAGGGCGGGTGCGGCAGCGTTGCCACGCCGTGCTTGGCCAAGAAGTCCGACACGACAAGCACAGTGTGAGACGGCGCATTGTCGTGATGCAGCCGCCAGATGTTTTTGATCGCTGGCCGGACGCGGGCGACTCGTTTTCGAAGCCTGTCGAGCACTTGGATGTAAAATGCAGCATTTACAGTTTGTCGTTCAGGTACAAATTCGTAGTGGACGACTCCCCTTTTGTCAAAAAAGACAATGAGCATCGCCTGGATCCGTGATTTGCTCATGCGAGCTTTCTTTTGACGGGGTGATGATGGGGTGTGCCACTCCGCACTTTGTCTCTTCGACTCCGGGTCGTACTCAAAGACCCACGTCTCGTCCCCCGAAACAAAGTTCTCTAAAACATGTAGATCATTTTTGCAGTGATCCGCAAGTTGTGTTGCGATTTCCAAACGATTGAGTCTTTGATCATCACTGAGTACTTTCGGTACCAACTTTGCACACATTTTTCACATCTGTAATTGGTCCCTAATAATCAGGTGCACTATTGTTTTTGGCACATTACACTGCTCTGCTATCATCCGAACACTAAGACGACGATCAGAGTTCAGTTCATCATAACTTTTCGCACATTTTCGTCGGTGAGTGTCGTTGATGGGCGTCCAGGCCGTGGTTCGTCGTCGACCTCTTCTCTGCCCTCCACGAACATCTTGTGCCACCGAAATATCATGTTTCTGGACATGGCTGACTCCCCGTAAGCCTGGTTAATCATACCGACAGTTTCGGTAGACGATTTCCCAAGCTTTACCGCAAATTTGATGGAATAACGCTGCTCCAAAAACTTCGTCATCGCGTTCCGTGACGTGGGTCGAGCGTGGAGGTTCGCGTTAACGGAGCTCCTCCCTACACCACAGCTCAGAGCCGACTGCCTTTTTCATCAGCAGTTGACAGCGTCGCTTGCCAACATACCCCCCTCCAATCGCAGCCCGTCAGAGCGGTGCTGGGCGCGCCTGGAGCGGCGGGAAAAAATCAGTACACTTATTTTCCGGACGAACCCTGTAGAGCGCGAAGAAAAACGAATAGCAAGATCGAGCAAAAATTACATTAAAGTACAATTCTTAAGTTCCAAAAACAAATATTTATTTTTCAACATCGTCACTGGTAAGGCTAATAACACATTTCTCCCAGCGTGTAGCAAGGATTTTCATTTCGTCACTGAAAAACTCTTCCGTTTTTTCTCGAATCCAGGACTTATTGACAACCGCCTCCACCTCATCGTCCGAGTTGTAACGATTACTCACCCCTGAGGTGTCTCTTGAGTTGAGGAAAAAAATAAAAATCGCCAGGCGCAAGATCGGGGGAATAAGAAGGGCGTGGAATCGGTTCAGGTTTCGCAGAGCCTCTCCAGTTGCGCGCGAGGTGCGTGGACGAGCGTTGTAGTCACGTTGATCAAGATTATTGGTGCCAGGCTGCCGACGACAAACTCGACCAATATGGTTTGCGATACGCTTTTTAGTGATTCGCCGGTCATTTGAATAAAATCTTCAACGACTTTGCGATGTTTATCGCCTGTGGCAGTGATCGGATGTCCGCTGCGTGTTTCAACAACAATTATGGCTTCTCCAGGCTCGCAACCTCGAAATTTACTACCCATCGATTTACATTACACCTATCAACAGCATAACAGCCTTTAAACGACGATGAATCTCATCTCAGTGGGAGTCACTCTTTAAGTCACGCGGTTTAACTCTGACATCTTTAACTTTGACATCGGACTAGAACACGTCCCCGTCTCCGTGCTTCCGCTTCTCAAAATACACTGGATGAATGTAACGAGTTCAAACTTGCACGTGCGTGTTGACGGGGAATGTTACTTCCAAGTGCCACCAGGAGTCCTTCTGAAGGGTATTATGTTTGTGGCTCTCAAGCATTAGTTTTCAGCCTACTCTCGTATGAATAAAAATAACAGTATTTGCCGCGAAAGGCTGGTGCAGGCACGTTGTCGTTGCATAATTATCCAAATAAGCGACGAAGTCATTGTAGGTAGTAATTCATTATGTTTCGTTTATGGGCTTGAGATATCCAAATTAAGATTAGTGCGTCATATTTCATTTTTGTACATGTATTACGCATAACGGTATCATGGATTCGCCAGAATGATAGCTTTCTTATCGATCAATTTCCGGTATTATTTTCTAAAAATGCGTAAATTTCTTATTTACCCCTTGCAATGAATATGCTAACTTGTAATTTTTTTATCGAAAAGTTACCTGTGAACTTATACATATTCGCTATTAAGTCAAAACGTCAGCGGACGGATTAGCAAAATTTGTTAAATAATAATTTAGAACTAATAATTTTCGAGATTAATCTGGTAAAAAAAATCCAATCTCGAAGTGTTCAATGTCCTCTGCTCCGGAATCTGTAAATAATTCCATTGCTCATTAAAGAAACCAGAAAAAAATGTAGATTCCAAACGATTTTTAGTTTTCTCTTTGTCTATGTTAATAATAACAATAATAACACAGGCCTACAAAAAAAATTTTTTTTGGTGCCGAGAATCTTTGTGTTGATTTTAACTATATTTGTAGAGCTGAATCCAAATATGAAATCCGTTTTTATTTAACAGCTCTACTTTTTTAGATATGGCACATCTTAAGATTAGTTGTTTTAATATTTGATATATTCCAGAAAATAATTTTCAAAGTTAAATAAATCTATAAGTATACATGGGAATATATGGTAAAAGAAAATAGGTAAAATATTACAGACTTTGTGAAACGTGCATACTTGGGATATTTTGGTGTTAAGCTTGGTGACCAAGATAAAACATGGGCACCGCATTTTGTGTGTAAAACATGTACTGAACATCTGCGGCAATGGACAACAGGACAAAGGAAAAGTGTAAAATTTGGTGTGCCAATGGTGTGGAGAGAACCTGTGAACCATATTGACGACTGTTACTTTTGCATAGTAAATGTTTCGGGAATCAATCGAAAAAATAGCCACAAGTGGACATATCCAGATTTGCCTTCAGCTAGACGCCCGGTACCCCATTCAGAAGAAATACCGATCCCAATATTTCAGACGTTACCTGATATATCTAAGGAAGAATTTGAGTTATTTGAAAACATTTCTCATTCTATTGACGATAGTGGCAGTGACTACGAGGGGGTATCAACAATTCCTCAACTATTTAATCAAGATGAACTAAGCGATCTTGTAGAGAACTGAACTTATCGAAGGAAGCATCCAAACTACTAGCATTAAGACTGCATGAAAAGAATTTACTGCAACCCGGTACAAAAATAAGTTTTTATCGCACAAGGGAAAACGATATGCTACCCTTCTTTACTCAAGAAGACAATCTTACATTTTGTTTAGACGTTAAGGGTCTTTTGGAAAAAATGGGACTACTATCACAATATGATGCTAGTGATTGGCGTTTGTTTATTGATAGCTCCAAGCGTAGTTTAAAATGTGTACTTCTTCACAATGGTAACAGGTTTGGCGCAATACCAATCGCTCATTCAATTAAAATGAAGGAAGAATACGATACAATAGCATTGGTCTTACAGAAGATAAAATACCAGGAACATCGCTGGGTGATTTGTGTAGATTTAAAAATGGTGAACTTTCTTCTTGGGTAGCAAAGTGGCTACACAAAATATCCTTGTTTCTTGTGCCTCTGGGATAGCAGGGACAGACAAAACCACTGGATTAAGAAGGAGTGGCCTAAGAGAGAAAACTTGGTTGTTGGGAAAGAAAACATCATTGCTGAATCTTTAGTTGAAAGAGAGAAAATCATCTTACCACCTCTACATATAAAACTAGGCCTATGAAGCAATTTGTAAAGGCTCTTGACAAGGATGGACCATGCTTCGGCTACTTAAAGACTAAAGATGCCCCATATAAGTATTGAAAAACTTAAAGCTGGTATTTTTGAGGGGTCACAAATCAGACAACTTACAAAGGATCCTGCTTTTGTCGAGTCAATGAATGAGATTGAAAAAATTAGTTGGATGTCATTTGTTGAGGTCATAAAAAATTTTCTAGGAAATCACAAAAGTGAAAATTATATTGAGCTGGTAAACATTATGCTCAGTAACTTCAAATCACTTGGATGTAATATGAGCACAAAAGTTCACTACCTACACAGCCACTTAGACATTTTTCTTGGAAATTTAGGACACACAAGTGAAGAACAAGGTGAAAGATTTCACCAGGATATAAAAACAATGGAAGCTCGCTATCAAGGAAGATGGGATAACCATATGATGGCAGATTACTGTTGGTGCTTAAAACGAGACTGTTTGAACAAAGTGCACTCAAGAAAATCGTGCAAAAGAAGCTTCCGATGTGTTGAGTGATGTTTTTATGTATTTTTTTCTTTTCAATTTGTTTTATTACAGTAAAAAATGTTAGTATTTTTGTTCAATTGTATTGTAAAATTCTGTTGTGTTTGTGGGTGATTTAACAACCCTAGAAATAAATCATGTCTTTATATTTAGTGGGTTTTATTATTAATATAATATTCCCATATCATCATGTAGAAGATTTTTTTACGTAAGTAACAACATATCTATATCTTGAAAACTATAGCTGATAGGAAAAAACTAGTGTCATAATTGGATTCAACACCCCAATTTTTCTTTAAATCAGCATTAAAAGCTCCGGCACCAAAACCACTGTTGGCCTGTGTAATTTTTCTCAAAACGTATCCAAGAATTGACAGATTATTCAGGTGATTGATCGCTTGAAACACACAATAGCTTACCTCCTTTCTTTCTTAACTACTTTCTGGTTGCGCACTATGTGCTCTCCTGCTATCTTCTTATATCTGTTCTTGACATTATTTTTTTAACTTTTCATCGTTGTTTGTTGCTTTTACCCGTTCTTTTTTTCTTAGTGTATGTTGCATGCCAGTCAATGTAAAAGCCTTTGCGCCGTTTTTGGCTGCTTTGTAATGATAAATATATAAACTTTCCCGGTTCGAATACGTAATTTTTAAACATACTTCCGCTACAGTCACTGATTCCACTTAAAAAAAAGCAGCTATAGCGTAAAAATTCTTATGGCAAACGAGGGGATGAAATGAAAGGACAAATGCAGTCCATAAAGTTAAAAATATCACGCCCTGTCACCTAGCACCGAAGGAATGCACGAGCTGTTTGAGTTTAGTACCTGATTTCACTAAAAGAAATCCTTGGCAACCACCTAAATCCACACGATATCCCCTTGCTAGCGTCAAAAAGCCACCCATGCACTGCCGAGAGGGGGTGAGTCCATTGGTGACTTGTGTGACGGGGCAGTAAATGTGTTTCGAACAGTGTTAATTATAGGTTGGGGTAGAGATGGTGTCCAGTGGCCATTTTTATTCATGGATCGAAGAAAAATGACTTGGGAGAGAATATTCCTTCATTAAACGATTATAAAATTACGACAAATGAAAGAATCTAAATGATGCCGTGAGCGGTGTATCCCGATGCCGGGGACGAAAGTTCAGGGTTTATTTGACCGGATTCTAGAGTCCCCGATTTGGAAGAAAGAAAGAGATCTCTAATCCTAACATTCCGTATTATTTACTAGGATTAGCCGCGGTGACGTAACGACGGCATCCCTTCACATATATTTTTTTATAAAAAGTTTCGCATGAGTAATGTTTTTCCTAATATTTTTATAATCTATGTTAAATATTACTGGGGCGTCACGGTAGTCCAGGGGTAGAGCGTTGGACTACTGATCGGATGGTTCAGGATCGATTCCCGGGCAAGACTCTCTGAGAACCTGCACCTCCACCCAAGCTATGTGATTTTTCGGGTACCAGATCTTCCTGGGAAACCATAACAGGCACAGTGTATTAAGGAACTAGCCCCCCTATCCTGATGTGTGAATATTCACACGCCGTCGGGCTTAGCACATGGGTGAACTCCACCATCACCTACCAAAACGACCTTCGGGTTGATTAATGTGTTTATATATATCAACCATTCTGGAAATAAACTTAATTCCTATTTAATAGAATGATTTAGTAAGAAAGTATCGAGAGGTTACCCGAGATTTTGTCCTTTGTGAAGGGTCACAAGAAACCTTTCAAGGTGTAACGAGAGGTGATTCGAGGGATTCCTCGAGTAATTTCAAAGCCTTCTGGAGGCCAACTAGACTTGTTAAAGAAAGATTTGAAGTGATATTAACTCTCCAAGCAAAACAAAATTTAGATCACCTTCTTTCTTTGCTAGAAACGTTCCCCTTTGCAGTTTCTAACAGGAAAAATATGCGGAATCATTATATTCATAGATTAAAGTGAGTCTTATATTTAGAGTCTTAGACTTAGTTTATCTTTGCCCACCCTGATTTGACTTAGGTGTTGCTATTTATAAAGGGTAGCCAGCGATTGTCCAGAACTCACCCATTTGATACCTAGACTTCCTTTCGAGTGAGTGAGTGCGGCAATGAAGGAAGGCCCTCATGTCTAAGTCTCTCACTCCTCACCTCCAACTCTTCCCTATTTTCCAATATTCGATTTGGCTTTGGTCCACCCACGCTGCTACGGATAACCGAAATAATATTCTGCGTAATGTGGAAATGATTAGCGCACCCCGAATTTTCAGAATTAAACCCCCTGATAAAAAAATATTTATTTTATCGAGAACACAATGCATACATCCACTGTTTTTTTAAGTAGAACAGTGGATATGTATACATTGTGTTCTCGATAAAATAAAAATAACGAACATGAACTTCCACAAAGCTAAGCCTATAACAATAGAAAACCCCTGATAGTGTTTCAAAAGGAAGTGAACGATTCTTTACGTGTCGCGGGGTGAAGTGCTGCAGATGGTGCTGGAGGGGCTGGAGATGATCTATTGACCTCTCGCCGATCGGGAGGAAGGGCAAGGTCATCCGCCTTCGAGAAGATGAACGACCGGAGCGGGGAAGAAGGAAAAGAGGATCCGCAAGGTCACGGCTTACGACACCGAGTGCCCACCGCAGTTCTCTATCCGTTTGGATTGCGAGTTCGGCTGGAGGTGGGCGATCCTTTGGCACGGTGCGGCGTTTTGAGATGACAGAAAACCGGGAGGAAGTACGGATAAATAATACGAAAAGAGCGGTTTTGCTTATTAATCCGCGACAAAACATGGTTCCTTCTTGTTGTTTTTTTAATAGCTCGTCGAGCTTTTTCATAGTATATATATATGTATATGTATATATATATATATATATATGTATATATATATATATATATATATGTATATATATATATGTATATATATATATTATATAATATATAGAGTTTTTAATAGCATCGACTGTGAAACGGAAGTCAAAATTGCAAAAAAAACATAGAGGTGGTTCCAATGTGGCAGAGATAAATGTTTATTTTTAAATTAATGGTTACAGAATTTCTGTACGTTGAGGTTTCTTGTTTCACTTCTTGCGAATATTCCGATCCAAATTTCCATTTAGTGAAACGCCGAATTCAATATGGCCAGCATGTCTATACAAAGGGTTTAGTGTTCATGGCAAACATCGAATTTGATATAAATATGAAGGAAATAATAGTGTTTGTTATCACTACCCCCTAGTGCCTTATGGCTCTCATGCCTTATGGTTTAAAGCACCTCAATAAAGTGAAACAATTTCCACTCGCCTCAGTCACGCATTTTTATCGAAATATTAGAGGAAATTGACAAAACTGCTAGACATTTGAACAGAATGAGCACAAACTGCATCTATTCAGCTGTGTTATTTGTAGAATTATGACTGCAGTGTGGTGATTGACAAATACAAAGGCGTCGATTAAAAAAATATTTTCCCCCATTTTTAATCGCATTTCTCGTAAATAATGTTTTGATATTCCACACTATGGTGATAAACTTGCAAAAACAGATTCGTATGCATAGGTTGATCATTGTACTAAGAATGGATAATTTACTTTATTTTATTTTTTTTCGATTTAGAAAACACCCGAGTAGTTCTAAAGTAGCGCTAGGTGCTTCTCATTTGTTTTCACAATTTTTTGATTGGTGGAGCTGCCGTATGCATAGACGGTGGATGAATTAGGAAGAAATTTTACTAAATACCAGTGCATTTAAATTAGGTGTGCACATTAATGTTAACGCAATTCAAGAGGATGACCAAAAATATTATGCCGGGTTTCTTATTTCCAGACGTACTATATGTAGCAGTGCCCTCAGCGATCCCGAGTCTCTGGTGACTAGCAGCAGATCGTCGGCATTCGCCAGCAGACATACTGATCTGGGTCCGGGAGGATAGGCAGCGAGGGCTCGTTGGGCGAGGACCGACCTGATCAGGGGTTCCATCGCTAGGTTAAAAAGCAGAGGAGACAACGGCCTGCCGCACCCCGCACCTAATGGGGAAGGGGTCGGATTCGCCTCGCTCCACAACGACCGAAGCCGTTGCTCCGGTGTACAGGTCGGAGCCACGCCAGCGCTATCTCCGTCCCCTTCCCCTTGGCAGTGTCAATGGCTGCTTGAGCGATTAAGTTGTGCTCAAAGCAGCCCTCGGTGGCGGGGACGAAGCCTTTCTGATAGGGGAAGGAGAGCCTCTCCCCCTTATAGGCCCAGGCCGACATGCGATCCGTCAGTATTCCCGTGAATACTTTGGCAATGTTGGACTAAGGGCAATCGGTCGTCAATTCCCGATGTCCCCCTTCTCCCCTCCCTTGTGAAGTAGGACGATCATCGAGTGCTTCCACAATGCCGGAACTCTCGACACCTGGAAGCACCGGTTGAATATGGCGGCTAGCACCATGCCATCCGGGTCAATGGTCCGCCACGACTTGTACGGGATACCGTCTGGACCGGGTGCAGTGTCCTTCGCCCGACTCAACCGGCCGCACACTTCGACTGCGGTGATTCCACGCAGCAGGTCGCCTTCCTCTCCGGCCTGGGGTACGCAGTTGATCGGGGGGATCGTCGATGGGACGGGTTGCCACCAATTTCTGGAGGCGCTTTTGATAGGTGCTGCGCCACTGTTTCAGCGTCCAGGCAGCACCTCACGTTGCTCTCTTTGCACGCCCGCCTAAATACTCCGCCCTTGTTAATTCGGTAGAGGAACGTTAAATCTACCTCCTGTGGGGCCTGTCTCCCCTTTCGTCGCCCACCACTCTGGCTTCTTCCGGTGCGAGAAGCCGCCTCCTCCGTCACCTCCTGCACCAGGCTCTCAAAGTGGCCGTCGTCGGAGTCGTCCAGCACTCCCAGCTGTATCAGCCAGCCCAGCTGTTTCTCCGGCTGGTCCCTTAGAGTTGGCGGGGGCGGTGGGACGGTGAAGCTCGCGAGTACCTCTCTCGGGGGACTAATAAGGACGCGACGGTCTTGCACTCTGGCAATACCTGTCCCGCGATTCAGTGGTGGCGGTCTCATTGATGTCTCCCCTAGGCGTACATCCACGGGTGGTGGCTCTGGCACGTGGTCTGGTGAGGGGGTAGGTGTGGATGGGCGACGAGGTAGGGTTGCATCAGCGGATATGAGTTCGGGCTCGGATAAAAGGGTGGGTGATAGGGGTGTAACATTGCCGGAGGATATCCGTGAGGGATCGCTGGCGGGCCTACGTGCTGACCCCTCGGCGAGTGGGTCCATCCCGCCGGGGGCCCCCCAGGGAGTGCCGCGAAACCGGGTGGTGGTCGGTGGAGGCCTGGCGGGAAAGGCGTCTCTTGGTAACACCCCGACGGTTCCCTCGGCGGAGATCGCTCCCAACTGGTCGCACTGTGGTGTCCGAAGTGCATGGAGTGTTCCCTTGGAGGGCCCCTGGGTTTGGGCGGATTCTCATTTGGCGGTTTTCGCTTAGAGGGGTCAGAGGTCTTCGATGTTGGCCACGCTGCGGCTGGGGCCCCGGTCGCTCTTGCCTGTGGATCTCCACTGGAGGTGGCCTGTGATTGCCTCGATCCGGAGGCCGCTGGTTGTTGGCGGGGATATTCTCGTTCTGGACCCGGTCCCTCCCATATGAACGCTCATTCTCAGCTAGCCTTCGAGGCACTCTCCGACGCCGCCTACGCCCCACCTGCCATTCATCGGCCTCCTCGTTCCTGCGCTCCCCTACCGTCTTCTCTTCCGGCTGGCGTCGCTCAGTTTGAAACTTGGCGACGGCCATGACTGGTGGCGGTGGCCCCTCCGGAGGTTCGCTCGCTGCCCCAGCTTCATCTCCGCTGCTCTCAGTTTGGCATGCCGCGCTCCTGAACTTCTCCGTCACTCCCACTCTTCCCGGTATACTCCGATTTCCCTCTCCGTCAACGTTTCAACGTCTGGGCTAGGACCGACCTGATCAGGGGTTCCATCGCCGGGTTTAAAAGTAGGGGAGACAGGGTATTCACATTATACAATGAATAAGATTTTGTGGTTACCTAATATTTGGCCCAACAGCTGTACTGCTGGGCACAGTCAAAAATTGTCTTTAAGACATAGGGGTCGCCTCCACGGAAATCTTTAGTAAAAGGCGAAAGATTTTTTTGACTGAAGGTATCCCTGTCTGATTGATTTGACTGATCCCTGCAAGAGCCCTTGCAGGGAGCGGTGCGTTGTCAGGCGTTCGATCTCTTCCTGCTCAGAGCAGCCTTGGCTTCTTCTTTTCCGGAAGGGTGTCTTGTAGGTCTTGGGATGCTATAGGGCGCTTGAAGCGGTCCCATGGCCAGACCCTTATGTCGCCAACCCGGCGGATGAGGTTTACTTCCGCTTCTGCCGCTTTTCTGAAGAATTTTACAGAGATTCTAGGAAGAAGGACGTCCAGCTTCCCGTCCTCGTGCATCTCAGAAACGCTGGCGTTACTGCTGCGTCCCAAGATGCTACGAAGAGCAGAATTCCGCACCACTTGAATTTGAGTGAGGCTCGTTCGCGACACTCCTGACCATACCGGAGCAGCGTACGTGATGACAGGTAGCACGCACGCTTGGTACAGTCTACGCTTCGTGTCCATACTCAGGCCTGGCGGGCGGATAATCGGCCAGAGCCGACTAAGCGCCGCGAATGCCTTTGTACGTACACGAAGCGCTTGGGCGTTCCAAACGAGTTTCCGGTCCACCAGCACTCCGAGGTAGGTAACTCCGGATTCCCACGGTAGGGCGACTCCATTCACAGTTAGGTTCACTCCTAGCGGCCGACCATTTCCCGGATGGAAGATGATCGCCTTCGTCTTCTGGGCGTTAACAGCAAAGCGCCATCGACGGTACCATTCTAAGAGATCCGCCACAGCGCTCTGCAGTCTTCGCACCGCGGTCACCTTCTGCCAGGATCAGCACAGGAGGGCCGTATCGTCGGCATAGATAGACAGGATCTCGAGGTTCCCACGCCGAGTTGGAATGTCGTGGGAGTAGATGTTGTAAAGCAGTGGCCCGAGGACAGATTCCTGAGGCACACCAGCGGAGATCCGACGCACCCCAGTATCCGCCCCGAGCCACTGCACGGTGAATGTCCTGTCTCTCAAGTAGGAGTGAACCATCTGTACAATCCAAGTTGGAAAATGGAGTCGTCTCATCTTCAACAGGAACGAATATCTTACCGAAGCCGTCGAGCAAGGAGATAGGCCGGAATTCTCCGGGACCCACTTCCAATTTCTTCGACTTCGGCAGGCAGGCGATTCTCGCTCTTCTCCAAATGGTCAGGAAGTAGGAAATCCTGACACAGCCATTTAGGAGGGTTGTCAGGTACCTCACCGCCGCCTTAGGAAGCTCCCGGATGACAACATTGGGCATGTTATCACTTCCGGGGGCCTTCCCCGTGCGGAGGCGACGTATTGCCCCTATGACGTCCTTCTCGTCGAATCTTGGAATTTCCGAGGCGTCTTCTAGATCGGCGTCTCCTGCTCTTTCCGACGCCTCGATTTCTTCTTCAATCTCGGCAGAAGCAGAATTCCCAGGATTGGGTGAAAAGCTGCAGGCAAGGTGTTCAGCGAGCAGTTCCGCCTTCTCCATGGGAGATCGTGCCTCCCTGTCTCCGTCAGTAATAATCGGGTCCAGTCTTTGGGGAGCCCGCAGCCTCCGGCAAATCTTCCACACCGACGTTGCCGTCTTCGGAAAGGAGCTCTTCCCGCAGGTGCGCCTCCCAGTTGTCCGATCGAACCTCCCGGAGGGCATCCTGTACCGCAAAGTTGAGCTCTGAGAGCTGCTTTCTCACGTCCGCTGTGCGATATTTCTGCCATTGGCGCCGCACGTTGTTTCGCCGCGCAATGAGGTCTCTAACCGCCGCTGGAAGTTGATTTCGAAGGTACAAGTTCCGCTGTTCCTTTAGCGGTATCGAGGTCTTCGTTGCGCCGTCTACTGCGGAGGTGAGGTGGCTGACCATTTGATTGGATTTGACCAGGGCGTGGCGATTTGTTTGGACTGATGCCTTAAAGTTGTCGTTCGATTCCAAAAGAAGATACTACAATTTTAGACATGGGTTCATGGAGGCGATCGGGTGTTGACTCTCATTGTTCATGCAAACGATTATTAAAAACGCTATGAAAATAGTGGTTTAACGCATTAGCATTTTCTAAACTGGTGTTAAGTTTTTGCCCATTGCTATTTAGGGATGGTACGGTCGATTTGTTTCACTTAATAATGCAAATGGCAAAAAAGCTTTTGGGTTATCGTCCAAATATTCACCTAAATATTTATTTTAAATTCTATTAACTCTACATTATATAATTCTGGTGACATTTATTTTAATTTATTTTAAAACATTATTCACACACAGCAGTAGGGAAAATTTACGGTGAAAATAAAGCAAAAACATGAAAGAGGTCAAAATACATTAACAGCATAACAATAAACAACGAGAACTGAGCATGGACCGGGGAAAAATTTCATTTGTTGAAAGGTGGGGAAAAGTTGGGGTGGTGAAATTGTTGCATGATAAATTAAAAGAATCGACAGTGTGAGGGAGTGAATTTAGAAGGGAGGAGAGGCAAAATAAAGGCGAGCGCTTGGTGAGAGATATCCTAGGAATAGGCAGATGGGGTAGGGAGCGGGTGCGGGTGGGCCGAGTTGGTGCCCTGAGGTTGAAGAGAGAGAGAGCAGTTGAGGGCAATGAATTGTCGAGTTTAGGGTGTCGTGGAGGAGTTTTAAATCAGCTTTAAATCTGCCGTTTTAGGGGGCTAGAAATGGATAAGGGAGACAGAACAGCTTTTAAGGACATATTGCGGAAATGTGGGACTCGGTGTTGGACTATTTTGGCAAAGAAGTGAGAGAGATGCAATCGAGGGATTTAAGATTGGTTGGGGATGAGGTGGACCCAATTGGGGAGCAATTGTATGATACTATGGGAAGGACAATTGCTGAGAAGTACAAATGGAGTGCTATTGGATCTTTAATTTCTGTGGAGCGGTGAAGAAGGCCTAATGTGGAAATTGCTTCATTTTGACAGCTAAAGCTAACACTCTGAATGTGGTCGGAGTTATTTAGTTTATGGTCGTTTAAAACCCCAAGGTCTTTCATGGTTGTTACTCTGTTTAAGGGAGACATGTTTTCCTTGCTAACGCTTTAGCTATTTTATGATAATGTATTATTTCATTTTGTTTATTGTTAGACTCGTCCTTATGTGATCTCCTCATTTTTTTAAACCAGGCTCGTTGGTGTTTTATGCTATACATATTTTTAAGTTGTACCATCCAGGTTCCGTCCTGTGACTTATAAATTTACTGGGCATGTGCTTTTCTATTATATCCCGTGTGACCTCGAGAAAAGCACTTCATGAACTCTCACAGCCTCTGTTGCTTCTACTTTCCTTAAGTGTACCATAACACTGATGCAGCTCACGCCGTAATCCTTCGCAACAAGTATATCTTTTTCAATTTTTTTATTTATTTTATTATTATTATTTTATTTCTTTAATTATTTGTTTCGAATTTGTGTGTGTGGTGTTTTTTGAATTTAATTCAATTTTATTTTATTTATTTATTTTTTAATTATAAATTTTATTATTATTATTTATTTATTTAAATGTTTATTATTATTTATTATTATTCCATTTATTTATTTATTATTATTCCATTTATTTATTTATTATTATTATTATTATTTATTATTATTTGGTGCCATTCAAGTTTACGGTCCCGGTATTTTTTGTTTTAAAGTAAATCTTTGTTTTGGGTTTTTCATAGTCATAAAGTTAATTTTAAATAACACTATTCTGTGGTCACTAAGTCCTTCATGAGTTACTATATCTTGTACGTCTTCAGGTAAATTTGTGCCAACTAGATTAAGTAAATTGATTCCTCTGGTGGGTGTTAGCAGTAGAAATTTATTTAACGAATGTGATATGAAAACGCGAAGCAATGACTCTAATAGCTCCTTGTCCTCACCTCCTGGTATGCAACCATAGTTTTTCCAGTCTATGGAAGATTGGAATCTCCTCCGATTATACCATTTCTCCTATTGTGTAATCTAATCGAAACCCAACCAAAAACAATTTCACAAATCGTAATGTCGAAGTGGACCAATGTATTTTGTTTCAGTTTATTATGGAATTCATTTGAAAATTTGATGAAATTTTCCAGGAGGATAGAGGAGGAGGAATGTCTGGGAAAGACAGTCACGTATGAGTTTATAAGTTTAGCAGGAGGTGAAAGATGAACTCAAAGGCTGTTTCGCAAGCGGGAAAGTTGCTTCCAGCTAACCCTTCGGATTGATGACCTTCCACGTCAATGTCGCAGTGATTTCGCTTCCGGTGGGTTGCCGATTCCCCCTCCCCCCCTAAAATGACACCCTTTCCCCAGAAAACCGAACCTCCATCCCCCCCTCCTCTCCTCTGTCAGCTTTCCACCCCTCCCGATTCACCCCCACCCCCCGTCTCCCTTGGGGGGGGGTTTAAGGGAACCCTTCTCTTCCCTTGCGCCACATCCTCATTTGAAAATACACCGAGAGCATGGCTGGTGGGCGGCGGCCCTGTTTCGGAGCGGGGGATGTTTGCGTGACCCCTGTGCGGGCGAACCTCGAGGACTGCGCTGCGATGGGGCACCATCCATTCGCCTCCCCCCACAAACGGGGAGGAACCCTTCCATTCTCTCTTTTATTTTTTTTCGCTCTTCCGACCTTTTTCGAAGATAGGGCGCCTCCCCCACACCCCCACTTGATGTCCCGACTCAATTAATCAACATCCTGAAAAAAAAATCGATGGTCCCGCTGCATCTCCGAGGATGCGCATTCTCCCTGACGACGGCCCCGGTACGAGAGGTGAAACGTCTAAAGAGAGCAGATATAGTACATTAAAAATTCAATCGACGGAGGGAAGAATTCGAAAACATTCTCATTATCGTCATCACCACTTCGAGCGTGTCAATCCGAGGATCGGTTCGTGTCAGCTCACCAATTTATGATCCTCCTCCAAATCTGTCAATTTCTTATTTCCCTCATTGCTCTCCTCGAACCGAAATTTGCCATTACGGGAATCTCCTTGTTCATCCATGGTCTTGCAAGTCTTTCATTCCTTCCCCTTCTTAAATTATGATATCCTGCTAACTCGTATCGTGCCTAAGGATATGTCCAATCAAGCCCCTCCTTCCACTTGCAAGTGTCCTCCATTCGCTTCTCTATCTCTTCAGATTCTTCTTCATTTGCTCCTCTGTAGACTCATTTTATTTTCATCGTTATTATTTAGCACCATACGCTTGTATTCTATCGTCTGCAATCCCCTATTCTCTGCTGGCCCTGTCGCCCATGTCTCTTATCCCTAGAAAAGTAGACTATTACAGAATCTATAAACTAATCCTCAGACTATTAACTCTTACAGAATCTATTCATTTTGTCTATCCTAGTGCCGTATACCATCAGTAATTGTTTCGTCAGATATACAAGGGCATTGAGGAATTAGATGAAAGGCGTGAAGGATCTCAGGTTTTCCCGGCGTGTGGTATTCAAGAAGTTTTCTCGGGTTTCCCACCGGGTCAGGTTGATGAAGTGCACCGACGTTTCGAAGGCTGACTCTGCCATCGTCTTCAGGGTGAAGTTCAGAGCATGTTCAGTTTCAGTTTTTCAGTTTAAAATGTTTTTTATTTCCGTAAAGATTTCGACAGCAAGAATAGAAATACATACATTAGGAAAAGTAACAACAATACGGAAACCCCGTTTTAGGATGAGCTCCTCTTCGGGGTGGAAAGTAACATACAGGAGAGATTGCAAAGGATGCCATATGAAAAAGGCCTGGTATTTATACTCTCCGTCCCGGCTCAGGTTGGCCCTGATTGGTCGGAAGCGTTGATGTACTCCGCTACGGCCAATCGGGTGCGTTCCCGCGCATTTTTTTATTACCTTTAGCACTGGCTTCCAAGTGTTACTGACTTGGAAGCCGTTGTCTCTGTTGAAATTGTTGGTGTCTAGTCGGATGTCAACGGCTTCTTTCACCACGCGATCCCAGTAGCCGTTGGCGTGGCATAGCCTCTTCGTGCCGGTGAAGCTTTTTTTTAAGGATTTTAAGGAAATACAAGGTGGAAACTATCCACAAACCGATAAGGAAGCTGCAATCGGTCCTGGACACGAGTAAAGACAAACGGGGATTGAAGACCTCAGGAGTGTACCGGATTCCTTGCGAGTGCGGCCAAGCATACATTGGGGAGACCGGCCGCACCATAGAAACACGCCTAAAGGAACACGAGAGGTGCATCAGGTTACTCTACCCAGCGAAATCTGCGGTCGCCGAACATTGCCTCAATAACGACCACAGAATCGACTTCACCGGCACGAAGAGGCTATGCCACGCCAACGGCTACTGGGATCGCGTGGTGAAAGAAGCCGTTGACATCCGACTAGACACCAACAACTTCAACAGAGACAACGGCTTCCAAGTCAGTAACACTTGAAAGCCAGTGCTAAATAAAATAACGGCACGCACCCGATTGGCCGTAGCGGAGCACATTAACGCTTCCGACCAATCAGGGCACACCTGAGCCGGGACGGAGAGTATAAATACCAGGCCTTTTTCATGCTCTGAACTTCAAAGTACTATCGGCAACCCTGCAACAGCTGCCAGCCCTCTTAGCAACCCTTCATGGATAACACGCCTCCCAGACGCCGATCCATCACCTTAGCGTCCTGGAACGCGGGAGGCGCCATGAGACGGAAAACATCCGAGCTAGTCGCATTCCTGCGCAGGCAGAGATGCGATGTGGCACTGCTGCAGGAGACCCACCTCAAACCGGGAGACCGCTGGTCAGTTCCCGGATATAAGATCTTCCGGGATGATAGGGCAACCCGGGGAGGAGGAACAGCTGTTCTGGTGGCAGAGCACCTGCGTGCACAGCGACATCCATTGCCGGCCCTCGTTTCGGTGGAAGCCACTGCCATTGTCCTGGAGTGCAGCGAAGGACCCCTGCGCTTAGCCTCGGTATACATCTCGCCAGGGGCGGTGTTTCGCACAAAAGAACTCGCGGCGATATTCGTGGGAACCCCTCCCACTCTTTTCTTACTAACCGCACGTTCTTTGTAGCCGTTAACAATGCCAGATCAACTACCCGATCCATCACAGCAGGCGTCCCTCAAGGAGCCATTCTATCACCCGTTCTTTTTAACTTTTTCATTAACGATCTCCCCTCATACCCAAAAACTGAAAGCTACCTCTATGCGGATGACACTGCTATAGCATCAACTTCCTTCGACCCAAATCATGCTGCAAAAATTATCCAAGAACACTTAGACAGCAGAGAAAACTGGATGAGCGAGTGGAAACTTACCTTAAACCCAACAAAATGCATCAACGTCAATTACGCCAGAAAATGGAAGAAACCTAACAACACCCCCATTTACTACGCTAAGGAAAAGATCCCCAGGCATCATTTGCCAAATTTCTTGGTGTACAACTGGACAAGAAACTCACTTGGCAAGCACATACTCAATATGCACTTAACAAGGCCAACGCGGCCTTTTTCTCAATCTATCCCCTCATAAAGCGCACGAGTCCTCTCCGTCTTCTTACTAAGGTACTTCTGTTCAAATCTATGATAGGACCTATCTTAACCTACGGTTATCCAGCCTGGGGATCAGTAGCTGCAAAAAACCTGAACAAACTGACACGCTTTCAAAATAAAATCTTGCGAACTCTTACTAACGCCCCTTGATTCGTCCGAAACTCAGACATTCACAAGGACCTCAAAATACCGAACGTACCAACCTATCTAAGAGACCTAGCCCTGTCATTTCAGCAAGCAATAGGAAATACTAGTAGCCCTCTCATAGAACCTTTATGGGACTATTCTGATAATCCCCATTTTAAATACAAACGTGCAAAAACAAGTCTAAATGAATCCTAATAATCACCAAATATAAAATTGACATCAGCTGCACTTACGTATACTCGTTAGCTTAATTTCGCCCTTAAGCCACTTATATCACACAGCCGTTTATCAGCATAGCTGGGTATCGGTATAAAATGCGCCTAACGGCGCAGTACTTAAGCATCAGTCAGCTCTGAACTTCACCCTGAAGACAATGGCAGAGTCAGCCTTCGAAACGTCGGTGCACTTCATCAACCTGACCGGGTGGGAAACCCGAGAAAACTTCTTGAATAGATGAAAGGCGTTTAGCTCTGTGAGGTGGGAGATATTGGGACACCTCCAAATAGAATAAAACCACATGCAAATCAAACGATTGCATGCCAATTCACACCCACACAGATGTCAGAACCCATTTTAACTTGCACACATGCAAATACTAGCACCTAATTCACAAACACGTGCTCCTACAAATGTACCAGGCTCCTACGCATCATTTAATCTTGCCTTGACTTGTAAATCGAATGTTTTTACTATGACTTCGATTTCTACTATTATGATTCCTTATTGTACGAGGAAAGAGCTAATATTTATATCTACCTGTACAGGAGTCTAGCCTACTCGAATAGTGTGGGGACATGATACTTTTTTCGCACCATTGCTTAAGTGTAAGTCTCGCTTGTTCTCTTCGCATCTCAAGGGGCTTCCAGCATAATTCCTCTAAAACACCCGTCACACACATATTATTTTAACAATTTTTGACAAATCTGGAGGATTTCCTCTGTTCTTCATCTCATATTTTTTGGCAAAGCTTTCCCCCAAGGATTCCAAATACTTGTCTGGCGTAGTATTACAAAAATAGGGCCCAACTAAAGCGAAATAAGACCTCCCTTTAACTATCGCATTACATTTCCCCCCATCCGTTTAAGGCAGCCGAGTTTCTTTAAGGCGGATCCCCATGTATGTATTCTCCTGATATGTGCTCCTCTTGAGGTGTGTGCAGTTATGGGACCATAAAGTCTGTTGTCCTACTGACGAAGTCGAAAGTCAATTCAATATTCAAATATTAAGAAAATGAATGTTACACGTTTAAATTTAAGTAAATATGGGACAGATACATGCCTTCTTGCTTTAAACTAATTTCCTTCGTACGCTGCTGTATGAGATCACGCACTGAGTTTAGTTTTCAGTCGTTAATGGATACTACTTTGATCAAAAAGTTCCCGGAATAACCACCGTGTGGCGCTCCCATCGTTCCGATTTGAGTTCTGTTTTTTTGTTAAATTGGTACATCTGTTGTTGATATTCCCTTTAAATCTTAGTGTCATAATTTGACATTTGCAAAAGTTACGTAGCCAAGAGTACATCTATCTCTGTGTGTGTTGGCGATTTTTTACAATTGCAGAAATGGATTTTAATTTGCAACAACGAACTTGTATTAAATTTTGCGTAAAAACGGATAGAGTGGCGCACGGACGTTGGAAATGTTGGAAAAGTGTTTCGGCAACGATTCTCTAAAAAAAAACGGTCGTTTACCAGTGGCACGAGCGGTTCAGAAGTGGTCGTGAGTCAATCGAAGATGATGAACGCAGTGGCAGACCATCGACATCGAAAGTCGGTGAAAAAATTGATAAAGTAAAAGAAATGTTGGTCAATAACCGCAAATTAACCATCAGAGAAATAGCGGAGGACTTGAACATTGCCTATGGATCCGCCCAAGACATTGTGGTTAATGATTTGGGTTTCCGTCGTGTAGCAGCAAAGTTGGTGCCAAAAGACCTCAATTTCATGCAAAAAAGAGACCGTGTTGACGTCGCAAAAGACATGATTTGCGAGGCTGAATCCGATCCCACATTCATCAAAAGGATCATTACTGGAGACGAGACGTGGGTTTATGAGTACGACACGCAATCCAGACATCAGGCAAGTGAATGGCGTTCACCAAATGAGCCGAGACCAAAAAAACCACGTCGTTTTCAGTCAAAAAAGAAGGCAATGCTGACGGTTTTCATGGATTACAACGGTGTAGTGCATCATGAATTTTTGCCAGAAGGCCAGGCAGTAAACAAAGAGTATTATTTGGGCGTTATGAGACGTTTGCGTGAAGCAATTCGCCGAAAGAGACCAGAAATCGTCGCACAGTGCGTCGAGACCGTCGCACAGTGCTATCATTATTCGTAATTTTTTGACGAAATAGTATATTAGGAGGCTTACGTTGCACTCATTTCACCTTGTCTCTCAGGGGAATTGTGGCAGCACCTGTTGGTTTAATTGACCAGCGAAAATCAACTCTAGCGAGCACTATTGTCTTCTTTTGTTTTGTATTTTTTGAAAAATTGAACTTTGGCACTCGCATCCCCACTCTGGATCAGGAAGAACGTCATGTTCTCGCGCCTCTTGAATCAGATGATTCAACGAAACTTGATAAACGACTCATGTCGGAGTAGAATTGCGGAAGGCGCTATGATATTGTTTCTCGAATGTCGAATGCGTGGATATGCGGTGCATCCATGACCTGCTTTCGTCTGCTTCTCAACATCAACTCAGCAGATCGTTCGCTTCCACTCCGATCATTTTATCGATCATCACGGAAGCATCGCATTTGAATCTTTTTCATTGTACGCCCAATGGCGTCCGCTACAAATAAGGGTCCATAAATGCTCTCTAACGCCTCTCTCTCTCCCTATTCCTTGGGATATTTCAAGAGATTAAGATGTTAGGGACGTGTCTTAGCATTCCTTAAAGTGTCCGTATTGATCACTCAAAATACCCAAGTGGCGGGAAAAGGAACGGTTTTTTTTGGACTTTTCCGGTTGACTTAGAAGGAATATAATTATTTCATAAAACTCCTGAGTTCTCCATCCATCGGGAGTAAATTATTCCAAAACATATTTTTTTCCCAAAATGTAACCAGAGTGCGAAATAACAAAATAGCAAAAAATTGATGGAGTAGAAATAGATGGACGGTAAACATAGATTGCGAAAATCCTACTTGCTACCCACGGCGTCTGGGGAATAATTATTTTTACTCAAACACATGCGCCTTCACTAATTTCGTCTGTTTTGTTGCCAAAACCCTTCTCGTATGACCGCATGGGACTGTCATTAAATTAGTAGTAGTGCTCGTTACAGTATTGCTTACCCTGCTTTGTTTGTTTTCAGGTTTCCACTTCCATCCCTCGTCTGTCTCTGTGGAGAGGGGACGCTTCCGCTATCTTCCTTGCTGCGATGTGTCACATTCCCTTCCTGTCTTTGGGGGCGGAGATCACGAGTTGCACGTCCATTGGTAGTAGAATGTCCCCTTATTACTTTTCAATTTTACTTTGTACGTTATTTTTACTACATATTAAGGTGCATGTGTATTATTCTGCTCCTTTATCGTTAGTGGAAAAAATGACATCTTAAATCTATCTGCTCTACACTTAATCTCTCTAATTTTATTAGCATGATCTCTCATACCACAGTACAATGGGGGAAATAATACATTTTCAACATCACTGCTGAAGAGACCTCCTTCCAATTAATGCAAGAGCTTAAATTTGCAATTTAACCTTCGCCCAGGTGATAGTGGTTCCCAGTTTAGCTGCTCTAATAATTAATTAATAATAAATAAATTAATAATAATAATTAAATCTAATATCAAAGCAACGTTTTACAAATCTAGCTCCACTAAGCTGCACGCGATCCAATTCGGCAATTAATCCAATTTCGTGAGGATCGCATATACTAGCAGCATATTCTAAATGATGCCTAACCAACGACATATAAGATTTCTCTTTGAGATTTTCATCACATTTACCAAGTACTCTTCTAATAAACCCTAATTTTTAGTTAGCTTGTCCACATATTGCCCGTATGTGTTTCATCCAGGATAGATCGTGAGTGAGGGTAACGCCTAGGTATTTGACTGAGTCTACATATTCCAATTCGGGGTTCCCAATACAGTAGGCATTCGAGTGGAAATTGCTCCTTTTCCAAAAATTCATGACTACGCACTTTTTTAAGCGTTATTCTAATTGCCAAGTCTATCATTTATACTAATTGCTAAATCTTTCAACAAATGCGTCCGTTTTCTGGGTCGACCCTAATTGGTCCAAAACACCTCCGAGAAACGTAAACTGTTCTACCTGCCCAATTTTTTCCCCTTTATTATTATTATTATTAGGTAATCTACCGTTTAAGGTAGGTTTTTTGGATGGACACAACTATCAAATAAACATTATGTGACTTCCCACCTAGCAAACTAATCTATATCAGGTCCCTCTTCATCTCGGTGTACTTCTTTCCTCCCTTCATCCCGTCCAACATCCCTATCCTGTTCCTGCCCTTACCTCGCTTGCCCGACATTCTCCCCTCTATTACCCTCTTCAACATTCCACTACCGCTCAATACGCCTTTCATCCATTTTTCCTGCCTCCATAGGATTTCTCTCAACAAGCCCCTCTCCTCACCCACCATCTCCAGTACTTCCTCATTTGTTTTCCTTTCCGTCCATTTCACCTTCTCCATTCTTCTCCACACCCACATTTCAAAAGCCTCCAATCTACGTCTACCCTCCTGCTTCAGTGACCACGTTTCCGCGCCGTACATAGCTACGCTCCATATCAGAGTTTTTACGAGTCTTGTCTTAACATCCCTACTCAACGTCCCCGTCATCAACTCCCTCCTCCTTGAGAAAGCCTCCTTGCCTAGCGCAATTCTTCTACTTACGTCCCTACCACTTTGACCGTATTGGTCCAAAACACTTCCGAGATATGTAAACTGTTCTACCTGCTCTATTTTTTCCCCGCCTATTTTAATATTTAACTTAGCCTTTTTCTTTCTGGAAAATCGCATAACCTTTGTTATATTAATATTGATTCCCATCCCATATTTATCGCACTGAACCTCCAATTCACTCAGCAATGCTTGCAACCCCTTGGCTGACTGAGCAACTAATGCTTGGTCATCAGCAAACCTAACCGATTTTACGAATTCCCCTCCGACTTCCATTCCTACCTCCAGTTCTTCCCATGACTCTTTAATCATTTCCTACACATATACGTTGAACAGCATCGGTGACGATCGGCAACCCTGCCTTACACCTCTTCCTAACACTGCCCATCCGGACTCTCCGTTCCCCACTCGCAACTGAGCGGTCTGAGACATGTACAGGTCGCGGATAATAATGTCCTGTCCCTCAAATCCATTCCTATTTTCTCCAACACACGTATTAATATTTCCCAATGCACTCTATCAAACGTGTTTTTGAGAAATTTTACGAAACAGGCAAATACGTCCTGATTGTATTCTATATTCCTCTCAATTAGTGATCTCATTACTGCAATGGCATCACGCGTACCTCTCCCTTTCCTAAACCCAAACTGACAACCCCCTAAATAATCATTTGCCTTACTCTCTATCCTTTTGTTTATGATCCTGAGAATAACTTTAGCTGCGTGGGATATCAAACTTATTGTTCTGTAATCCTCACATGACGAAGCCTTTGCCTTTTTTTGGAATAGGAACTAACACCGATCTCACAAAATCTTCCGGCCAGATTCCTTCTTCATAGATTCTACGAATCAGTCCATATAGGGCCTTCTTCCCGCATTTTCCTAAGCATTTCAACAGTTCTACCGGGATGTTGTCCACCCCCACAGCCTTATTTGCTTTCATCTCCTTTAATGCCCTTTCTATTTCATCGTCGAGTATGCCTGGACCTAAGCTATCTTCTTCTACGTCATGTTCTTTTCTATGTCTATCCTTGCTGGCCCAGGCTCTTTATCACACAGTGTTTCTATATATTCCTTCCGTCTCTCTTGGATATTTTCTGTGTCAACTATCATCTTACCCCACTTATCTTCAACTGTTAACACGGATCTTCCCTTCTAAATTCCTGATAGTGATTTCACCTTGCTATAGAATGCACCAATTTCACCCTTCCTCCGTAGACTTTCCATATCCTCGCATTGCGTTTTCCACCATTCTTCTTTTGTTTTATTTGTGGTCCGTCTGAATTTATTGTTTAACGCTTTGTACTTCATTTTGCCTAACTCTGTGTTTACATTCTTCCATTTTTGTAATCATTTCATCCATGATCCATGGTTTCCTTGTTCTTCTCCCGTTAAAGGTTGCTGTAGTGTCTCCTGCGGCTTTCGATATGACTTTCTTGATACATTCCCATTTTTCTTTCATAGTACTCAGCTCTTTACCCTCATCCATGATTTTCTCTACAGCCTGCTGATACTCCTTCCTTGTTAATTCGTTCAATGCCTTTATATTCTATTTCCTAACCCGCCACCCCTGCCTTATCTTTTTGAAATGGACATTACATTTCATAGCAACTAAATTATGATCAGAGTCCGCATCCGCTCCCAGGAAGCTGTACGTATTCATCACACTATTCCTAAGCCTGTGCCTAACTAGAATATAATCTATCGGATTCCTTTCCGAGTCACTTGGCATTTTCCATGTATATCTATACCTTTAGAGAAGAATTATGTCGTATAAAATTCACTACAATCTAATTTCAATAAGACATCAGTAAAATTTGTTACATGCAGCTGCCTGAGTTGGTGACGTATTACTAGTTCCTCCAATTCATATTCTTTTATGACCCTATGCTCATTTCTCGCATCATCTCTCTCCCTATAAACCTTCTTCATATGCTACACCCACCCACTCCATTCATTCAACATTTATGCTTATCCTCACACACTCAAGGAGAAGTCCCATTCCATAATGTGGATAGGATTAAATTGGTATGCTCTGCTTTCATAACAATCCTTGACTCTCATGTGTTCCCCATCATCCTGCCATAAATGTTTCCCTTCAACTAAAATGTCCAATTCAGGTGTGGCGGTTACAGTTAACTTTCTGCAAGCCACATTTCATCTGTCAACTTTGGAGCTTTCCTACTCCTCCCTCCAGAGGACAGCACTGAAGAGTGGAGATGGGGGCATGTGGACCATTAGTCACCAGTCTGCAGCTAGACCTTTTGCAACGCCTCGCTCTAGCCGCACCAACGTACTCTTATCTAATTGGGCAGTATGACAGTAAACGTTACACAGTTGAACTTTTGCCTTTAATGCAATAGTTGCTCCATCAGTCGCTACAAGTGGTGACCACGACGTGATCGTCCCTGCTCGGTTTCTTTTTGTTCTTGTGGGGCCACTTGGTCCGGTGACGGTGAGTTGGTGTTTGTGCGCTCGCGATATATTATGGCCAGCGAACCGGTAAATGTGGACCTCAAAAAAATTTTATCGTGACGTCGGCGTATTAGAAAATCGTTACGCCCAGGAGGTAGAAGACATCATCACGGACCCCCCCAAACGAAGGAAAATACGAGCGGCTAAAATCCAAGTTAATCCGACGCCTGTCCAAATCCACCGAACACAGACTTAGATGGCTGCTGGAGCTCGAAGAAATCGGCGATCGGAAGCCAAGTCTATTTCTCCGCCACCTCCGCAATTTGGCCGGTTCATCCGCCAACGAGGAGTTCCTGCGTTCTCTTTATCTAAATCGGTTGCCAATGCATATACAGATCATCCTGATGACTCGCGATGGCATTGATTTGGACGGATTGTTGGTACTCACTATAAAATCGGTGAGGTATGGCTCCGTTCACAGATAGCCAACATGGCGGCAGGCGTCCCTAACATGGCGGCAAGCGCAACCAACACAGCAGAAGTCGTATCTAACATGGCGGCCAACGCATATGACGACCGAATCGACACCCTAATGAAGCGCGTCGACGATTTGATGCACCTGGTGGCTGCCCTGTCCGTCAATCGTGACACCTGGTGGAGTCGCTCGCCCTCACGGAGCCGCAAACGAAGCCTGTCCCTTGGGTCCTTGCAAAATTGGGATGAGAGAAGAGATATTCGTTGGTACCCCCAATGGTTTGGCGCTGATACCCGGAATTTCACGACTCCGTGCTCCTATGCGTCGGAAAACCCATAGGGCAGTCGGTGGTGGCGGCGGCCTCCGACGGGTGCCCCGAACCATGCCGCTTATACGTGACGGGCCGAAACACAAAGGTGCGTTTTTTGATAGATACTGGGTCCGATTTGTGTTTTTCCTAGAGGTAAAGTGAAAGACTCCCGCTGCAAGACTGATTACGAACTGTTTTCTGCGAACAGCAGTGTTACTTGAACGTATGGTTAGTCTTAGCCTCGATCCCTGTCGCGGACGTGTCACAACCAATCATTGGGACAGACTTCCTAAAATTCTATGGGTTATTGGTGGACATGCGTAACCAGAGGTTGGTCGATGGACTCACTACCATTTCAGTCCCGGGAGTTTGGCCCACCCTTCTCCCGATCAAGTGAAATCTGTGAGCGGTCATTCTCATTATCACAAATTGCTTGCTAACTTCCCAGAAATCACGCGACTCGTAGGCGTCCCTCATAACTTTATCATGCCACAATGCATTATATTCGCACCACGCCAAGTCAGCCCGTTTCGTGAAGTCACGTCGTTTGGCACCTGATAGCCTTGTCTTCGCGGAACGCGAATGCGAGGCAATGCATAAATTAGAGATTGTGCATCGGTCACCTCTCTCTCCATCTGGTCCCAAAGAAAACCTGCGAGTGGCGGCCCTTCGGGGACTACAGAGCCCTTAATGCTCGCACCTTGCCTGATATCCGGTGCCCCACATCCAGGATTTTGCGCACACCTTGTTCGACAAATCGATGTTTTACAGGCTAGACCTTGTGCATGCCTACCACCAAATTCTGATATTTGCTGAAGATATCCCCAAGACTGCCTTCATAACAACACCCTTCAGATTATTCGAGTTTCCGTTCATATCTTTTGGACTGCGCAATTCAGCACAAACATTTCAAAGGTTTATGGATGAAGTACTCAGAGGATTGGACTTTTGTTACTGTTATATTGGCGGCTTCCTCGTCAGCTGAGGAGCACATGAAACACCTGAGGGAGATATCAGGCAGATTTTCTTGGTACGGCCTGTTAATTAACTCTGGGAAATCCGTGTTTGGTGCACGAAGAGTGGATTTCTTAGGATACTCTGTCACTGCGGACTGGTGAATAATGGTCAACATGTCCCCATCTCTGCTCTCCAGTGCTGTCCTCTGGTGGGAGGAGTAGGAAGGCACCAAAGTTGACAGATGAAATGTGGTGTGCAAAAAGTTGGCTGTAACCACCACATCAATTGTTGGCCCTCCCGACACAAAAGATTGCCGCAAATGATCCTGCTTGGAATACTAAAAATGCAAAATTTATCCCAATGTTCACTCACCTGTCGGGAGTTTCTCACTTCCAAAAGGATGATTTAATCATGTCCATGTGGACATCATTGGTTCCCTGCCCCAGTCCAATGGATTCCTCTACTGCCTAACAATGGTGGACCAATTCACATGCTTGCCAGAGGTATTTCACATCACAGACATTTCAGCATGGGTTGTGGAAAGGACGCTGGTGTCGGGATGGTTTTCCCGCTTCCCCGAGCTCCACAGAGGATAACCTGTGATTGTAGCTCACAGTTCACCTCCTCTCTATTTCAGGTTTTAGCTAAGATTTCCAGTGCAGAATACCTATGGACAATAGCATACTATCCAGTGGCTAATGGTTTGGTAGAACATTTTCACCGCCATTTAAAGGCAACCATTATATACCATACTGATGAAAGATGGTCAGATGCCCTCCCGTGGGTGCCACTAGGCATTTGTTCAGCATGGAGAGAAGATTGGAAGGCCACTCCTGCCATGTTGGTGTATGGGGAGCCATTACGCCTGCCTGGAGAATTCTTCTCACCCCAAACGGATCCTCCTATTGATGAGACCCACTTTGCTATACAGCTGTGAGGCTACATGCAGCAGCTGCACCCTCTTCCCATCACCCATCATGGAGAGAAGCCCATCCCGATCTAGATCCCAAGTATTTGTGTGCCACAAGGCGACAAAGCACGCACTCCAGCCACCATACAATGGACCATTTGAAGTGTTAGGGAGGACAGACAAATATTTCACCCTTCGTGTCCATGGGCAGGAGTCAACGGTGTGCACTGATAGACTTAAGCCAGCCTTTTTTGTGAAAGATGACATCCCGTAAGTTAGAATGCTTACCATGTCCAGTCCTTCCATATCCCACGGGGGCGAAGAGTAACCCACAACAGCTATGGCCCCAGTGCAGAGCTCCTGCAGTGGCCAATGGGTCCAGTTCCCATGGCATCTGATGGATTTTTTTTCTTTCTTCTTTCCATCTCCATTTGCTCAAGGCTTAACCACTGCAAGGGGGGGTGATATGGTGATTAAAGTCAACATTCTGCACGCAACATTTCATCTGTCAACTTTGGAGCCTTCATACTCCTCCCTCCAGGAGACAGCACTGGAGAGCAGAGATGGGGGCACGTTGATCATAAATCACCAGTCCGCAGCTAGACCTTTTGCAACGCCTCGCTCTAGCCGCACCAACGTACTATTATCTAATTGGGCAGTATGACAGTAATCATTCTGCAGTAGAACTTTTGCCTTTTATTGCAATAGTTGCTTACACTTCCTCCTTTGGACACCACACAGGTAATTGATTTTATTTTGTGCAACAATAACTTTTAGAAATGCGATTTTTTTGCTCTGAAAAATTACTTGCTGAATATAAACTTTTGCTATGAAATCTTCATACAAAGGAGACTTATAATTACTTTTATGATATTCTATATCAGGGCATCCAGTTGTTTGCTCCAATTAACACTTATAAAACTAGTAGTTTTCGTAGGTGGTTGAGCTTTGAACATAGAAATTTAATTGGTAGGAAGAAATCATAGCACAAATTATTAAAAAAAATAACGTAGATTGCAATCTGATTATCCTAAAGTTTCACAACTATGGTCGGAGTGTGCTAAATTGATAAGGAATTGTTACAACAGACACATTACACAACTTGAGTCATCTATCCAAAGTAATAAAAAATATTTTGGAGTCATGTCAGCAGCATGGGGAAGACATACAGACTACCGTATGTACCGTTCTTTAATTAACTTTCTGCTTGTTCATATAATGACATAACAAACCTTTTTGTAAAGTATTTCTCATCTGTATATGTATAACATGATAGTACTCCCCTGCACAATTTGCACACTTCCACCTCTATTTCTATTTTATCTATAATGATCTCAGAAGAAGACATCAATATTAAACCATCCAAAAAGATTGTGGTCCTGATGAACTCCCAGCTCTACTTCTGAGGATGTGTCTTGAGTCATTACTTTATCATTTAATATAGTGTTTATATACCAATGCATAAGCAGCATAACAGAAATAACGTAACTATCTTCCGATTGCCAAGCTCTCAATAATAGCAAAAATGTTGGAATCACCGATTGTAGAGAAGCTAACTCCTATCTATAATAGTGTCATTATCCCTGAGCAGCATGTTTTCACTAAAGGAAGATCAACTCTCACTAATCTTTTGGTTTTTCAAAAGTATCTAATAGAAGGCATGGAAAAAAGCTTACAAACAGATGTCATATATACTGACTTCAATATGGCTTTTGATACTTATAGTCATTAGAAAGTTGGATGCATTGGGAATGAGTGGTACCTTACTTGACTCGATGGAAAGTTGTTTGACAAACAGTTAAGTTGTTGTAAAAATTAATGGATCTAAAAGTAAATATTTCTTTCCATTATTAGGCATAGCCCAAGGATCCCATCTGGATCCACTATTGTTTAAGTTATTTTTTAATTATATTATACTGGCATTAGACCCAATTCCTTTTCTTTTGTATTCCAATGACTTAAAATTTTTTTAACAGTTCAATTGATTGATGATCACCGAACTCTGCAAAACTGCCTATATAGGCTTAAAACCTGGTGTGATCATAACCATCTAACTTTCAATTAAAAATATGAAATTCTTCAATATTCAGCTGGAAGAGGAGTCCACTGGATTATGAATACAAACTATTCAATTGCCCTATAGCCTGGTTAATAAAAAAAAAGACTTAGGAGTTACACTTGGCTTACAGTTAACATTCCATCAACATTATAACTATGTTCAATATAAAGCATACTAATCGCTTGGATTTGTCTTCCGCTACTGTAAAAACTAGAATCATTTTGAGCCATTTAATGTTCTGTTCATCTCATTAGTTAAGTCACTCTGTGAACACT
This sequence comes from Hetaerina titia, assembly GCA_037158775.1. NCBI lineage: Eukaryota > Metazoa > Arthropoda > Insecta > Odonata > Calopterygidae > Hetaerina > Hetaerina titia. Next base: position 1,066,511 of record CM073769.1, read on the forward strand.
GTTATACTGTTAGGTCACCTTATTAAAAACTCCATTTTCATATAATTGAATGTGTTCAGGGAAAATTTGGGCCTACAATTGTATTCAAATTCAATATTCACAAAGATCGTCATAGCTATTATGAAATCTAAATATCTACTAAACATTCCCTCATTGCATAAAGAAACCATAAACAAGGTAATCAACCCAAAGGTTAGTTTGGTAGGGTTCACCCAGTACTAAGCCCGACGGCATGTGAAGTTCACACATCAGTAGGGGGGCCAGTTCCTTTCCCTGTGACGGTTATGGTTTCCCAAGAAGATCTGGTCTGGCCAAAAAATCACATAGCTTGGGTGGAGCTGCAGGAGAGTAACTTGCCTGGGAATTTAACTTGGGCTCTCCGGTCAGTAGTCTAATGCTCTATCCCTGGACTATCGCAACTCACCTCATTGCATAAATAAGAAAATTAATGACATAACTTTTTTAATAAATTATTGCATAACAAGATTGATTCCTTAGAACTCCTAAGGGCAATATATTTCTGAGTAACTTCACAACACTAGGCATGAAGCACTCTTTGAAATTGGATACCATGCACAAAATTACATAGTAAATACACAACTCACCTTTAAGTTATATTATGAGATATGCCAACAGTTGTGATGAAATTGACCTATTTTATGTCTCACCAGGATCCTTTAAAAAAATGTTATTGAAAATACCTGAAGAATTTTAGAATACTAATTATTTCTATGTGGATATCTGTCCATGTCAATAAGTTGTTCATGATTCCCATGGGAAATATTTTCTTAACCGTTGCCATAGGATCTATTTAATGATTTCTACGAGCATTTATCATTTTGTGTCATCATCTGGCCTACAAAAATACTATATTTCTTATGTTGTCTTTCTATTTTTTAATTTGAAAATTTTTTTAATATTGATATTTTGTCTAGATTAATTAATATAACTAGGTATGTATACCATCTGAAAATGTCTTTCATGCATTGCAAATCAAGATTCTTCTTAAACTCTGAATTATATTTTGATTCTCAGTAACGAGTATTAATACTCACTGTGCATCCATTCCTTTCATTATCCTAATCGAAAACAAAACCTTTAATTTTGAATGCATTTATTCACAATTTCATTCTCTATGTCACCTCACTAAAGGCCTCCCTGTTGGGGTCTCATCCAGCAACATTGCTTTGTTTGGCATATAGAAAAATGAGCAAAGTCACAACTCCAATCATTAAAACTATGTCATATTTTGAAATATGAATACATATACAAGCATAGAACAACAGCCTTGGGTATTACATATCTTTGTTTCAATAGATGAGATCACTGGTAACATATGAGTTATGGATTAATTTCCCATGAATATGACGAGGTTACTTGCTATGAAACAGGACAAACTTAATTCCTTATCCCGTACCATTGCAACATGTACAAAGGAGGATCGGAAAATAAGGATTCTTCATATTTAAATCACCATCATGAAATATCAATTGGTATATCGATTTTTATCAATTCTTCAATCTACAATCCTTTTCCAATCTGCCAATCTCTTCATAATCCTCCTAGCTTCTTCCACTGCCAGTTATCATTGCATATTTCTTATAATTCCACCTTGGCCTTCATATGTAATTCTTTCCCTAAATGCTCCCTTCAAGAATGATATATCATATCTCAGGATATACCCAATCAATTTCCCTTTTCTTCTTTTAAGTACCCCTTATAGACATCTCTCTCTTCTGTGTACCTATTTGGAACTCTTACATATTCATTTAATTTTCATCATTCTTCTATAGCATCACATTTCCATCACCTCCAATCTCTGCTACTTCTAACATTCAAGTCTTACATAGGTGGAAAGTAGATTTCATATATAGTTCTTAGCAAGTTGATTCTATGTCTATGATACACTGTTTGCCACTAGTAGTTGCTTCTTCCAATAGAAAGCCTTCTTTGCCATTCCTGCTCTGCTTACTATCCCTTTTGCTTTATCTATCACTAATGATCCTGCTTACAAAATAGTAAAACTCCACTCATTCCAGTCTGTCTTACCTTATTCACATGTGGAGATCTTCTTCCATTCTTTGATTCCAGATCATTGCCTTAGTTTCAACCTTGTTAATCATCTAGAGGTTTTACTTAAACATCCCATTCTCCATATTTCTTCTCTGCATGTGTAGCATTGTCATCTGCAAATCATGGCAAATTATTCCTTTCTCCTTGAATTGTATCACCTATGATCTTTTCTGATCACATTAATTGCTTCATAAATACAAGTATATGTATTAAATATCAAAGGTGGTAATGAGCAGTCCTGTCTTGTTTCTTTATTTTACCTTCTTCCATATATCTAATTTCTGCTGCCTGCTCTGTCTATGGAGCATGAATCAATGTTGCCTGTTATTATAATTGATTTCTAGAATGTTTTTAAGTAAATTAAGAAGTATACATGAGATTGTCAAATATTTTGTTCAAAATGATTGTGTATTACTTTATACTCATTTATTATAATTATTTTTCACATGCTTGGGCTAACTTGTTCAAACAAGTATCTTCAAGTCCTTTTGACTTTTGTTATAACCTTGTACAAGAAAATTTGCTGATTTTGTATTTTATATTTCTTATTATAAACAGCTGTAGTGCTCTGTTTGATCTTTAAACTTACTCTGCTCCTCTATGAGAATATCTTCCCTTGTTCCTTTTCTTCTCCTGAATCGAAAATGGCGCTCACTGAAATGCTTTTCCATTTTGTTATTCATTCTTTGATAGTTAATAATTGCCAATATCTTCTGTGAATGTTCAGCCAAACTGATTAGTCTGAAGTTTTTACATTTTTCCTTTTTGGTTTATGGATGATCAAATTCTCTATGACATCCATCAGTATTTCTCTCCTTATATACATATTAGGGTGTAGAGCTGTATCAATTTATATTTGCTGAATTTTTTATTAGTTCAGAGAGATATTGGAAATCCTTGATACATCATTCAATTTTAAATCCTTTAATGCAACATCAAATTAAAGGTATTGTCTTCTTTCTCATCATTATCGACATCATCCTCTTCTTCCAGCATGCTTACTTGCATCTTTTCTGCCATCAAGATTTTCCAATTACTCTTTTCATCTCTCCACATTGGCTTTAACTTCAATAATATTTTCACCATTACTACATGCATCCTGAAGGGAATTGATATATTCTTGTTGCTCATTAAAATTATGTCTCACAGTTCTCAAAGCTGCTTCGACTTTTCCCTGGATAAAGTCTCACTGCACTTCTTTGCACAGTTTTCATCCAATCTTATCACTTTTCAGCTGAATTCATTTCACAACCATTTAAGGCATTAACTGCACTCGAGTCTCTGCAGATTCTTCTTTCTGCGGTTGGGCTCAATACCATTCATTCATCAGTAATCCTCAGATACCTTCTTTTGGTGATTTTCATCATGGCCATTAAAAGTGAAACAATCATTTCCAGCCACCTTTCTATATTCAATCTGGTGATGTTACATTTTTCCAATTCCTTCTTTGATGGAAATTGAACGTTTGTTTCCTTCAATCCATTCATTCAATCCTCTCATCGAGCCCTCTCTTCTTCAGCTTCTCAAATTCCACATGGCACTTCCTAAGCACCAAATTATGGTCACTTTTGACATGGAGTAGTTTGTGCATTCCTTTGATTCCTAAATGCCTCATGAGGATGTATTCAACATGGTATCTTCTATGTTCACTGTCTTAATGAATGGTTCTGAAAGAATGTATTTAACACCCCTAATTTGTATTGTTTTCAGGTTTCCAAAAGATTTTCTTCTCTTTTATTTTGCTTCCTCAGACAATCTCCTAATTTTTTTTTCTTTCTGACCTTCTCCAATGATTGTACTCTAGGTTCGGAGTTTAATTACATTTTCTTCTCCCTGTGCATTTTTTTATTACTTCAGTGACATTGTCACACACCAAAAGTGTCCTCCTTCAAGCCATTTCATTTCACCTTAAAGTATCTGCATACCACTATCTTTACACTTCTTAACCCCTCCAATTGCTGCAGTGACTGGACATTCCAAGTTATAAATTGATTGACACACATGACTGGTGTACTCTCTCAAGTAATCCCTAACCATTGATCCAAGGGCAGGGAGATTAGTTTACCCTCGGAATATTTCACTCGAGAGGGTTCCCTCACATCTGCTATTATATTCATTAAAATAAAGTGATAAAAGTGGTAAGTTGCTGCTCCTCAGCATGCTAATGTACTGGTTCCCATTGCCTTCCACATTGCAGTGCAACAGCAAAGTAATTTTCCCCCATCTGCGATGAGATGGGTTTTTTCCTTTACTGACCACTACAGGCATTGTCTTTCAAGTGGTCACTCGCGCAAAGGAGAGCTGCTGCCACCTCCTTTTAATTATAGGCAGCAGCTGCTTGCCAAGTCACAGCGCCTTCGTAGTCTTTGAGTAGACACCTAGGTCACCTAGCTCCAGGATAAGGGATGGAGTAGTCCAGTGGGCAGAACATTAGATGTCTATAGGGCTGGGATTTAATTCCTGGGAAACCACAGGGATTTAAGAACAGACCCTGATTATTACCCTGCAGATGTGTGAATTACACACAGCATTGTGCTTGGTAGTAGGTTAGTTCTATCCTTGCCTACCAGATCAACCTTCGGATTGATAACTGTGGTTTTGGTGTTTAATGCAAGAATGGTCAACCTCATCCCCTTGAGTACCACTGCTAGTTGTCCACAACTGCTTACTCAAGTAGGCACATGCTTTTATTTCACAACTAACCTCTATAGATCATCCTGCCATTTGAACCCTGGTAGATATACTTCATAGCTTAAAAGCTCAGCCATGAGCTAATGTAAATGCAATAAATAAGTTTTAAGGATTTTGTTTATTGTGTATTTTCTTTAAATATAACTGCGTTACATAATAGAATGACATTCTTAGAAAGAGTTGCAAGTCATGAGTTTACATTCTAACATCTCATAACAAGGAGAGCGCTCTCATAAACAAAAATTCATGCAAGGAGCTCATAAAACCTCAGGGTACACACATGTCATCATTTTGGCAGTTTTACTATAAACCTTGTGCTGCAAAAATTTCTTCATCTCCAGTCATCCCACAGGCAATACAGTACTATGTATTTCACGTGAGACTGCAAAAATTATCTGGTTGCACAAATTACATCGCAGGCAGACGATGAAAAATAAAGAAATTGCATTTCATTTAGATATATTTTATAGTGCACTTCAAGGAGCATACTTTCAACTGGATGAGATATTAATACTGTCCTGAAAATGTGATTAAATATGAAGCTCAAGACAAAATACCAGCCAAACAGTTGATAATACTATATAAGTATTTCCACCAAAATAAAAACATGCATTTTCAGGGATTAAAAAAAATAGGAACAGAAGGGCAGTAAACAAACAATTCAAACATTTTTAATTGGCGCCACAATGAACACAAAGAAAACTTAAGCTTATCGGTCAATTGACTCACTGAGACTAAATCCCATCATTACAACTTCGTTCCTTCTCGTATAAAGAGGCAAACCACAATACAACATTAAACACTCAAGAAGCAACTTGGAATGATTCAAACTCTTGAATTATCCTGGAAGCGGAAATACATTGGAAGAACAGAACAAAACATTTATCACTTCAGAGAAATAGCCATTCATCTGAAATAGAAAAACACAAACATCCCTCCTATAGTCTCCTAAGAGGCACTGAATGGTTGAGGCCTTAACTTTCTCCTAAGAGGCATTAGATTCCAGAACAATGAGAATATTAATGGAAACATTCATGAACGTATAACTTCATGTAACACAAGCAATGAACTCCAGAGGCTTGGTTTGTTTGCATAACTCAAACATGAACATTGTTCATAGCTTAAGCAAGTATTCCTTAATAAAACAAATTTGCGAGACTGGCAACGTTAATATACATATGCATATATAATAATATATACATATAATATACATATATACTCCTGCAAATCCTCAAAAATGAAATTTTTCTTTTAAGGTCCTCGTGGGGCTAGATATCATTTAACATAATTATATGGTGGTATTCATGGAAGAGGCCGACATTAAGCAGTGCGCAGGATTATGTGCACTCCGGAATCGGTGAAGACGGGTTCGCTGAGTTCCCCCACTTTGAGGGCGAAGGCCGCCTGCTCAAAAGGTCGCTGCATGGCCCCACGTCCGAATGGACCCAGGTCGCCACCTCGCCTTGCTGAACTACAGTCGGAATACTTCTGAGCCAGCTCTGCAAATGAGGCCCTGCCAGAGACTATCTGCTCTCGGTAAGCTGAAAGGGATAAAAATTTAACCCACATCCACTACACAGGTATGCAAATATATCACACAAGAAATGATTTGTTGTCATGGGCACATTACTTCCTTGGTATATCATATCCATGACTAAACTATTCTCTTTTCAAAACCTAAGATCATTAGATATAAATCATCAATTTATATAATCACACTTTTAGTGCACAAGTGGTATATATTTAAAATCATTTTAATAAATTAAAATCACTGGGTAAGTGTCCACCTTCTTTTAAGAAACTAACCATGGTTTAATCCACACCATTATCAAGGAAGGTGGAACGAAGCTATGGTGCACAGCACTGAAGTCATGGTCAGTTAAATAAAAGAAGTGGGGCAATTCAACCAACGATTTTGATTTATTGAAATGAACATAAAACAAAGTAACACTTGGCACCATTTCTACTCAATATTTTTACCCAAAATTGAGTCCTATTGGGAAGATGAATTTCGTAATTTGTTTCTTTGTCTCTACTGAAGAAACTATACTAGTTTTCATTCTCATAATATTTAGAGGTGAATACAAATTCAACTGAAGATTAAACTTATTCATGTCAATTTGCTCCTAACGATGAGAAAAATGTCTTCCTGCAATTTTCATAAAAATTTTTTCACCCAAAAGATAGCATATAACAGCATAAGAATGAATCAAAATATTATTGGCAATAGAAAAATTTCATCTTTGGTAAAACTACTACCAAGAATTAAATAAAATCCGGGAAGGAAAGTACTCATCTAAAACCTGTTCAGGCACACCCAAAAGTATCTCTGTTGAAATCCTGAGTTCAGTTTTTCTGCAGTATAATACATATTTTCCTCTTGGCTACATATTATTATGGGTGGTAGTTTACCGGGAAAGGGTAAGGTTTTGATGTAATTTGACATTACACAATGCAATACATACTTCTAGCTAAGCCATAACAAATAAAGCATACCCTTTCCTTTAACACTAGAATAGATACTGCAATAACTCATTCTTTAGCTCTGCATACTTTCTACCTCCTTTGATTTCATCCAAATTGTATATTCTTTTCCTCCTTCTCTCTCTTTCCCTGCATTATCTTATCCATTGCCTTCTTCAACATCCCCTTGCCTCAATCAATATCTCCCGTCTCCATTGAATTTCTCCCAACAACCATCTCTATTCCCCTACTATGCCAAGAACTAAATCATTCGTTTTCTTTTCTGTCAATTCCATTATCTGCATTTTTTCCAACACACCCACTTCTCAAAAGCCTGCAGTATACTCTCATCCTCCTGTTTCAATGACCAAATTTCCAAGCTGCACAAAATGATGCTTCATATTGAAGTTTTCATTGGCCCTTTCCTCACATCTGTATTTGAGCTGCATGTCATCAACTCCAGTCTCTGCTAACATGCTACTTACAGAATTATTTATACAAAAATTGAATAGATTCATGCAATGAAACCTTTCATAATTGATAACATTATTATACCACTGAGGTATGTACGACTGTGTTTGAAATCTGCTTCCTATTTTCATATGCAAACTAAACAAGCCATTTTTATATGATGGCATCACCTGCAGCTTTAGAACTGCCCAAATAGAGCTAGAGTATAGGCAGAGTTCTTTGGAGAAAGAACCTTAAATCTTTCAAAGATAAAATGGACTCAATCAAGGGAGGTGGTGATTTCAAAAATTAATTTTTATGAAACATTTTGCCACGTGCACTTAACATTTGGACTTTATTCAACTTGGATATACAAGTAGATTGTTTGAGAAAGCTTGATGCTAATCACAAAACAAGATGTAAATAGATATTTGATCGATAGAATTGAGGATAACGTTTCCTGTGCAGCCAAATCTTGTCCATCCATCTCCCAAGGGTTGGCTGGTTTTGAATTAGACAACAAGGGTTAAGCTCACTAGATATTTTCATCTAAAGCGGCAGAAATCGATGGGACTTCAGGATAAAGTAAAAAGAGAGGAGGCATTCTTTTTCCGTGCGGCCACCAACAGTTTTCCAAAAAGCTCTGATGTTCTAAAAAGTACACACCTTGGGTTTTGTGGAGGATATAATCTGGATTTGAATCTAGTTATCTTCCATCGGCAGCCAAATGCTCAAGGCTATTGAGCCCCAAATCAAAGAATAGCCTCCATTGTAATGGATATGTCTGTGGTGTATGACTAGAACTTATTCATTTACAAAATTGGATCATAAACAAAAGTACTAATGGCTGGATTTACAACATGGCAATGAATTAATAATACAAGTCCTGCAAAAATTGGCATACTTTGACACATATGATCCTTTTATTGTTTCAATAAGTTTGCAAAAAACATCATTGGATCTTCCCAAACTTTTTTTCCACCATCCCTGTTATGTCAGTCATTTCTAAGCATTAGATGGGTGTTACCCTCTAACCAATTGTACAAGGATTCTTTTTTTCCTCTAAAACAGTCTTTGGTCTCACAAAAAAAGATTTGCCAACAAACAAATTAACAATAATCTCCCTCTCAAAAACTTCTTGTAAAGATTTGTGATACTTGCGTTTTGTCCTAATCATAACACTTTGGTTTTTTTTGCTAAATAAATGAACAGAGTAATGCCATTGCTGGGCTACTGGCCCGAGCATCACCACAAAAGTAAAAAATAATAATCAATAAAAAGGAGTGATAAAATCTTTTAGCCACTAAGGATTTTGATGGAAGGGATTTCTGGCGCAAGAAAACGACTTAGCCAGGTCTCAGCTTTGGAAAAATTCTTCTGAAAATATTTCCACATATTTCTTTTCCCTTAAGATCACTTAAATTGTAGTAAAGATTTGAAATCCATGTTAATATTGTAAGTGGTCAGAACTCCAATCCCCTTTTCTTAGTTATATCAGCCTAAATTTCTTTTGGTTCTGAAATACTCTTAATCATGGGAAACCCTCTCAACAATCAGGTATATTTTTCCCATCAGCTGACTTCAACAGAAGTCACCCTCTTGAGCCAGTACTACTTTTTAAAAATTAAGATTAGTCTAGCAGTGATGATAGGTTTTTCATAGATCCAGTATCTAAGGTCTGCTACATTTCTAACTTCCAGCATTACTAAAAACGATTCCTCAAATCCATGCACCTCCTGCCTCCCTTCATTCTGTCAAACGTGCCTTACCTCTCTCTGCCTTGCGTACCCATCTTCCCCCTACCTTCTAACACCGTCTTCCACTGTCCATTGCCACTCTCAATTATGTCCTGCAATCAATTTTCCCTTCTTCTCGCAATTTCTCCAGACAACTTTCTCTTCTCCCACCCCACCCTATTGCGCTCAAATGAGTACAATGTAAATTAGCCAGGAGCACATCAGATACTAACGTTTAGTTTCTAAAATCCTTCAATACAAATGATTTCACATATTCCAGGAATTACCTGCAACAAATTGACCACAGTGCAATTGAAACAAATATCGCTCAATCTAAGTCCTAATCTTTTCCTCTTTACTCTGCTCATTCAAATTGCACTATGCCTGAAAGATTTGTGGCATGACAATACAAAATGAATTCTTAGTAATCCCTACAATGGTGCGAGTTTTCCACAAGAATTTCAATTTAAAATAACTTCCATGAGGCATGGAGTGGTATAATGATGGAGAACACAGTAAGCAAAGAAAATTACCATGGTTTGGGAAGGTTCAACATCGCTGCCTAGACTAAATACACACGAGTGAAATTTATTTCCCTCATAATCATACTTAGGAATAGTTCAATAGAAAAGGCGGAAAGCATACCACACATAGGCAAAATGCACTGCAACTATTTCTCGGCCATAATCCTAGCTCAAATGTCAGCATTACACTCTTACCAAGAAGAGACTTAAAAACTACATGCTTATCAACCGGTATACCATAAAGTTGTGCCTATTGTAAAAATGTGGATCTATGATGACACCAATAATATTACTAGTAATAATTCGGAATAATACGTGAATCAAAACAAAATTTTAGAATAAGGTTGAATAAGAAATTAATATTCGAATACATTTGTGTAAATCACTTAATATCATATCTAAAGACACTTGCATTGGTTGACAATATATATTCCCTTAGGAAAGAAAATGAGATATCTGAATCTTTCATAGGATCCATACGATAAAACTTACATTTCACTAAGTCTAACGCTTCATCCTGACTCCGCGTTATTTTGTCTTCGCGCCATGACGAGGGCCTCCTTGAGTTACGATGCTTCACTAACAGGTGGCTACACTGTACATTTTCCGGTCCCCCAGTGGTTATTGGACTGGCTTCTTTTTCCGGCCGGTCCCATTGACTTTCCTTTGTGTATATGTTTAAATAATAATTTTGTCCTGTAAATAATTTCAGAATTACCTCAGCTACTTGAGTCGAAGGATAGTCATTAGCAGTACTACTTGGTTGAGATGAAACCCAAAATGAAAGTCCGCAAGTTACCGTCAAACTAATTTTACAATTAAAAATGTATCAACGCAGACGTATTGCAGGCGAATTCAGGAAATTTAACATATTTCAAATTGCTATCAATATGTGGAAGACAAAGCCATCGATTTGTATACATTCGGCGACAGAAAAAGGTGACTACGAATGGAAAACGTAATTCAAATTTTAAATTAAGAGTTTGAAATTAATTTCATAGTAAGTAAACGTCAATACTTCGCATTAGAGATACAGGATGTGAATTACAGAAATTAGGTCAATGGCATAAAATTACGTGCTAAGGCATCAAAAATTTATTTCCCGCGAAACCTACCTCGTGCCACTATAAACAATATATAAAGAGGCACGAATACCAGGCACCCCACGCTGGGAACCTTGCAGAAAGAAAAGTCTTAGGATGTTAGAATGCCTTTTAAGAAGGCAGTATCATCACCAATCTACGCACATGCACAGCTTCAAGATTAGTTGTCGGTCAATAATGTTCGGTTGAATTATTGAGAAAATTAGCTGAAGGAACGGTCTGGACACAAAACATTAAAAACCTCGTAAATTCATCTACATTAAAAAGCATTAGGCAGAAATTAAATCTACACAATAACGAATTAACGTTGCACAAATGCCGTCATTTAAGTAGAACACAGCCACAATAAACCTAGCCCTGTACCGATTTAATGTTCAGTATACACTTTAATTTAAAATAGAATATAAAATGTTATAGAAAAACCACGATCACAATTCCATCAGTTTCAATAAAAATATAAGCTTGCAGAAACCGACCAGTAGACCTGCTCAACCTCTTTTCCCACCCTGAAGGAAGATCTTCGTCCGCCATTTCTCCGCTATAGGTGTACGACGTCCGCTGAGCAATTGTTTCCAACAGTGAACTCTGGAAAACGGTGAACGGAACAGCATTCCGTCATTTTTCAGGTTTTACATATGAATTTAGTAACGGTTTTCTTTCATTGGAGTATCTTTCGAAAATTCACCAGGGTGAAGAGTTGGGAGCCAATGAGGATACGCTTTACAAAATGTCTGCAAAATTTTGCTTATTTGGCATGTATTTTTGTATGAAGTGGGCGTACGAGCGGGATGAAGTGTTGTGGGAGCGCGCTTGAACTGTTATTGTTTTCCGTGCGGCGAGTTTACAGCCCAAGGAAGTAAATTCAGGAAGCGGCTGAAGGATAGACGTGCTCTTTTGGAAAGGATTAAGTGGATTTCAATCACAATTGAGTAAGTAAAATTAATAGTAATCAATATTACGCTAGTAACATAGAAAAGCATTCGTTATGTTATTATATTTCCCGTAAGTAACGGTGATATTCAGGTAATCAGAGGTCCTAATATGTAAAGCAATTTGTCGTTTTGGTCCGGCTTTCGTGAATCTTTCATAATTTGTTTTACTGGCTGTCTTCTATAAAAAGTAGTTTGATTGGGTGATATCCATGCACAATTTTAAGTTTTTCAGAGATAGATTATTGTCATGGCTTCGGTATCATCCCATTCCAAAAAATGGGAAATCTAGAAATATATAACAGAAATTTGCATTCATGCAGTTTATTGACGTGAATTTGGTCAATGCATGGAAAACATGGCATTGGTTTGTAAAAACCCTTTGGTTCTCATTTAAACACGTCCGCATTGGATGTGACATGATATCGAACAAGGGTTAACCTAGATAGGAGTATGACCGCAGATTTGTTTACTGGACGTTAATATGTATCTTACATATCGGTCACCGCTGTTATGCGTGCTGTGTACCGAACGAATTCAAGACACGAGCGGTGCACATATTTGGTTATAATTTTCTGAGCGCACTTAACGGGTTCTCGAATTATTGTAAAGTTATATATGCAAACAGAAAGAGGCATTCCGCCAATCAAGATACAACAGTTTAATACGTCGACTTGGTAAATGGAAAATTCTTGATTGTCGTGTAATTACTGGCTTATTAATATGTTTTTACAATTCATAATTTATTTGAAAAAATATCGCTCGTTATTTACGGCGCGCTCTGACAATTTTACGTCGTCAATTGTTTTTCACCGAGTTAAGGGTAGTTCAATAATTTTGTTTTCATAACCGATAGCCTTCGATTTTATCGCGTGGTGTGATACTATTACGGATAGATCAGTCTCTCTTTGTCTTCTTTTTTGCCAGCCATCGGATTAGTCTGTGGAAATCTATTATGGATTTCGAGGTAGGAGTTGTGTTAATGCAGAAGATTCTCCATACGTAGTGCCTGTGGGCGACTGGTAACATGAAGATTTTTTACCCTCATTAGCCTTCATTCAAGTTTTAGTCTAGCCCTACGATTTCCTTCGAATGCATCAAGATGCGTGTGGATCAGTTAAATGTTTTTTTCCCAATACGAAAACCGCTCTTCATTTTTTATGAAATCAGCTCATATTTTCACAAAAAAGTTATTTTACATTTATCGCGTCAATTATGCCTGACATATGCTTGGATCTCCTTCAAGTTTTCCTACCTAATTGGGCGAATTTCGAATCGAAGGTAGACGTAGTGTGACCCAGATGGCTGCCTCGCCCTCTCATGTGATGCTGCTAAACTGAACCCGTATTTCTCAATGGCTCTCGTGGCATTGCTGAGAGCGCGAGGGGTCCGCCGTACCACGGAAGGAGCTAAAGGGGGGCACAAACCTCCCTTCCCACCCGCCCTCGCAGCCATCTCCGTTCCCGGGGCAGCGAGGCCGAGCTAAAAAGCCACTCGTGTCTCACATGGATGGGAGATGGCTTCAAGAGGGTGGGTGGTTTTTGCCAAGGGCTCTCACCGCGCGGAAGAAGAAAAAAAATGTGTATGGATACATTTTCAACGCGTGTTAAAGCGGAGATATTTGAAGGGAGATGGTAGTATTCGTGGGTTTCAAAAATAGTCCAACCGCTTGAATTTCCTTTGAATTGTATACGTTGCAGTGAATAGGCGAATGCTTTTTAATGTATCCCATCGTACTGGAATGCAGACAAATCAAAAGCTTTAACATAAAGAGCAGCCTCAGGCGTGAATTGGTGTATACGAGTACTTTTCATCTCGGAATGCCTCTAAAGACCCAAAATAAACATAAGATTGCGGAAAATAGTGTTTTTTTGTTCTCTATGCCTTGCAAGTTTGAAATTTATGAAGTCAGAGTTGTTTCATTCCAACGATTTCAAGGTGAGCACTATCAGGTCTCAAGATATTTTTCAAGTTGCTGTATACACTTATTTTTTTTATCCGAATGTGTGTGGACATTGGACGTACGTTCTCTCGAGGTTTTCGGAGAAACTTCACAGTGCTGTCAGCATTGGAATCGTTTTGTTGTTGGCGACACCATGTTTATTAGAGATGCTTCATAAAAAATAATGCCTCATTAAAATAGGTTGAAAATGATATGATTTGTCAGACCATCCATGTAAGCCTAAATTATACACGTTCACAGGTGCTAGACGGTAAAAAAGGATCACAATTAAAGATCTATCATTCCAAATGAATTGTTGGCGAATTGAATGCGGTTACTGATTTTCACTCAAATCCTACGTTTTGCTTAGTGGGCGGTCACCATCCTTAAATTTCGAAAATAATTGACACTTCTCCCGATGACGAAAGTTTTCATTTCCGACGGCTGATCTTGAAGAATAGCGTCTCATCATCTTTTGTCGCCCCTGTCTGTTCAGCGCCGCGATGGTTCACCTAAGGCCAAGGTGATTGGGCGGGTAGGTAGTTCCTGCGTGGGAAGATCAAATAAAGGAAAGGAATTCTTCCCTCGGCAGAGAGGACACATGATGGGTGGTTCATTCTCGTTGCATCACGTACACACACGCAGTCATTATGGGCCGTTATATTCGCGAAGTAGCGTCCCCTAATGATTAAGTGTTCTTGTTATTAAAGGTGATTATTAATCGTTCATGTTTCTGACTGAGAAAATTGAATAAGTATCCCTTGTCATAGTCATATGCGATTTGTTTAAGAGTTCTCGGCCTTTTGTTTGGGGTAACCATGGCCGCGGCGTTGTTTTGTTGTGAATATCGTATGCACTACTGACTTAATTTGTTTACAAATAATCTGGCACCTAGGGAATTTTTCCTCATGGCAGAAAGATTTCAAGACAAATTTTAGTTTATTATGGGTATTTTAATGATTGAATATGTTTTTTCAATAGCCACTACACAGTATTTTTCTTTTTTCCATCAAACCCTTTCTATACCATTTGAATATAAAAATGTAATCGGTTTCCCCTATTTAGTGGTAGAGAGCTTTGGGCCACAGGTCACCGGCTTTAAATAATGGATGATTGACAAACCCCATTGAAATTCCTATTCTCGGGATATTCTTGTTTCTGGGTGCTGGTGGAAAACTGAATGCTGGCTCGGCGATAGGAAATGCTGTGAAGTTAAAACTGCATACTCGGTTTGATTACTTTGGATTTTGGAACCTTCTTTTTTGTGATATGATAGTTTTGAATTAAAGAAGTTGAAAAAAATAGTGTTGCGTGCGTCGGACATTAATCAAACCAGCTTTGATGATTGTGATTCGGCGTGTAAGATGGCGAGGGGTCTCCAATCACGCTTTAGAGTGATGGAACGTAAGCTTCCGTTGCATTGCATGTGATTCCACAGGCGTACCGATGCCTAAAGAATCATTCGCGACCTGGATTTGGATGATGATGAGCCGACGACGGAATTCGAAAGTGAATCCTCGGGCTGGGCACGGAGGACCGACGACTGTGACCACGCCGCTGCTGTCAGGAGATTTAGGGTCGTCGCATCCGAACGCGAGAATCGCATTAATAAAACAACCCCCCTCCTCCCACCATCGTGGACTCTCCCGAATTTGCATCCGAGATGACTATCTGAGGAAAAATGCTTTCTTTTGGTTGGGTGGGAAGGGGAAGGAAGCTCTCGCGAGCGTTGTTTTTGCAAGCCGACGTTTTGTCAAAAGAAGACGTTTCTTTTCCCAATTAGAGAAACCGAAATTGGAAGAAATGTGGTCCACACGAGTGGTTTCCTGATTTTTAATAATTTTACATTCGCAAAGAATGACGTATTAAAAGTTTTTTTTTCACTTTTGATGGATGACCAATTTCTGTGATGACCAATGTAAAGTTTTTTTATCTGCGCTTCTAAGCTTTCTTGGAGGAAACGGAATCGACGAACGCCCATTGTTGACGAAAATGTGGATTCCGTTGAAATTAGTTTTCGTCGCTGCTGGAAAGTGGCATTTCCAACGAAAGTGCCCTTTTCGAAAATTAAATCAAAGGGAAAGTGCTATTTAGAGAAAGTGATGCGTCGTGATGATTTTGTTATTTGCGGAAATGAGCTTGTGAAATTTTTAATATGCTATGGGAGAACGGAATTTGGAATCACATCCTCCTTTCCCGCCATTTTTTCCCAGGCTACGCACAACGAAAGAGTAACGCCTCTAAACTATATTCAAAGTTAAAAATTAATCAAAATGTCCGTCCCCGTTCTTTAGTCACCGCTCCCTTCTCTCCACTTCTCCGTTGCTGGCTGACCTTCGCGTTTTTGAGCGGTGACTGCGCTGTGGTGCAGTGTATTGCATTGATGCATGCACGCACCAATAAGCGCGGTGGCCCTGGTCGTTCTTTGAAACGGATGTTTTGTTCAGGAATGAGAATGAAGGTTGACAGCGGCGCTTAGTTATAGAGGAATTAGTTAACACTGGCCATCAACCAACCAACCAATTCCTTCCTGAAGGCACGAGATTTTTGCGTGTTGGGTTGGTACGTTTGCCCTTGTCCAATGTCCGAAAATGCATTGACCTCATCGGGAGATCAAAAGAATTAATGAGTGTTTTCAATGGTTCACAGTTTTTTGAATTTGCTAGTCATTCTCGAACGGTGGAAGATACAGTGAGAACGTAACGAAATATGAGTAAAGCGGAAACCTGTGCATCACGGAACAATTTGCTGGTTCTAATCCTGTATTCCGGGAAGCCGAAATGACTAAACTATATGTTGAAGTTCTGTATCTCTGAGAGAAATGCACCTCCGTTGATGACTATCAAAGAAATTGATAAGGGAGGTTATCCTAAGTAATGGCGAGATTGAGAACTTTTGACTCATTATAGCCAAAGTTGAATATTTTGAACAATCAGAGGATTACAACGCTGAGAGGCCGTAAGCATTGTGATAATTATACAGTCTGGATATTTTTTATGAATGATTTGCATTAAAAAAATTGCCACTAACCATAAAAAGATGAATTGTTGCAGCAAAGACGAGCATGCGTATCAAGATGGAATTTTTTAAAATTATTTTTATTCAATATTTCATCTTGGTACGATAAGATATTTTTAATTAAGGTTCGTTTCAATTAATTTTTTAAAAATTCTTTCGAATACCTTTCAAGAATTTCTGCTTTCATATCAAAACGGTTTTGTTGATATTTTAAAATATTGATGTCTCCTGTGGCTTTTTTTCCCACACAAAGGTGTTGAAATCTGCGCACGACGTAATTGTTTCCACTTCGGACAATCTTCACGGCACTGTGCGTTTCTGCTATACTTGGAAAGTTTTCACTGAGGTTACCCGAAAGGTCGGTCCGGTAGATGCGCGAACATAGAGCTAGTTAGCCGACTCTAGGAACTATTCCCATCATCGTGTTCCCCAGACCGAGGTATGACGTGGGCTACTCACCATGGAAACCTAACTCAAAGCGTGTTTTAGCGTCGCGTGTGCCTTGCAGTATGATCGTGGAGGTCTGTCCGGAAAGGATCCGGCCATGCAATATTTTAAGAAAAATAGTTTTCCTAGAAGAATGAGGGCTCCCTTCCACTGTTCAAAACAATCGGCAAAGTCCTTTTTCGGAAAAGCTGCTTCGTCAAATTCTCCTTTTCATTTCATCAGCCGACTGTTAGGGAGACTGAGCTTTTGTTCCAGGGTCATCTCCAGTAATGAACTTTTTTTTGGAAAACCTGGGTCATCGTTAGTGGCTTGGAGCAAGCCCCCAAGTGCAACTGTAGCATGAAATTCTTGATGATGGCAAGATGAAAGAGAATGTGACAAGGCAGCCGATGGCCATTCCGATGAAAAGGACTTGGCCGATTGTTTTGAGGAGTGTAAGAGACGCCGGGATATAAGTGTGTGTGTGAGGTCTCATGAGGAGTACTTCAATGCGGACTTAAGCCTCCTCATTGTTCTGGGTGGGCTATTTTCCTCAAAATATTGCATCTCTGGATACCTTATGGACAGACTGAGTATGTCGTACATAGTTTCATATGGAATGCACAAAATAGTCACCAGATTTGACTCTTGGTTTTGGGGTTAAAGAAATATTATTAATGGTTCTCACGAGACAAGACGTGATACCCGATACTACAATATACCGTTATTTGATTTCTGCATAAATTCTGACTTCCTTCATCCCGTCCAACATGCCAATCCTCTTTTCCTTCCGCTGCATCGCTGACCTAACATATCTCCCTCTATCCTCCGATATTCCTCCTATCTCCGACCTTCCATCGCCAATCAAAATGTCTTGCATCCACTTTTCCTGTCTCCTTTGAATATCTCCAAAAAGTCCTGTCCGGCCTTATCATATCTCTATAGTTCTTTCTCCTTTGTTGATTTTACTTTTTCCATCCTTCACCTCCCGAAAGATCCCCATCCCAGCTTGTCTTCTTCCCTTTTGGCGACCACTTCCTCGATCCGTACAAAACCACGCTCCATAGCAAAGATTTTAAAGATGTCTCTGATACGATTTTGCTATCGTAGAGTGAAAATAATATAGGGAGCAATCGCTATTAACTCGGAAAATTTAGTTTTTGCTATCTCGCAGATAAGAGCTACCAAGGTCGATTTTGCTTACCACGAGAGATTAGTGTCGAATAATTCTAATTGGTTCGATATCAGTATTCAAAGATGGTATTGCTGCTGTCACCACGGAAGTGCGGGATCATACAGGAGATTCTAAATCTATTTATTTTTTTATTTTGAAGTTCTATCCGTTATTTTATTTCTTTATTTATTATGGGATACAGACTATTTTTATAATGGTATGGAGAAAGACGACATCATGCGTGGACTTAGCCCTTTTCTGATTTCTTTGGTCAATAATTGTCAGTTAATTAATATCTGTTCATTTAAAGCAGCCGTGTAACAAAGCAATTTTCATCGGTCCAATGTTTGAAGGATGGTGATATTTTTTCCACTTTTAGTGTTTACATTTTAATAAATAATAATAATTATCAGGAAGCATTTATTTGCTATTTGCACTCTTCAACAACTAATGTGTTGTAGTCGGAACACCGCAGTAAATTTCCGACATGGACCATTTTCCAATAAGGGGTTGGAGAAATGTTTTGTTACTTTAATATTCAACATTCATCCAAAAACATCGGCAATCCTCCGTTTTTAATAGATGGGGTCAATGATGATTGTTGCCATGGTATGGCGGTTAGCAACACGCGCGAATCGTCCTCTACCGTGTTCGGTCCGACGGCCCGGGTCAACGGTACCTCGACTAAAAAGAGACCGGATTGAAATACTGAGAACACTGGAGGTAGCAGCCTCCCTTGTAGAGAGGCAGGGAGAGTGTTCATGTGTGTGAGTGGGAAGTCAATATACACATCGTAGTAGCAGCAGCATCCAGCCGACGACCCTTGCTTGCCCCGCTCGATTCGCCCTACTCGGCAGACTCGGGCGCCCACCCATATGAAGGTGCCATGGGCAAGAACTAAGTGAGTGGCCGGTGGGTGCAGTGTGGATGGCCACGTGCCCGAGAGACGCGGAAGATGTCCTGGATTCTCAAAGAGTCCGGTGAAATCGGTTTAAATTTCGAGAACAATATGTGCAGGTGTATTCGTTCGATCATGGCGACGATTTTAAGGCCTTTTTGAAGACGACATTTTGCTTCCGAAAGCGAGTGTGGAGGATGGCTCTCATTGCAGTTATTTTCGTTTGACATACGAATGCGTCTTTTGTTCCATCACATGATTGGAAGCAAGAACAGCACTTTTATCCGGTGGATCAGGGGGATTTTAGGATCATCGAAAATCGTGGTGGTCCTAATTCCTAAGCTAAGTGTGCGTATAGTAATTATAATTGGCTTAAAATGCACCTTTTGTCTTGTGTTCATATGGAGCGCATATATTATTTCCTAAATCTGCATTTAAGCTTGTGAAAGTACTCAAGTTTTATTTTCATTGTCAGTGTTTGGATGGATGATGCAGAATTTACGTAATGTCTCACAAAAGTATTTTTGATTGCAACTCTGTTGCTTCAATTCCCTCATGTTTTCTCGTTATACTAGTGATTCTCTCAATGCAAAGAAAGTTTTGTTGATTTCAAAGGATTGTCACGCTTTATATATGGTTCCAAGTAGAACACAGAGCGATTCCACTCAAAGCCTTACTCAGTACTGTTTCGTTTGCTCATTTATGTCATAGGTTGAGAAAAATGAACGGGAAAAAAATTATAAATCCAACTGCGGAAATGAGCTGGAGTTATGACGCTGAGATGATTTTCTGACCGATCGCCGAAATTCGAACACTGGTGTTCTTGTTTTGAGGAATCTGATGCATTTCAAGCCTTTTGGCATGCATGGTGAAATTGTATCCAGAGAGAAAGCCTTCTCCGCGTTTCGATACATTTGCACGAACGCGACGAACCGATCGGTGACCTCTGGAAAGAGACAAATCGACAACCGACAGGATGCAATTATTGACGGGTCGGTGGATTTCTGATCGACGCCACACGTCGCGAAAACTGCTGACACTGTCCATGAACATGGCTGCGAGAATGGATTTCGATGGTAGGAAGTTCTATCGAGTCACTGTGGAATGCGGAGGAGAGTAGTTGCCGATGAGCTGCTGAGCTGTTAATATCCACTGTAAATGGTTTCAACATTAAGTAAGACTCGCACTTATGAATGAATACGCGTGCGGTGTGTCCATTATCGTTCGCCAAGACATATCTGGCCCAATGGCTCAAATTGCGATCGACATCACTTCTCTACAAGGACCCTAAAGGACGTCACATCTACCATAGGATGGCACGCACAGGGAAATGTCCAAATACGTTGATCAACACCTCAATAAAATTTCATGCCTCATTCTTCGATTCAAATGATTTAAACGAGTATTATTTCAAAGTTTTAGGGGTTTCATTCGTACCCACCTTTAACTGTAGGATTAGATGACATTTTTTATGTTGACTGGTGGGCCATTTTAGTTCTGTCTAAAATGTTTGTACAAAAATTATCAGTAACTGTATTTTCCTGACGCGTGCGTGAAGTGCTGAATTCAAGACCGTGGGTTAAGTGCGTGCACGATCGCAAATCGTATTGGCACTGATAAGATGACAGTGTACACCATCGTCATTGTAAATTTGGCGATGCGCTAAACTTGTTCTCCCGAAGGTCTCGAAGGACGACCAAAAGATCAGAGTCCAGTGTCTGAATGCGAAGACCTTCTGCAGCGCCATCGCGACGATTCCCCAACCCCCCTACAGTCCCGACTTGGCATTAGCAGACTATTTCCTATTCCCGAAAGTGGAATCCTCCCTCTCTCATAAGGACACCACCATGGGACCCTTAAGTCTCGTAAAAGAAGCTTGCACGCGTATCCTAAAAGACCTGGAGTCCGCCTATCAGGGAGCGTTCGAGTCGTGGAAAAGCCGCCGGCAAAAGTGTGTTGACGCTCAAGGGAAGTACTTCGAAGAATTTTGAGGCATTATAGCAATAACCAAAGTAAATCTATTTTTTCCAAAACTTTTTCCGATACTTTTTATACAAACCATGTATATCCAATCCTATTAATACGAACGGTTTACTATTGCATGCAAATATGTATTTGATGCAAAAACCGAACTCAATTTTACCATTTGATCCCTGTGATATTCCCAGAATACATTTTTCCACTTGTCATACTTCTACATGGTACCCTGTAAGCATATACCTATATGATGTGTCATAGAGGGTGATTGCAAACCGAAGAGATCTGCATCCAATTTTCGCTAGAGATCTAGTTACCTGTAATTTAACCTTCGTTCCGAAAGTGATTCCCAAACTAGTTTCTCTGGTAGCCATCTGGATACCCTACTCAGTTCATAATAACAACGTTTTAAAAATCTAGCTTTTCTACGCTGCACGCAATCTAATTCGGCGATCAATCCAACTTCATGAGCATCCCATGTACTAGTACTGTATCCTAAATGGGACCTAACTAGCTATCATCCTCTTGGAAATATCGATGCAAGCCTTCTTTTAAAATGCCGTGGTTTTAAAGTTCATGAGTGCACCCGGAAACATTTTTATTCGAACTTCGAAGTCAATGGAACACATTGTGAGATGGATTCGTTCAGGAATAAGCAGTTTCTGTTTTTCTGATGGAGCAATCGTATCGACGCCGCGATATACTGCATGCGTAGCAATTGGAAATAACTTAAAAAAGTGCATCTCGATGATTTTTTGGAAAATCGGGAACACCGCAATGGAATATGTAGACTCGATTAAATACTTAAGCTTTAAGCTCACTCCCGATTTCTCCTGGGTGAAACACATACTACAGAGAATATGTAGATAAGAGAGCAAACTAATTAGGATTA
The DNA here is from genome assembly GCA_037158775.1 of Hetaerina titia. NCBI lineage: Eukaryota > Metazoa > Arthropoda > Insecta > Odonata > Calopterygidae > Hetaerina > Hetaerina titia. The sequence goes on from CM073769.1 coordinate 1,088,807, forward strand.
AACAGAAGAGTACTGGGTAACCTCATGGAAAGGTCAAAGTGATATTTTATCTGTCATTGGTTAGGCCTCATTTAGAATATGTTGCAAGTACGACGTCTGTTCAAAAAGTATCGCAAAATTTGAATTTCCGCGAGTTACGTATATTTGATTTTCGATTTTTTGTGGCGTCAGGTTGGCACTTACGTCTCTCACTAATGCCGAAAAGTTCGGCCATTTTGAATGTTCAGTTAGTTTTTGACAGCTGCTTTGCTTGGACGTGTTTTGGATGGTCTTCGATTTTTGCCTGTTCCAAAAAATGAATTAAAGGATATGTATCGAATTTTGTGTGAAACACAAAAAAACGAAAACGAAAGACAAGCCTAAACACGAAAAAGCAAAACAGCTGTCAACAATTAACTGAACATCCGAAATGGCCGAACTTTTCGGCATAATTGAGAGACATAAGTACCAACAAAACGCCACAAAAAATCAATTTTTGGATAAAAAATCAACGGAAATTCAAAATTTGCGATACTTTTTGAACAGCATCGTATATGCGATCCTCACGAAGTTGGATTGATTGCCGAATTGGATCGCGTGCAGCGTAGAGGAGCTGGCTTTGTTAAAACGTTGTTTTGATAAACTTAGCAGTGTGGTCTGTCCGCGTCTTCAGTCCGAGCGTTCCCCATCGAAAGTCGTTGGTTAACCTCGATCTTCCTCGACTGCCATTACGTGAAGGCGCCTGAGCGAGCCGACCAGCTGTTCTTACTTGCTTGTCCTCTTGATTCGTCGCCTCCTCTTCCCAAAATGCATGCAAGGAGCCGTCTTCCCTTAATTGCCCACTGTTATTCATATTTTTTTTCATCGTCATGTTACCTGCTTGAAGATTTGCCGTCTCCTCAGTTCCCACCACTTTCGCCAGTTGCGCTCTCGGCATCTCTCTCTTTTCTTTTTTTCCATCCCCCCTCTCCCGTCCTCTCCTCATCACACGTCTTCCTGGAGCGTGGGTTGGAGAGACCGCCTTTCCAGGCGCTTTCGCGTCGGTGGTCGCACCCGTTCGCCGTCCCTTTTGGTGGAAGCCCTCCTCGGCGCGCTCATTCTCTCTCTCCTCTGTTCCTCGTCGTCAGCAACTTGGCGTCGAGTCGAGACGCAGGGGTGGGCACAGTGACGTAGGCGGAAGTGGGAAGGAGGAGACCCTTCACCCCGTCCCCAGTGTCCCTCACAGATAGTTAGCTATGCATAAGCAAATGTTTGGGGTAAAATGATTCAACTCTATTGCTTTGCGTCGAGAGACCTTTCTTCGTTGGATGCAGTTGACCTTATTTCTCACCTCAATGTTGATATTGGAACGACAATTCTGTTTACATGGCAGAATTGTTTTCATTGTCGTCGAGTATCATCGCCACAGTGAAATATGGCACCCCGCGCTTCGGGACGAAACGTGACACCCTGCTCTACAATAAGCCTTTGTTCAATTCTTCGTGCACTCTTCATCCCGTCCAGTTTGCCAATTCTCTCTCCTTCTCTCCCTCCCTAGCATATGCATGCACCCCCTCTATCGCAGTGTTCAACCTTCCATTACCACTCAAAAATACTTTGCATAAACTTTTCTTATTTCCTTTGAAAGCCTCTAAAAAAACCTTTCCGTCTGTCCGCCCTTACCAACTTGCCGCATTGGATCGCGTGCAGCGTAGAGGAACTAGGTTTATAATATGATACACTTAGTAGCGTATCCAAAATATTTGAGCAGCCAAGCTGAGGATCACTCACGGAGCGAATGTTAAATTACGGATTAAATCTCTTGCATAAATTGGAAGGACGTCTCTTTAGCAGTGATGTTGAAAATGTATTGTATTACCCCCATCCCGCTACGCTAAGAGAGAGCATGACATTAAAATTACAGAGATCAAGTGTACAACAGATTAAGAACGCTAAGGAATCAGAATAACATTTTCCGACTACGGTAGGGTAAATTATTCTGGTGTGTATTCACCCCCTGCCACAGACCCTAACGGTGGCTTGCAGGGTGCATAAACAAATAAATTAAATACCGTGCCTTTATAGACTCATCCTTTGTTCTCTTTCGGTCTATTTCATTACTTCTCCACATCGTCTAAACATGAACTATGTTTTGAATGATTCCAAAGAACTATCACGTATTATCCTCGTGATTTCATCTTCCTTGCCGTACCACATTTCCTCCTTCGGTTCTTTCGTGAATTCCACCAGCCTTCGCGCCGTCGAAGAAGCTCATTCTCCGCTCCTTCCTCCATCCCGCTTGCCTCGAACGTTCTTCCTTCTGCATCGCGGTTAACATCCCAATCTACCACTTTAAATTCACTCCTCCGCCCACTTAGTCCGCCTTCTTCGCAACCCGCGACTTATTCTCTCTGCTCACACCACATCTGAAACTTCGTCGTCAGTCTTCCGCCATGTCCAATGTGTTTTCTCCATATCCGCATCGCAAAAACCTCCACATGACCATTATTCTGGGGCCTAAACGACAGTATATGGTATCTATAAAAGGCTGAGCATCGAAAGTGAAAGTTTGTTAGAATTTTTTTTATCATGCCTTTACGTAGCGTGCGTTCCAGTAGTGAGGATAATTGAATAGGCACTAAGTGTCGATTGAAACAACACTCATTTGGATTTTAGTGTGTCAAGACCGATATGTAAATCTCGTTAATCGTGGGTCTTGGTAACGCAAAACCATTTAATTTATAGTTTTTTTAGCTTTAAGAAATGGGTGTTTTCTATTCTACTGGAATGAAAATCTTTTTTTTTTGTTTTCATAAATAAACATAAATCTTAGCATGTATTCCTGTGCATTCACTTCTGTTATTTTGCCAGCCGTATCCGACTATCGACTTTATAGTTGTGTGATTGTGATTTCGACGATAACATTAGTTATGTACACGTATGAAGTAGTGACATTGTCGATACATAATAGAAAGAATTGCATAAAAATAATAGAAAAGCATAAAAATCGCAAATCCCGTTATAAAATCAAATATTTTTAAAAAAGAGGTACTTTGTTGAGTTGCTTGCTCATATGAACGTTCAAAAGAGAGATGTTGAAAGGTTTTTATTATCGATGCATTTTTCTTCGTGCATGATTTTACTAGTTTGGGGGAATTATAGGGCTAAATTACGTTTGAAATTACACGTTGTGCGATTACCTCGGCACGGGCTGGATTGTAGATAATACGTGTGTACATTTCATTCCGTTATTTCTTCGATTGTGTCTCCTATCCGCCTGCGTGTGGCATTGCCCCTGAATCAAGTGTTTTTCTCCCTCATCTTCGATTTTTCGTCGTCCTGCGGCGCGGGGCCCTTCCGTTTTGGGCCGCCACCGCAATTCGTTAGGTCGCAACACCCCCACCCCCTTACCCCCTTCCCCCCAGCCTTCTCCGCCCGTTTGGTGTGTTTTTACGGCCGTCGTTTCGAGCGCGACGCTTAGAAATCGCCGTGGCCTTCTTTAGGTCGCCTTTCCCGGGCGGACTTCGATTTTCGCTAGTTGACATCGCGCATGAGAATCCCGGTTCTTTGTTTGTACAATTCAGCGACGCAACGCTCTCCGGCTCAGGGAGTGCGGATTATTGTTCGGCGCGGAAAAGCGACGAAAGCCTTTACGCCCGTTGCCAATCGATCTCACCAAAAGTGCCGTCGTTGGGCGTCTAAGGGATCATTTTTTACACCTGCGTTAGTATTTGGAGAGAATGGGGATAGTTAATTGGACGGAAAGAATAAAGAACGAGGAAGTAATGGGCATGACTGAAGAGGACATTGGGGTCTATGTTAACCGAATTTTCATGCCAACAAATTTTATACTGCACACACACACACATATAAAAAATATATATTTTTCTTTTCTATATGAAAATATTTAAATTTTTTTAAATATATATATGTATATATATATATATATACATGTGTATATATATACATGTATATATATACATATATATATACATATATATATATATATATTATTATTGTCACACATAGAAATAGATATATAAGGAAAGGGGATAGGAAAACACATAAAAGACAAACACAGGAAAGGTGGGGAAGGCGGATTTGAGCAGGTCACAAATGTAAAAATATTTCCTTATCAGGGATTTGAACCACGGGCCTTCCACTTGCCGGGCGGATGCTCTACCAACTAAGCTAATAAGGAATAATTCATACTTTAATGTGTTTTCCTATGCCCTTTCCTTATATATCTATTTCTATGTGTGAGAATAATATTTGTTCGCCGTATGGCGGGATTTTCGTGTTTGAATATGTATATATAGATGATGCGAAAGTACTCACGAGAGCAATATAACTTTTGGACGGCACAATAGAACACAGAATAAAACAGATAACACGTAAAAGGGCACTCACACTGTAGATGATTTAAGTTTTCGGCCTACTCCGAGGCCTTCTTCAGGTCAGACTGAGAGGTTTTGAGGGAAGAGTGCCTGGGGAGGGAAGCGGGGGCGGAAGGTTTAGGGACTGTTGGGAAGGAAATTAAAGATGGCGGTTAAGGGTGGGAATTTTAAAGGATCGGAAATATAGGATGTATGCGGATTCGCGAGTTCTCACCTCTATGTTGGTGGCTGAATCAGGTAGGGATTCTAGAACTGTTAGGGAAAAGCATTCGTCAAATGATAGGTTGTGTGAACTTGCGTGTAAAGTTTAAAACTTACATATATATATATATATATATATATATATATATATATATATATATATTATTTATTATTCGGATTGACACAACTATCAAATAAATATTTTGTGACTCCTAAGAAAACCTGCTCTACATCAGGTCCCTCTTCATCTCTGTGTACTTCCTTCCTCCCTCATATATTTACAGGATGACACCCAAATGTGATAGGACTGATTTTCTCTGGCACGAACGGAGCGGTGGAGAGGGGTCTGCCTGGAAGGGTAAGGTGGAGGGGGCTCTTAGCAACAGACCGACACCAACCTCAGTCGCCTGCGGGCTGTCGTTGAGTGAGGACAACGTTTTTAGTGAAGCAAGGTTTTTGTCCGCGTCGAAAAACAAAATGAATCTGCAACGTTATTCCGTGAAGTTTTGTGCGAAACTCGGGAAGACGGCAACTGAGACCCTCAATATGATCAAGCAGGCTTATGGGGACACTGCCTTAAGCCGTTCCACAGTGGCACAAGTCGTTTAAAGAGGGTAGGGAGCTCGTTAAAGACGACCATCGCTCCGGACGGCCGTCGACGGCAAGAACCGACACGAATGTGGACAGAGTGAGGACACTGCTGAACACAGACCGACGCTTAACCAGTGAAAAAATTGCAGACCAGTTGGGTCTGTCTGTATCCAATGTTCAACGCATTATTTCACAGGATTTGGCCATGCGCAAGGTGTGCGCCAAGATGGTGCCGAAAATTCTGAGTGTCGACCAACAGCTCCTGGCCAAATACGGCGTTGCCACGTTGCCGCACCCGCCCTATTCTCCCGATCTGGTACCACCGGACTTCTTCTTCTTCCCCCTGATGAAAAGACAGCTCAAGGGACGACGTTTTGACTCGATAAAGACCGTTCAAGAGGCTTCGACGAGGGTCATCAACGGCATCCCCAAAGAAAATTTCCAGCGGGCGTACGGGCAATGGGAGCAACGTTATACTAAGTGTGTAGCAGCTCGAGGAGCATACTTTGAAGATTATTAAGTCGATGTAAGTATATCATCAATAAAATCCTTGTAAAAAAATCAGTCCTACCACTTTTGTGTGTGCGACCCTGTATATATATATATTACTATCGGTATCCTACCGTTTAAGGCAGGTTTTAGATAGACAGTATGAGCAACGGTACATCACCATGCCCCTCTTAAGAAAACACAATCCAGCATCCAACATCATATTGGCCCAGCTTTAACTTCAAATAATTTCTCCCTACCTTCATTCCGTCCAACAATGCCTATCCTATTCCTAACCATTCCTCGCTACCCTAAAATTCTCCCCTCTATCACTGTCTTCAACATCCCTAGCTAGGTTTGTGAAAAGTTGTTATGAACAAGGTAGCAGTGCCACGGCACTCTTTAAAGAATTAGGATGGGAGCCACAAGTTGACCCTAGACTATTTATGTTATTTTAATTTAATAGACCCCCCAATTTTTATAAATATTTTATGTATTTACACCCAATATTTTAAATAAATACAGGTAGATCCCCCTCTTTTCCAATTCCACAGCATGATTTGAATATGCGTGTCATGTTATTGAACATTGTAGCATGTAAGTATTTTCTTTCGTGTGATTAACATTTTTTGAGTTCATGATCAAAGTAATATTTGTGGAGAGATAACATGATTGGGATTGTGCATGGTTGACTGCGGACCTGAGAACCTCCGCCACTCACCCTAGCGGCGGCGGTGTTATATAGATGTAAATGATCGAGGCGGACAGATACCCGCGGATGGGCTAATAAAAGATGTCGATCGGGCTTCTTCTAGGTCGATTTGGAGAAAACTGGCCGTTCATTGGCTAATATAATTGTATTTAGTGGCTTTTCTGTGGAGTTAAAAAAATATGTTAAAACGCGGATCGTAGTTTCTAGTTAGCCAACTCAACGAATAAATAAAAGTACACTGAACAATGTAGAAATGAGTATTCCTTTCATTTGGTGTTAGTTAGTTGCCCTTCTGTGCACACCGTTCTCACGTTAAGCGTTTTACGCTGGATTAAATGGCTTTGGGATATGGACAACTTTGATGGAGAGAGGAGAATATTCAGTGGGAAGCAGGAAAAAAGAGTGGTCATTTTGGACGTAATAGAGGGAAGTATAGGGAAAATGGTCAATTGTAATATTGTACGAAGTCGTTACCTTGGTTTAACGTCCTGTTGGACCGGGATTAGAGAAGTGCAGCGGTGGTTAGCGTAGATGTTCATTTAAAAAAAATCTCATTTGACGGACGGATGGACCCCCCCCCCCCATGTTAATAATTAGTATCGCATTTCCCACGAGTTTTCGTCCTAATCAGAAAAGGATGAGTGGTTCCGCGTATTCTGACAAAAAATACGTCTCGGCTTAAGCGGTGGTGGATTTAACTCAACTTCGGCCCTTTTTGGAAAAAAATGAATAAATAAAAAGCAAGAGCGGCCTTTTCCACTGGTCAGTTCCCGTAGTTTTAACGTCGTCCGCCTAAGCCGCGCGCGTAGCGATTCTAATACCGCCTCGGGAAAGCGGTTAATCTTGCCGGGAGGATTTTAAAAGTTGGGACAAATGGCGAATGGGTCCCCTTCCACAGCTGCGACGAGTTCGCCCCGCGGTTAAGCCAGGCATCAACTCCAAGGAGTGAGGGAGGCACGAAGAGGGGTAGGTGTGTGTATTTTCACGTAAAAAACGGTCCACAAATGACGTCACGCACTTCTCTTTTTAGAGGTGAGGTGAGAATAAGTTACACCGTTACAGATTTGACAATATTAAACATTAAAAAAACAACATTAAAATATTGACACTATTATTAATATTATTTCCCATCTCTACCGCCGTCGATTGCAATGTGATATGAAATTCTTGCACAGCACCTTCAACGGAACTCTCCGTACGAACGACCTTGTTCCTCTATTCTCAATTCGTGTTCCCTCTCGACCAACACGTAACTTGTGTCTGATGCAGATTCCAAATTTCCGTCTCTCGATCTCTCAACGTTCCCTATTCCATCGACTCCCCACTACATTTAATTCCATAACCATTCCGTATCCTTCCCTGGACCTCTCTTCCTCGCTCACCGCTTTCACCTCTTTCCTCAAATGCCAGATAGTGACTTAGCCCCCTCTGCTTGCATATGTGTTCCACTGCTATCTTATAGCTGTGGAACTATCAAATAAATATTCTGTAACTCCAAACAAAACCCAATCCAGCAACCTACTCTACATCAGGTCCCTCTTCATCTCTGTGTACTTCTTTCCTCCCTTCATCTCGTCCAACATCCCTATCCTGTTCCTGCCCTTTCCTCGTTTGACTAACTTTCTCCCCTCTATTACAGTCTTTAACTGTAATACTGCCGATCAATACGCCTTTCATCCATTTTTCCTGCCTCCATAGGATTTCTCTCAACAAACCGCTCTTCTCACCCACCATCTTCAGTACTTCCTCACTTGTTTTCCTTTCGGTCCATTTCACCTTCTCCATTCTTCTCCACACCCACATTTCAAAAGCCTCCAATCTACGTCTATCCTCCTGCTTCAGCGACCACGTTTCCGCGCCGTGCATAGCTACGCTCCATATCAAAGTTTTTACGAGTCTTGTCTTAACATCCCTATTCAACGTCCCCGTCATCAACTCCCTCCTCCTTGAGAAAGCCTCCTTGCCTTGCGCAATTCTTCTCCTTACGTCCCTAGTACTTTGACCATGTTGGTCCACAACACTTCTGAGATACGTAAACTGCCTGCTCCATTTTTTCCCCTCCTATTTTAATGTTTAGCTTAGCCTTTTTCTTTCTGGAAACTCGCATAACCTTTGTTTTATTAACATTGATTCTCATCCCATATCTATTGAACTGAACCTCCAATTCACTCATCAATGCTTGCAACCCCTTGGCTGGCTGACACACTAAATCTTGGTAATCAGCAAACCTGAGTTGTTAAATAAATAAAACTTAAGTAAACTGGGAAGGAACTGGGTTTTTTGCCCATTGGCGGAAGAAATTCCTCTATCCTGCTCGGTTGCCGATTAATGGGTGGTGTGGGAGGGGTTGTTGACTGCTAAGGTATCTATCCCGTCGCACTAGGTTCGAATAAAATAAGAGGAAATACAGAGGAGGTCCTTGGTGCTAATTGATTGTTTTCAAATATATTTAGAAATACATCGCGGTCAATATCGTCGACGCCTTTACTCGCGATATCTTGCGAAGGTGTTAAAATCGAAGGGATTAATTCTATTACGTCCCGATCCTGACGTTCCTCTACGATGCTTACGACGCTTGTGACGTCAGAGAACAGAAACTTTTCCGATTCTTGCTCATTAAAATTCATGATTCGCAGAGGGTGTTCTCCGCAAAACTTGGCAATTTTAGAGGGCATAAGATTTTGATTTATTCTTGAATCTGAGCCCTTAGGCCCGTCGTATCGGTGGCAGAAAAACTCAAATCAGCCATTATTCTATCTTTTGGGCTGTTCATATTCGGTTCATTGCGCCTGGAATTCAATTTTCCCGTCCCCTCGCCAACGGTCTCTGACGAACGATCTCACTCCACGGGAACGCGCTGGGTATCATCCTGGACCACGCATTAAGTGGAATGCGATTCGTAGGAAGGAAGTTTGTACGGTGTGAATGCTCCGAATAAAAAAGCTGCGGGCGAAGGGGGGGGAAGCTTGATAAAACGTGTAAATCGACTTGAAGGTCTTGAGTCTGACGGACAGATTTTCAGCGAATTTCGGCCCTCGAGAAGTTTTTGTTCCCTGTATCTCGTGTTCTGCGACGCGCTATGGTAAGACCAAGGGAGTCCCTAAAATACTGTCTGTGAAATTACTGCAAATTAAAAACGTTGATTATTATAGAATAAATATTCCCTTATGGTGATTTTACAGAATTAATATGATTTATTTTCATCCCTCCTCTTAAAATAATTTTACACTATCCTCGGTGAATTACGCGCCTGCAATGTCCGTTCCTTTGTCAAAAGGGCACATTAAATATTTTATTTTAGCGAGGATTTTTGATTAAGGGCCACCGAATCATTATGCCATTGTCTTTTGAGTGTTTTAATGAGGTCGACTGTGACTAGTGGAACTTATGGTCTGAACCTGATTTAATATTATTATCATTATTATGCTACCGAGTCTGAATTAGAGGAGACTGGGCGTTTCCCCTGTTTCTACTGCGTCAGTCTCAAAGTTGACCCCGCATTTGCACAAGCCTTTCTGGGCGGGTCGGAAAGACTCCCCGGGTTAGAGCGGGCTTAATTCACAATCTGCAGTAATTGCATTTTAATTGAGTCTTGTATGGACCCGGCAGAGAGATAGTTGATGGTTTTCTTGTAGTTGTCATACTAGGTGAGCTAAGGAAATAAGAGAAAATGTCCCCCTGAATTAATACAGCTAATAGTTACGAGTTCGTTTGTTCCTTGTGTAATACACTCTCAATCTCTCTCATCTTTCCCTTTCTCTGCAGGCACTGGAATAAAGTCTGGTATTAGGAGTAAGTAAGTTAGCTGACTAATTTCCTTACAGCTGCCTTCTGCTCGCGTACTATATACGAGGTTTGTTCAAAAATTAACGGAAATTTTAATTTTTCAGACACTAATATTTATTTATTCTTATACATTGATGTTGTCACCTTCAAAGTAGTCCCCATTGGAGATTATGCACTTGTGCCAGCGCTTCTTCCAATCCCCGAAACACTTCTCAAACTCGATGCGCTTTTAATGTCATATTCGGCTGTAAAACGACGGCCCTTAAAGGTTCTCTTAATTTATGGAAATAGGAAAAAGTCGCACGAAGCCTAATCTGGCGAATATGGAGGCTGGGGCGTCGTTACTGTATTGTTTTTGGCCAAAAATTCGCGAACAAGCAATGATGTGTGAGCTGGTGCATTATCGTGGTGCAAAAGCCATTTCGGAACGAATTTTGCTTCCACGCATTTCATACCCAAAAAATTGGAAAAAAGTCATAACATGATCCATCATCAGCGACCTCTAATTGTGATTCGGTGATCGTTCGTAACCATTTATTTCACTTTTTCACGTTCAGGGCGTTCGTCATCTTCAAGGTCTTCACTACCTTCTTGGAAACGCTAATACCACTCGTAAGCTCTTGTTTTAGTCATAGCAGACTCACCATAGGCGTTTGTTAACATTTCACATACTTTGTTACACTTCATCAAATTTTTTACGAAAAATTTGATACAAATTCTTTGATACATTTCTTGTAACAAACGAAAATCGCCGACCTCATAAAACACGTCTAACCTTAGTGGCTGTCACAGACAAAGTCCACAATGAAAACAGCTGAAAGTTTTATCATACTTCAGGGGCATGTGTACCAACATAAAAAAAAAGTTTGACAATCTGACTCTCCAAGCCCGCGAAATGAAAAAAAAAATTCCCGTTAATTTTTGAACACACCTCGTATATATATATATATATATATATATATATATATATATATATATATATATATATATATATATGTGTGTGTGTGTGTGTGTGTGTGTGTGTGTGTGTGTGTGTGTGTGTGTGATTGGCCAATGTGGCTCGTCTCTTCTTCTGGCTATGCGTGCCATGAAACGCACCGTTCCTATCCTTTATAATATCGTATGAATGCTTTTCTGCTATCCTTTCCCCTTCTTGTGTCCCGTCTATTTCTCCTTTGGTGGGTGAAACAGCTCCATAACGCCATCTCTCGGGCAACATCTATCGGAGCACTTTGGCGCTTTATAAGATCGCAGATCTCAAGGTAAATCAGGTTTCCTTATTAGCTTAATAGGTAGAGCATCCGCCCGGAAAGTGGAAGGTCCGTGGTTCAAATCCCGGATAAGGAAATATTTTTACTTTCGTGATCTGCTCAAAAACCGCCTTCCCCACATGTCCTGTGTTCGCCTTTTATGTGTTTTCCTATCCCCTTTCCTTATAACTATTTCTGATATATATATATACTACCTTGATTAAAAAGTTCCCGGAATTTATTCAGAAAATTAAAAATACAAGTTTATTCATCTAAATCTATATTGTCCCCTTCAAAGTAATCCCCATAGACTGCAACACACTTATGCCAGCGCTTGATCCAATCGTCGAAACATTTTTTATATTCGGTTTTCCGTATGTCCATCAGTGCTTCCTGCTATTTTTCCATGACTTCCTCTCGGCTGCTAAAACGCGTTCCCCGTAATGGTTTTTTAACTCAATTGAACGGAAAGAAGTCACAGGGAGCCAAATCAGGTGAATTCGGTGGCTGTTGGATGGTATTTGTTGCATTTTTCGTCAAAAAATTACGAATAATGATAGCACTGTGCGACGATTTCTGGTCTCTTTCGGCGAATTGCTTCACGCAAACGTCTCATAACGCCCAAATAATACTCTTTGTTTACTGTCTGGCCTTCTGGCAAAAATTCATGATGCACTACACCGTTGTAATCCATGAAAACCGTCAGCATTGCCTTCTTTTTTGACTGAAAATGACGTGGTTTTTTTGGTCTCGGCTCATTTGGTGAACGCCATTCACTTGCCTGATGTCTGGATTGCGTGTCGTACTCATAAACCCACGTCTCGTCTCCAGTAATGATCCTTTTGATGAATGTGGGATCGGATTCAGCCTCGCAAATCATGTCTTTTGCGACGTCAACACGGTCTCTTTTTTGCATGAAATTGAGGTCTTTTGGCACCAACTTCGCTGCTACACGACGGAAACCCAAATCATTAACCACAATGTCTTGGGCGGATCCATAGGCAATGTTCAAGTCCTCCGCTATTTCTCTGATGGTTAATTTGCGGTTATTGACCAACATTTCTTTTACTTTATCAATTTTTTCACCGACTTTCGATGTCGATGGTCTGCCACTGCGTTCATCATCTTCGATTGACTCACGACCACTTCTGAACCGCTCGTGCCACTGGTAAACGACCGTTTTTTTTAGAGAATCGTTGCCGAAACACTTTTCCAAAATTTCCAACGTCCGTGCGCGACTAAATCCGTTTTTTACGCAAAATTTAATACAAGTTCGTTGTTGCAAATTTAAATCCATTTCTGCAATTGTAGAAAATCGCCAACACACACAAGTTGTCAAGTTATGACACTAAGATTTAAAGGGAATATCATCAACAGATGTACCAATTTAACAAAAAAACAGAACTTAAATCGGAACGATGGGAGCGCCACACGTTGGTTATTCTGAGAACCTTTTGTTCAAGGTAGCATATATATATATATATATATATATATATATATATATATATATATATATATATATATATATATATTGCAGTAAAGAGATCACTTGTCGAGAGGAATATAGAATACAATCAGGACGTTTTTGCCTGTTTTGTAGATTTCGAAAAAGCGTTTGATAGAGTGAATTGGGAAAAATTAATGCGTGTATTGCAGAAAATAGGTATGGATTGGAGGGACAGGAGACTGATCCGCAACCTGTACATGTCTCAGACTGCTCAGGTGCGAGTGGGGAACGGAGAGTCTCGATGGGCAGTGTTAGGAAGAGGGGTAAGGCAGGGTTGCCCATTGTCACCGGTACTGTTCAACGTATATGTAGAGGATATGATTAAAGAGGCATGGGAAGAACTGGAGGTAGGAATGGAAGTCGGAGGGGAATTCGTAAAATCGGTTAGGTTTGCTGATGACTAAGCATTAGTTGCTCAGTCAGCCATGCGGTTGCAAGCATTGCTGAGTGAATTGGAGGCTCAGTGCGATAAATATGGGATGAGAATCAATATTAATAAAACAAAGGTTATGCGATTTTCCAGAAAGAAAAAGGCTAAGCTAAATATTAAAATAGGCGGGGAAAAAATAGAGCAGGTAGAACAGTTTACATATCTCGGAAGTGTTTTGGACCAATACGGTCAAAGTGGTAGGGACGTAAGGAGAAGAATTACGCTAGGCAAGGAGGCTTTCTCAAGGAGGAGGGAGTTGATGACGGGGACGTTGAGTAGAGATGTTAAGACAAGACTTGTAAAAACTCTGATATGGAACGTAGCTATGTACGGCGCGGAAACGTGGTCGCTGAAGCAGGAGGATAGACGTAGATTGGAGGCTTTTGAAATGTGGGTGTGGAGAAGAATGGAGAAGGTGAAATGGACCGAAAGGAAAACAAATGAGGAAATACTAGAAATGGTGGGGGAGGAGAGGAGTTTGTTGAGAGAAATCCTATGGAGGCAGGAAAAATGGATGAAAGGCGTATTGAGCGGTAGTGGAATGTTGAAGAGGGTAATAGAGGGGAGAATTTTGGGCAAGCGAGGTAAGGGTAGAAACAGGATAGGGATGTTGGACGGGATGAAGGGAGGAAAGAAGTACACCGAGATGAAGAGGGACCTCATATAGATTTGTTTGCTAGGTGGGGAGTCACAAAATGTTTATTTGATAGATGTGTCCATCCAAAAACCAACCTTAAGCGGTAGATTACCTAATAATAATACATATATATATATTCATTCAAATAGAAATAGGTATAAGGAAAGGGGATATATATATATATATATATATATATATATATATATATATATATATATATATATATATATATATATATATATATATATATATATATATAAATCTCGCTATACGGTGCACAAATATTCATTCAAACAGAAATAGGTATAAGGAAAGGGGATAGGAAAACACGTAAAAGGCGAACACAGGACATGTGGGGAAGGCGGTTTTTGAGCAGATCACGAAAGTAAAAATATTTCCTTATCCGGGATTTGAACCACAGACCTTCCACTTTCCGGGCGGATGCTCTACCAATTGAGCTAATAAGGAAGCCTGATTTACCTTGAGATCTGCGATCTTATGAAGCGCCAAAGTGCTCCGATAGATGTTGCCCGAGAGATGGCGTTATGGAGCTGTTTCACCCACCAAAGGAGAAATAGACGGGACACAAGAAGGGGAAAGAATAGTGGAAAAGCGTTCATACGATATTATAAAGGATAGGAACGGTGCGTTTCATGGCAGGCATAGCAGCAGAAGAGACGAGCCACATTGGCCAAACACATTCAAACTTGAAAATCCCGCCATATTAATCCTATTTCTGGTTGAATGAATATTTGTGCGCCGTATGGCGGGATTTTCAAGTTTGAATATATATGTAGTCACTTTCTTGGAAAACCCACGAATGTGCACAATATTGTAAATTCACTAATAGTCATAACAAACAGAGAAACTATAACGTAATAGAGGGACTCTCTGGCTCTCGAATTTTCGGTCGTGCAACCACCTTTCTCAAGAGGAATTAGGAACAGAACTCAGTTCTCAGAGTTCGGTTCCCAATTCCTCTTGAGAAAGGTAGTTGCACCACCGAAAATTCGAGAACCAGTGAGTCCCTCTTTTATATGTTTTAGTTTCTGTGTTTGTTATGACTATTAGTGAATTTACATTATATATACATATATATATATATATATATATATATATATATATATATATATATATAAATATATAGCGTCCTATCGCGGTCGCGGTGGTCTAGCGGGTAGAGCGTTGGACTGCTGACCGGAGGGTCCCGGGTTCGATTCCCGGGCAAGGCACTTTGGGCACCTGCAGCTCCACCCAAACTTGTTGATTTTTCGGGTTCCAGATCTTCCTGGGAAACCATAACCGGCACAGGGAAAGGAACTGGCCCCCCTACCCTGATGTGTGAAAATTCAAACGCCGTCGGGCTTGGTACACGGGTGAGCTCTACCATCACCTACTAAACCGACCTTCGGGTTGATTACTGTGTTTTTTTTAAATATATATATGTATATGTATATGTATGTGTATATATATATATATATATATATATATATATATATATATATATATATATATAGTCACTTTTTTGAAAAAGCCACGAACGTGCACAGTAAAATTCACTAAATAGTCATAGCAAACACAGAAACTAAAACATATAATATGGTCTAATATGGTCACAATAATGTCTTTTTGGGAGTCGCAACCGGCACTCCAGCAAATTTCCAGACCCCTTCATAACGCCTTACAGAAATTCAAGCCGGCTTCAGCCCAAGAACCCAGTCCCCTCCCCTCAAATCATCCAATTGAAATTATTATAAACCTTCTCTTGTCCAGAATCGCCAACCCGCCTTTCCTCAAGTCCCTTAATCCTCGATCAAACCTGTCCCCTACCGAATCCTCAGAGCTAAATAACTTAATGAAAAATCCTAACATCATCATTACTTCCGCAGATGAAGGGTCAACGGTTGTGGTCTTAAACATCTCAGACTACATTAGGGAAGCTGAAGCACAATTCTCTGACACCTCTTCCTACCAGCAAATCCGCAAAGATCCAAATCCCGCACTTCAGGAGGACCTATTTGAATTTCTTAGTGCCAATGGGCCGAATGAGGGTCTATCTCCTTCAGACTTAGCCCTCCTCTCCCCTCCCCACCAACGCACTCCTCATTTCTATATCCTTCCGAGGATTCACAAGCCGGGTAATCCTGGTCGACCGATTTTATCCTCCCGTCACTCCCCAACAGAAAGTATCTCGGCATTTGTAGACCACTATCTCCAGCCGATTGTCCAGGCCCTACCATCATTCACTAAAGATCCCTACCATTTCCTGGATAGGTTAAATTCTATCTCCCTCCCTCCAGATGCCGAGATCATTATGGCCACTATAGTTGCCACATCCCTGTACACATCCATTCCCCACTTAGAAGGTCTCTCCGCCCTCCAACACTACCTCTCCCAACGCCCTGAACCACACATCCTCAGCACAGATTTTCTCCTCAGCCTTTCCGAGTTTATTCTTACCCGCAATTCCTTCTCCTTTAATGATAAATTCTAACTACCAATCAAGGGTTGTGCCATGGGTAGCAGGTTCAGCCCGTCTTATGTAAACCTCTTTCTTGGTCTCGCGGAGAATAAATTCCTGTCACAACAACCCCTGAAACCGCTATTGTTGCTCAGATATATTGACGATATTTTCCTTCTCTGGCCACATGGTCCTGATTCCCTGAAAACTTTCATTTCCAACCTTAATGCTTCGTTCTCTATCTCCTTCACGTCTACAGTTTCCTCCTCCCAAATCACCTTCCTAGATATAAAAAATATCATTTATAGACCATAAATTTCACACATCCGTACATATAAAGCCCACAAATAAACAACATTACTTACATTTCAACAGTTGTCACCCATACCACACCAAACGTTCCATTCCTTATTCCCTTTCCATAAGGGGACACAGAATTTGCAATGACCCTGACTCCCTAGACAATTTCCTCATAAATTTACACCATTCCCTCCTCAAACGAGGTTATCCTGGATCCCTTCTGAATAAGAGGATCCGTAGACATACTTACACTCCCAGACCTTCCACCACCGCGAAAAACCACCCTCTTTCAATTTGTACCACGTTTCTTCCTGGCCTAGAATCTCTGCGTTCTATCCTAAAGGACCTCTATCCTATCCTCAAAAACCACAATTGCACCACCAACCTTTTCCCCAATTCCCCTCTGTCACTTTGAAACGCCCCGCCAATCTATCAGATCTTCTAAAATCTACCAATCCACTTCTTAAATCCTCGCCCAGTTCCAAAATCACTCCCAGACCCTGCAATAAACCTAGATGCAAAACATGTCCTATTTTCCTAACCAGAATCCCATCCCTCTCCCACCCGCTCTTTAACTCTCTCCCACCAATTCCCTACTCCTCGTGTACCTCCAGCAATGTTGTCTACCTACTCAAGTGCCAACTTTGCCCTGCCTTTTACATTGGACAGTGTACCACACCCCTCAATATTAGAATCAATAATCATCGAGCCTCATGCAACAATTCCTCCCTTATTGGTATGCTCCCAATCCTCAAACATGCCTCCGAACACAACACTGCCTTTGACCAATGTTTTAAAGTACCCGTCTTAGCATCCCTCCCACACTCAGACCCTCCACTGAAACTCCAAACATGAGAGCTAGCTTTCATCTGGCTCTTGGATTCCTGGAATCGCCCGGGTATTAATATTAGACATTAATTGCCCCCTTTATGCATAATAATTTCATCCCCCTCCGCCCCCAGCAACTTCCATATCATCCCCACTTTTTTTAAAATTCCCGCGCCATACACTACCCCTCCAAACCCCTCACCTCGAATGCTTTCTCCCCCTTTTTTCCCCCCTTTTCCTTTCTCTTCCCCTATTTTCCCCTCTTTTCCCCTCTTTTTTCCCCCATTTTCCCCCTTCTCCTTCCTATCACTGCTTTCGGGCCGTCGTCTGCCTCAGTTTTGTTCCTAATTCTTCTTGAGAAAGGTGGTTGCACCACCGAAAATTCGAGAACTAGTGAGTCCCTCTTTTATATGTTTTAGTTTCTGTATTTGCTATGACTATTTAGTGAATTTTATGTATATATATATATATATATATATCCAATATGAAGTACAAAGAGTTAAACAATAAATTGAGAAGGGCCACAAATAAAGCAAAAGAAGAATGGTGGAAAACGCAATGCGAGGATATGGAAAGTTTACAGAAGAAGGGTGAAATTGGTGCTCTATACAGCGAGGTTAAGTTATTATCGGGAAGTAAGAAGGCAAGATCTGTGCTAACAGTTAAAGATAAATGGGGTAACATAATAGTTGAACCAGGAAAAATCCAAGAGAGATGGAAGGAATATATAGAAACACTCTATGGTAAAGAACTTAGGCCGACAAGGTTAGACATAGAAAAGGAACATGACGTAGAAGAAGATAGCTTAGGTCCAGGCATACTCGACGATGAAATAGAAAGGGCCTTAAAGGAGATAAGAGCAAATAAGGCAGTGGGGGTGGACAATATTCCTGTAGAAATGTTGAAATGGTTAGGGAAAGGTGGAAAGAAGGCCATATATGGACTGATTCGTAGTATCTATGAGGAAGGAATCTGGCCGGAAGATTTTGTGAGATCGGTGTTAGTTCCTATTCCAAAAAAGGCAAAGGCTTCGTCATGTGAGGATTACAGAACAATAAGTTTGATATCCCACGCAGCTAAAGTTATTCTCAGGATCATCAACAAAAGGATAGAGAATAAGGCAAATGATGATCTAGGGGATGATCAGTTTGGGTTCAGGAAAGGAAGAGGTACGCTTGATGCCATTGCAGTAATGAGATCACTAGTCGAGAGGAATATAGAATACAATCAGAACGTTTTTGCTTGTTTTGTAGATTTCAAAAAAGCGTTTGATAGAGTGAATTGGGAAAAATAATGCGTATATTGCAGAAAATAGGAATGGATTTGAGGGACAGGAGACTGATCCGCAACCTGTACATGTCTCAGACTGCTCAGGTGCGAGTGGGGAACGGAGAGTCCGGATGGGCAGTGTTAGGAAGAGGTGTAAGGCATGGTTGCCCATTGTCACCGGTACTGTTCAACGTATATGTAGAGGAAATGATTAAAGAGGCATGGGGAGGACTGGAGGTAGGAATGAATGTCGGAGGGGAATTCGTAAAATCGGTTAGGTTTGCTGATGACCAAGCATTAGTGGCTCAGTCGGCCAAGGGGTTGCAAGCATTGCTGAGTGAATTAAAAGGTTCATTGCGATAAATATGGGATGAAAATCAATATAAATAAAACAAAGGTTATGCGATTTTCCAGAAAGAAAAAGGCTAAGCTAAATATTAAAATAGGCGGGAAAAAAAGAGAGCAGGTAGAACAGTTTACATATCTCGGAAGTGTTTTGGACCAATGCGGTCAAAGTGGTAGGGACGTAAGGAGAAGAATTGCGCTAGGAGAGGAGGCTTTCTCAAGGAGGAGGGAGTTGGTGACGGGGACGTTGATTAGGGATGTTAAGACAAGACTCGTAAAAACTCTGATATGGAGCGTAGCTATGTACGGCGCGGAAACGTGGTCGCTGAAGGAGGAGGATAGACGTAGATTGGAGGCTTTTGAAATGTGGGTGTGGAGAAGAATGGAGAAGTTGAAATGGACCGAAAGGAAAACAAATGAGGAAATACTAGAAATGGTGGGGGAGGAGAGGGGTTTTTTGAGAGAAATCCTATGGAGGCAGGAAAAATGGATGAAAGGCGTATTGAGCGGTAGTGGAATGTTGAAGAGGGTAATGGAGGGCAGAACGTTGGACAAGCGAGGTAAGGGTAGGAACAGGATAGGGATGTTGGACGGGATGAAGAGAGGAAAGAAGTACACCGAGATGAAGAGGGACCTGATATAGATTAGTTTGCTAGGTGGGGAGTCACAAAATATTTATTTGATAGTTGTGTCCATCCAAAAACCTACTTTAACCGGTAGATTACCTAATAATAATATATATCCAAAAACCTACCTTAAACGGTAGATTACCTACACTATATATATATATATATATATATTCATTCACATTGAAATAGAGATAAGGAAAATGGTAAAGGAACACATATAAAGGACGAACACAAGAGAGGTGGGGATGGCGGATGTGAGCAGATCACAAATGTAAAAATATTATCCTCGACCGGGACTTGAACACCGGATCTCTCCACTTGCCGGGTGGATGCTCTAACCACCTGAGCTATCGAGGGAGCGTACTTTCACTTTGAAATCTGCGATATTATAAAGCGCCAAAGTGCTCCGAATCATTAAACAGAAGATGGCGTTAGGGAGCATTACACCCACCAAAGGAGAAATTGACAAACACAAGAGGAGAATGGATAGTACATTAGCAAGCATACAACATCATACAGGATGTTGCAAGTGGAGAGATCCGGTGTTCAAGTCCCGGTCGAGTAGGATATTTTTATATTTGTGATCTGCTCACATCCGCCATCCCCACCTCTCTTGCGTTCGTCCTTTATTTGTGTTCCTTTACCATTTTCCTTATCTCTATTTCAATGTGAATGAATATTTATTCGCCATATGGCGGTATTTCGTGTTTGAATGTATATATATATATATACTACCTTGAACAAAAGGTTCTCAGAATAACCACCGTGTGGCGCTCCCATCGTTCCGATTTGAGTTCTTTTTTTTTGTTAAATTGGTATATCTGTTGTTGATATTCCCTTTAAATCTTAGTGTCACAACTTGACATTTGCAAAAGTTACGTAGCCAAGAGTACATCTATCTCTGTGTGTGTTGGCGATTTTTTACAATTGCAGAGATAGATTTAAATTTGCAACAACGAACTTGTATTAAATTTTGCGTAAAAAACGGATTTAGTAGCGCACGGACGTTGGAAATGTTGGAAAAGTGTTTCGGCAACGATTCTCTAAAAAAAACGGTCGTTTACCAGTGGCACGAGCGGTTCAGAAGTGGTCATGAGTCAATCGAAGATGATGAACGCAGTGGCAGACCATCGACATCGAAAGTCGGTGAAAAAATTGATAAAGTAAAAGAAATGTTTGTCAATAACCGCAAGTTAACCATCAGAGAAATAGCGGAGGACTTGAACATTGCCTATGGATCCGCCCAAGACATTGTGGTTAATGATTTGGGTTTCCGTCGTGTAGCAGCAAAGTTGGTGCCAAAAGACTTCAATTTCATGCAAAAAAGAGATCGTGTTGACGTCGCAAAAGATGTGATTTGCGAGGCTGAATCCGATCCCACATTCATCAAAAGGATCATTACTGGAGACGAGACGTGGGTTTATGAGTACGACACGCAATCCAGACATCAGGCAAGTGAATGGCGTTCACCAAATGAGCCGAGACCAAAAAAACCATGTCGTTTTCAGTCAAAAAAGAAGGCAATGCTGACGGTTTTCATGGATTACAGCGGTGTAGTGCATCATGAATTTTTGCCAGAAGGCCAGACAGTAAACAAAGAGTATTATTTGGGCGTTATGAGACGTTTGCGTGAAGCAATTCGCCGAAAGAGACCAGAAATCGTCGCACAGTGCGTCGAGACCGTCGCACAGTGCTATCATTATTCGTAATTTTTTGACGAAAAATGCAACAAATACCATCCAACAGCCACCGAATTCACCTGATTTGGCTCCCTGTGACTTCTTTCTGTTCAATCGAGTTAAAAAACCATTACGGGGAACGCGTTTTAGCAGCCGAGTGGAAGTAATGGAAAAATCGCAGGAAGCACTGATGGACATACCGAAAACCGAATATAAAAAATGTTTCGAGGATTGGATCAAGCGCTGGCATAAGTGCGTTGCAGTCGATGGGGATTACTTTGAAGGGGACAATATAGATTTAGATGAATAAACTTGTATTAATAATTTTCTGAATAAATTCCGGGAACCTTTTGATCAAGGTAGTATATATATATATATATATATATATATATATATATATATATATATATATATATATATATATATAGTTCTGAGTCTGTTTTTAATTCCTCTTGAGAAAGGTGGTTGGACCACCGAAAATTCGAGAACCAGTGAATCCCTCTTTTGTGTGTTTTGGTTTCTGTGTTTGTTATGACTATCAGTGAATTTACATTACACGTTTGTGGGTTTTCCAAAAAAGTGTATATATATATATATATAATGTATGTATAACTTTTGGACGGCACAATAGAACACAGAATAAAACAGATAACACCTAAAACGACACTCACACTGTAGATTATATGAGCTTCCGGCCTACTCCGAGGCCTTCTTCAGGTCAGATATAGTCAAAATTCACTCAATACATCTTCTCTTTATCCGTTTTTGGAATAGATATCTGAATATTTCAGTAATAATTTTCAAGAAAATTGCTCCTTGATACCTGGGCTTAGTCTACTGTCGGTGTCATTACCCTTGCTGTCAGTGGAGTAACCTGAATCACCATGTCCTTTCACGTGGCTTAGCTTCTTTTAGCCTCCTCCTTAACTGATGCGCACGATCGACATTCTTCCACGCCCACTTATTCGTTATCATCGTGTCTCTCTCTCTCCTATTTTCATCGCAAGCCCACCTCAAGTGAACCCATCAGATGAAATCTACATTTATGCTAATACCTGGCATGTCTAAGTTCCGCTTCAATGCGATGACGTGCGAATAAGTTCTCCTTCATGCTCTGATGTTTTTTTGCTGATTTAGATTAACGTTCACAGTTTTTGCACGCCCCGACATGTTGCCAACAAAAGATAGCAGAAGTTGACTGCCACGTCCAAGAATTTTCGAGGAAATCATTTTCTCGTGTGATGCTTGGAAATAAGTCAACGGTTTGAACTAAATTAGCAGCGGTGAATTGAATTTATGCAATTTCATACCCCAGTTTCTTTCTCTAAATCCGAAATAACGATGGGAAACGTGTTGGATCGATGTGAGGCTCATGGAATTGCTGTAATTTGTACTTGCTCGCAGAATTGACTTCATGTTGGCGAGTCGAGATTGGTTTTCGGGGAATGCACTGACATGGCTCGTAACTAATCTGAATTGATCCATCCGTAGAAATCTGATGTCTCCCTTCGGTGATCAATTGCTTCGATGAGGGTTAGTCAATCGTAGTTTAACCGACGTGAGAGAGACAAATAGATTTGTGTGGTGGCCTGTGATTGGACGGATCGCTCTGTGATTAACCCGAGAGCAGAAGGAGTTCACCTCCTCAGAAGTTCGCAAGTATTCGGTCCACGATTCGGTCGCATTCCGTGGGACCTTCGGAGGGCTTCACGCGTCTTCATATGGGTAAAGGGTATTCTGGAACCAAATGGGTGACTGGATATGAGGGAAAGAATCATCTTCGGACGGGAAGGTATATGAAAACGGGGGACTCGTTGAGTGCAAAGCTAAAGTTAAGCGAAAAAAATGTTTTGAATGTATATTTGGGAAGGTAAAGATAAAAACAGAGAGGAATCTTACAAGAAATCCTGCTAGAGACAAAAACTTAAGGAATGTTGAAATAAATCCGAGATGAGGAAGACATGTCGGGTGAAATGTTGGTGTTTTGTTCGGAGAATTAGGAAAATTTAGGAAAATTCGTTGTGAGGCGCAACAAGCCGTCGAAGAATGTGATTTGCGTGGTATGTTGATTGAGCGAGGCAGGGTGATGAACAGATACAATCTTAGTAATAGGCGTTTATACGAGAAGGGAGACAAAAGGAGCCTGAAACTGGGGATTGTCTCGTTATGTTTTGGGACCTTAGATGGCTTATTGTCTTAGGCGGCTTAGACGTTTAGCAATCATGAGGAGGGTCTCGAATCATATGATTTCTCTTCGGAGCTCTTTATTCTCCTATCAGAGTTCATTACAGAGAGTAAGGGTCGCCTCAGCGTCGTCAATGAATCTCTTTGGTTAAAGGTCTCAGCGGAGAATTTCTATTGAACGAGCTCAAAGGAAGGTTCAACATCTTATGCCAGGAATTGGATTCTTAAGGTATACTATATTCCTCGAAAATATTTCCCTTTGACGCATTTCGCTTGGATATCGAAGACTGTGATAAAGCGGGGAGATTTTTGGGCGGGCGGGACAGAGGGAGGAGTAGAGAATAATATTTTTTGAAGATGTGAGTGAGTGGACGTGTATGGATTTTAAAAATTCTTTACGATTTTAAGATGTTTGTTCGCGCTCCGATACCTCCGCAATATATCGTTTATCGATCGTTCTCACCGGCATATAATTCCGCCGTATTAAGGCAGACGCTAACTTGTCTAAAATACTTTTTAACGCAAAATATTTATTTACTCTGATCGAAGTTCCGTATCTCTTTCGGTGAATTTATAGTAGATGGGTTTCACGCATGAAATGAGTTATGTAATGAGTTAAAAGTAAATATGAGAAATGAGTAACTCTCGAAGTAATTAGTAATAATTGTGATAAGTCTGCCGGTGCTGCTCTCTAGCTTTCAGTGGCCAAACTTAAAAGTAATACTCATCGAAGATTGGTTTTGCCGACGTTAAAAACCCTCGTCAACGGCGTGCGTTTCCAGCTGGGCGGTTGGATCGCTTGGGGCCGACGTTTACATCCAAGTCGTGTTCTGCGATATTTCTTGTCGGTGTTTCATTGCATCCCGCGTGTAAGGGGTCCAAAACATTCCGCCCTAATGATTTTCCTTTCTCTCCTCCTCCTTCCCCTCCCCTGCCCGGCGTTATTCCCTGCGGATTCCTTCTCTCCTTCATCTACATCTACATAAGTACCCTGCGAGCCACCAAAAAGGTGTGTGGCAGGGGGTGTAGCACCATGAGGGAAGGGTAAGGGTTGAGGGGGTTGGGAGTTAGGTGAGGAAAGGTGAGGGGAACCTGTAGGAAAAAAAAATATATACATATATATATATACACACATACATATATATACATACATACATACACACATGTATACACATCCTCGCGAAGTCCCTAACCTGTACGTTAATACTTATTGTAATGAACGAAGTCCTGGGGAATTTCGACTACGAGCATTCTGTTCCCTTATCGTTCTTGGAAAAAATGACATTTTAAACCTGTCAGTCTTGCAGTCTATCTCTCTAGTCTTATATTCGTGATCCCTTCGACCGTAATACGTTGGGGTTCGTATTATATCCTTGATGTCATCGGAAAAGGGCCCATCTTTAAATGTTTTTAATAAGTTTAATCTGTATTGGAAACGCCGCTGTGTAAGAGAATCCCAACCTAAATTGTCTAGCAAAGTGGATACGCTGCTGAGTTGGTCATAACAATGTTTGACAAATCTAGCCCCCCTCCGCTGAACTCGATCTAATTCCGAAACCAAATTTATGTTATGAGGATCCCATATACTGGCAGCATACTCTAAGTGGGGCCTGACCAAGGCAAGGAAACATCGTTCTTTCACCTTTTCGTCGCATTTACCTAGCACTCTTTTCACAAATCCCAATTTTTTATTAGCACGACCGCATATTTCTCGTATGTGTTTTCCCCAGGACAGATCGTGAGTAATTGTTACACCCAAGTATTTAAAGGAATCTACCCTCTCGATATTGGTTTGTTTCACTTTGTAACTATAAGGGAGGGAATTACTCTTTTCCCAAAAATGTATTACTACGCATTTTTAAAAATTCAATTCCAATTGCCATGTATCGCACCAATTTTGAATTGCATCTAGGTCGTTGGCTAACACGACTCTGTCTTCGTGACTTCGGATGTCCCCATAAATTACTGCATCATCGGCGAAAAGACGGAGCTTGCTAATAACTACGGTACTGAGGTCATTTATGTAAATAAGGAAAAGGAGGGGGCCTATGACACTTTCTTGTGGTACCCCCGACGTGACCTTGACAGTATCGGATGATACACCGTCCAGGACGACTGTTTGGACACGATCACTTAAAAATTGTTTAATCCAGTTAATAATACTTTCGTGTATTCCATAGGTTTCCAATTTCGCCAGTAATTTGCAATGAGGGACTTTATCGAAAGCTTTCTTAAAATCTAGGAATATCGCATCAACTGGAATATTACTTTCACCGGAGTTTAATACATCATGTACAAAAAGTGCGAGTTGAGTTTCGCAGGATCTACCCTTACGGAAGCCGTGTTGGTTATTAATTAATAAATCTTGGCTATCGAGGTGCCTCATCATGGAACTAACAATGATGTGTTCAAGAATCTTACAGGAAATGGAAGTCAGCGATATTGGCCTATAATTACTGGGGTCTTCCCTGTCTCCGTTTTTAAATATGGGTGTTACCGAAGCTACCTTCCAGCCGTTTGGCACGCTTTCTTCTGCTAATGATTTCTTAAATATTATATCTAGATATGGGGCAATTTCAGCCGACAGTTCTTTATACACACGTTCCGGTATCTCATCAGGTCCCGGAGATTTGTTGGGGTCTATGTTTTTAAGGAGTAATTCTATTCCGCGGGTGGAAATATTGATTGCTTCCATTGAATGCTGAAATATTTTCGGAAGGTTCTCGGGTGTATTTTGTGAGGATATGTTGAAAACACTCTGGAAAAGCGACTTTTATTGACTACGACAACATCCTTCGGGATGTTGTCGTAGTCAATAAAATACTCTCTATCCCCGGGGAATGCCATTCTTTTGGATATATCGCCCCCTCAACGATTGGTGAAAGGGGTTGGAAACGTCTCTCTCGCGATCTCGAAAACTCCCAGGAAAAAGAGCTGGAGCGGCTTCGCGTCCAATTATGGAGGAAATCGACGCCAGAATAAAAAAAGGTGATAATGAAAACTTTGTTGCAATTTTCCACAGTTAAAACTTTATTGCCGACCATGGTTTCGATACACTGTATCATCTTCAGGTGAGGGAGAGTACAGGGAGAAAGGATATATATACCAAGGAGGGGTGGCAGGGGAGGAGGGAGCGGGTGGGAAGGGGGGGGGTGGGGTTTTGTCATACAAAGAAAGGCAGGAAAAACCAATGGAACCCCCCGAAGTACGGGCAGCTCACTCTTCGGGGGGGGGGGGGGGGAGGGAGGTGTCGCCATAATGGTCACTGAGGGAAGTTAATAGACAAAAGTGGGGAGGGGCAAGAGAGGAACTGAATGTCGTTAAGTAGCTCTATCTTCTGGTTTCTCCGTTGGATAATCTCTAAACTCTCGAGAGCGTCCAATTTCTTGCTCTTTTCGAATTTATGCAACGGCTTAAATTCAAAATCCGGGGAATGGTTCTTCTCCAAGAGGTGGGTGGCAAAGATGGATGTGGTGTTGCCTAACGCATAACATTTCCGATGCTCATTGATGCGTGTGGCGAAATTTCGTCCAGTCTGTCCCACATAAGTCGCATTACATTGGCACTTTAATTCATAAACACCACACTGTTTTTCGACGTCGAATTTATCTTTGTTTAAGCAGAGTGCTTTGGATATGGAAAATGGGGTGTAAAATGAAACACGGAATTTATCCTTAGGTAGAATGTTGGCAATTCTATAGGACAAAGAGTTTGAGAAGGGGATTTTGCACCATTTACGTGAGGGGTTGGAGTATGGCAGGAGTGTTGTGTGGAGCTCGACGGCACTTTTTCTGTTTTTTCCCTAATAGGGAATCAATGAGGTCGTCGTTGTAGCCATTCCTCTCTGCAATGAACTTGATGGTGGTGAGTTCTCGGTCAAAGGAAGTTTTAGTTGGCAATTCTATAGGACAAAGAGTTTGAGAAGGGGATTTTGCACCATTTACGTGAGGGGTTGGAGTATGGCAGGAGTGTTGTGTGGAGCTCGACGGCACTTTTTCTCAGTTTTTTCCCTTGGCAATTCTATAGGACAAAGAGTTTGAGAAGAGTTTGAGAAGGGAAAAAACAATGCTTGATCATCAGCAAACCTAACCGATGTTACGAACTCCCCTCCGACTTTCATTCCTACCTCCAGTTCTTCCCATGCCTCTTTAATCATTTCCTCTACATATACGTTGAACAGTACCGGTGACAATGGGCAACCCTGCCTTACACCTCTTCCTAACACTGCCCATCCGGACTCTCCGTTTCCTACTCGCACCTGAGCAGTCTGAGACATGTACAGGTTGCGGATCAGTCTCCTGTCCCTCCAATCCATTCCTATTTTCTGCAATACACGCATTAATTTTTCCCAATTCACTCTATCAAACGCTTTTTCGAAATCTACAAAACAGGCAAAAACGTCCTGATTGTATTCTATATTCCTCTCGACTAGTGATCTCATTACCGCAATGGCATCACGCGTACCTCTTCCTTTCCTGAACCCAAACTTATCATCCCCTAAGTAATCATTTGCCTTACTCTCTATCCTTTTGTTGATGATCCTGAGAATAACTTTAGCTGCGTGGGATATCAAACTTATTGTTCTGTAATCCTCACATGACGAAGCCTTTCCCTTTTTTGGAATAGGAACTAACACCGATCTCACAAAATCTTCCGGCCAGATTCCTTCCCCACAGATACTACGAATCAGTCCATATATGGCCTTCTTCCCACCTGTCCCTAACCATTTCAACATTTCTACATGAATATTGTCCACCCCCACAGCCTTATTTGCTTTCATCTCCTTTAATGCCCTTTTTATTTCATCGTCGAGTATGCCTGGACCTAAGCTATCTTCTTCTACGTCATGTTTCTTTTCTATGTCTAACATTGTCGGCCTAAGTTCTTTACCATACAGTGTTTCTATATACTCCTTCCATCTCTCTTGGATTTTTCCTGGTTCAACTATTATCTTACCCCATTTATCTTTAACTGTTAGCACAGATCTTGCCTTCTTACTTCCCGATAATAACTTAACCTTGCTGTATAGAGCACCAATTTCACCCTTCTTCTGTAAACTTTCCATATCCTCGCATTGCGTTTTCCACCATTCTTCTTTTGCTTTATTTGTGGCCCTTCTCAATTTATTGTTTAACTCTTTGTACTTCATTTTGCCTAACTCTGTGTTTACATTTTTCCATCTTCTTCTCTCATCCATCTTTGCAATCATCTCATCCGTTACCCATGGTTTCCTTATCTTTTTCCCGTTTACGGTTCCTATCGTGTCTTTAGCGGCTTCCAATATCCCTTTCTTGATACATTCTCATTTTTCTTCGATAGTACTCAGTTCTTTACCGTCATCCATCATTTTTTCTACAGCCTGCTGATACTCCTTCCTCGTTAATTCATTTACTCCTTCTAAATTCCATTTTTTAACCCGCCGCCCTTGCCTTATCTTCTTAAAACGAACATTACATTTCATAACAACTAAATTGTGGTCAGAGTCCGCATCCGCTCCTGGGAAACTGTGCGAATTTATAACACTGTTCCTAAACCTGTGCCTAACCATAATATAGTCTAACTGATACCTTTCTGAGTCACCTGGCATTTTCCATGTATACCTACGCCTTTTGTGGTGTCTAAACCATGTGTTAGTGATGACTAACCCCTGTCTCCTGCAGAATTCAATTGCTTTCTCCCCGCGTTCATTTCTCGTGCCTAACCCATCGTCCCCCACCTCAACACCATCTCTTCCTTCGCCTACCGTCGCATTCCAATCCCCCATCACTATCAAATGTTTCCCTGCAGGAACACTCGCGATGATATCCTCTAACTCATCATACATCCTATCGACTTCTTCCTCCTTGTGGTTGCTCGGTGGCATGTATACCTGAATAATGACCAAGTTCGTCGGCTCTGCTTTAATCTCTACGAGTAAAATTTTATCTGTCGCTTGCTCTATGTTGACTACGCTTCTTCCTACCCCTTTATTTAAAATTACGGCCACCCCTCGTTGGCTCTCGTCCCCGCCGCTGTATATTACTCTATAATTGTCACTCCAGTAATCCCCGCTATCCTTCCATCTCACCTCGCAGAGGCCTAAAACATCTATGTTACCTCTTTCCATCTCTCGCTTAATATTTTCTAATTTGCCTCTCCTCAACATTGTCTTGACGTTCCAGGTTCCTATTCTAACTACTTTCGTCTTCTTCTGAGTCTTCTGTCCTGCTGAAATTATTTCTTCCCTGCAAGGGTTTCGTGGGATGACGACCGCGGAAGCCTTGCCTCTCCCGCTGCCGGGCACGACACGCGGCCTCTTGGGCCGAGTCCCGCAGTTGCCAGGACTCATATTATCTATAGTGCCCATCATTATATTCTTGGGAATCATAATTGAGGTGGTTTCCCGTTGCCTTCCTCAATAGTGTTTTTAACGTGACACCATCACTTAATGGCCGCCCCACTGGGGTCAGACGCCATTGCAGCCGCCTCACTGAGGAACAGACGCTGCGTGGACTACCTTTCGTCTGGCTCCTAACCTTCGACCTATCTGGCATGGGTGACCCTTCCAGGAGTAATTATTATTACTCCCGCCAGCACAGCTCTAGGGGTCATCGGAACACACAAGCCCTTCCACCACGACAAGGTTGTAGTCCATGGGAGGGATATATATATATATATATTAGGTAATCTACCGGCTAAGGTAAGTTTTTGGATGGACACAACTATCAAATAAATATTTTGTAACTCCAAACAAAACCCAATCCAGCAACCTAAACTACATTAGGTCCCTCTTCATCTCTGTGTACTTCTTTCCTCCCTTCATCCAACATCCCTATCCTATTCTTACCCTTTCCTCGCTTGCCCAACATTCTCCCCTCTATTACCTTCTTCAACATTCCACTACCGCTCAATACGCTTTTCATCAATTTTTCCTGCCTCCATAGGATTTCTCTCAACAAACCCCTCTCCTCACCCACCCATCTCCAGTACTTCCACATTTGTTTTCCATCCATCCATATCTTTATATATCCATTTTTATATATATATATATATACACAACACAGTAATCAACCCGAAGGTCGGTTTAGTAGGTGATGGTAGAGCTCACCCATGTACCAAGCCCGACGGCGTGTGAATATTCACACATCAGGGTAGAAGGGCCAGTTCCTTTCCCTGTGCCGGTTATGGTTTCCCAGGAAGATCTGGTGCCCGAAAAATCAACTAGCTTGGGTGGAGCTGCAGGTGTCCAGAGTGCCTTTCCCGGGAATCGAACCCGGGAATCTCCGGTCAGTAGTCCAACGCTCTATCCACTAGACCACCGCTACCCGCATATATATATATATATATATATATATATATATATATATATATATATATATATATATATATTACAAAAAACGCCGCCATTGTGAGGCTGTACTTGAACAAAATTCATACATAATAGTCGCAAAAGACGCGAATATTGGCAAAGAAAAAATACACTTAGTTTTGAATTAGCGGGAATATTAAACCTTAGTAGTGTTTTTTATGTGTGTATTTTTTCATGTATGTGTGTATATCAAATATGCGTGGGTGTACTTTTTGTGAACTCCTGTCAGAGGACTATGGTTTCCTTGGAAGGTCTGCTAGCTCCATCTTGCGTCACTCGAATGAGCGCATCCATTCGCCAAGGGAACGGGGAATCATAAACGCTGACTCCCCACCCAAGACTGTGCCGCCCTCTGATGTGGAAATAATTAAATAAAGGCGATTGAGTGCGCCCAGAAGGTCGAAATAGGCGCATCGGGTTAAATCCAGTTAAGGACGAGGTAAACCGAGGGAGGGAGGGGCATGCACCTGGCACAGGCCTGTTTCTCTTATTTTATTTAGTGTATTCCCGCCCAAACGGCCCACTGGGACTCTTCCCAAACGTTTTGGCATACATGTATTGCTTGGCGATGTGGTGCTGGTGATGAATTTGGTCTCCACAAGTCTCGTTTGACAGAAAAACAACAGCATCCAGTCCGTCGCTTCCTTGACAATCAATCAACGTTGTCTTAATCTCTTTGGTTAAATTCCCGTTATTACAAGGAAAATTCGTCGACCGTCAAGTCATTTGTAAGTCGGCTGGTTATGAATGCTGAATGCGTATTAGCCTTGGATTAAAATTGGCGAATGTGCTAATTGAAGATTGTCGATGTGTATCTTGGTACGAGTGGGCAAAATGGTACATCGAGGGGGTTGGAATAGGGGGTATTTGGGGTAGTTAATGGATATTCTATGTTTTAAAAATATCTGAAAAACTGGTTAAAGGAACCAGCTAACGTGCAACCTTACAGGCGGAGGCGATATTTCTGCATCAATTCCGCTGTTTTCTTTTAAATTTTCGCCGAGATTTCTTCATCAATTCCACTTTTGTTTTATCTGGATTTATATCATTTTTTTTTAATTTTCTCCGAGATATAATTCTTAAGTAGGCCAGTTTGAAAGAAGGAATACGCTTTTTTAAAATCAGTATGGCTATTATTGATCATTTTATATGGGTATAAAATCGCCTAAAAATAATTGGTATGGCAAGTATTTTCAATGTTCGCGATGGAGTTAAACCAGAATTTTTTCAGTAAACTTAAGCACATGTTTTAAAGTATAATCTCTAAATACGTTCCAGAAATAAAACAGGGATATTGTATTTATTCTTAATTGTCGTGGCCAATTCTTAGATAAAATAGGGTTCTCGCATTTCGCAGATGTTCCAACCATCTTTTTGAAGGGATCTTTTGAATTGGAAGTGGTTCTAGTAATTAACATTCGTGGCTAGGATGTACTCTCTTAGTAAATTTCCCAGATCAGTTGTCGGAATATCGATGCCACATTCTATCGCCGCTCTTCAAGGTTTCGAGCGTGGTTAGCCCTTGACGTAGATCGTTCAGATTTGGAGGATGGCATGGCGATTTAGCGCTTTCCCATGACAACCTTGTGTTAGTCCCATTTTAGTTTCCATAACCTTTGGATGCCGTGACAACGCCTTCCCTCCCCTCGCGTGCCCTTAAATGGTTTTTCCTTCTACTAACGATTAATATATTTGCCTTACGCATTTAGAGCCGTTCGTTTTTCTTCTTCAAATGTGTGGAACCTTAAATATTTTGCGTATCTCATGTTCAAGGGTTGAGGAGGTTCCCTGGATCTTCGAGAAATCACACGTTACCCTTAAGTTTTATTCCCAGGGTTATTTTAAAGTCATATTCCACTTGGTTTTAAAGCTTCTGTGTTAGAGAAGTTGGCATCAATCCTGGAGGATGTGGAACTTTGCTTCAAATGTCCTCCGGCGTAAATTTACGAACGGACGCCGGTTGCCTCGGTGATAATACCCTTCATAATCGTCTGACGAACCCTTTCAGCACCCTCTCCCCACTTCCCTTCCCTCCCCTCTCTTCCCTTCCCTCCCCCTAATCATTTAACTATTCCCCTGTGCGATATATGTTTGGAAGTTTCTCTTCATACTATATTTCGCGAGTTTGCGAACTCGCTCGTGGTATTCGCTTGCCGCAAGCCGTCTTGCAGCCTTCTCTTGTTTTCACCTCCGTGAGTGACCTTTTCCTCTTTGTCTTTCCATCATAAGGGAAACTTTCGAGTTGCGATTAACTCTTCGAACGTGGATGTCTTTTTCTCGTGAACCCACGGCCTGTGTTCGGTCACTGAATTGGTTCAGTTCTCTCTCCTGTGCCTCTCTGCCCGCGTAATTCGCAAACGTCTCAAAGACGTCAAAGAAGATGGTCCATTGTCTCAAAGCGTCTTCATGATCCGTAACGGAATATCTCCGTGAGACCGAGCTGAGATGGACATTACATCCAAGTACAGTCATCATCTCAGAGGCCATGCCTTGGATGTCTCAAAGTAGTCTCAAAATGCCACGGACTGCCCTCCTGAAATCAACTCACTCCGTCCGGGATCTGATGTATCCAAGTAGCAAGAAAGCGTCTCTCGGGTGTCTTTAGGCTCTATCACACGCATCCACGGGCCAAGCTTCCTTTCATATCGTATCGACCGATGTCTTGTACTACGATGTCTAAGTTTCGTTCAAACCGTTCGAGAATACGAACGATACATGCTTTATTAGCGGTCCCAGTTTCCCGTTCGGTTTGCATGAAGCTACCAATTGGAAGGGACCGCGGCTTGGAGACGTGGTTGTTGGCAACAAAAGCGAGATTCAACGCGAAATGACTGGAAACATGGCGCAATGGTCATTAGTGTCGCGCAGACTTAATTGGACGCAGTTTTATTGAACCCCCAAGTAGAAGGCGGAATATTCTTTGTTTTACAACAACAATATTGAGAACTGTTGCATGGATTCATTATTCCTTCCGGGCCACCTTCTGTGACTTTCCCGAAGTTACCAAGAACTTGCACTTAATAAGTATGTGGTGAGAGGTGGCTGCGGGGTTAGTCGCTTGCGATTACAATCGAAAGTATTCTCGGACGAAATGCTGTGCGGACACTTGGCTCCCGTGCGTGACAGGGCTCGAGTACCTGAGGAGGATTTCATTTTCAGATTCCTAAAAAATGCGTTGAAATGCATTCAAATTCCCGTATTAACAGCTTTCAACTTTTAGAACTGTGATGCAACTCAAGGGAAAATAATTACTTGGTGAGTCGGCCTTAACCTTTCGTTAAGGTATATTTCAATGCAGGAGCGGATGACGCAAAGTGATAATAGTGATCATAGTGTGAATTGGCGGTTTTTGAGGTTTGATTTATCACTTTATGATTTAGGCGACCTTATAACGTACATTGGAGACATTGAAGAGACCATCCGAACCACCGCCCGCGCGATAGTCTTTTGCAAATCTTTAGGGATGTTACAAAATTTGCGCCTTTCAAGTCATTTTCCCAGAAGTCATAATCGATGACAGACAAAAAAATAAAAGACAAAGTTACCCTTATAAAACGGTATACCGCTTTTGAAAAAATGTGGTGTCCTTTTCTAATGTGAGACTTATGAGTCATCGCAATTGCGGAAAGTGTTTTGAGATCCAGAACTTGGGTTCAACAAAGTATTGATCATGTGTGATCAGGATTTTGGCGAAATCGGAATGTTTGGGCATTGGGATGGATACAAAATGGATAACGGCTGCTTCGGAGGTTGATCCTCATGGCAAAGCGAGGGTCGTAAGGACGAAGTGGTCCCAAATTATAATTTACCCCCATTCTGACGCCAAGTAATGCCCATAGCCCCTGCTTAGCCCTTGGCCACTAACTGGCCCTTGGCTTTGTTGTGACGCGAGCTTCCGCCATAGTGGCCTACGTAGTAGTAGCCCTCAAACTTCTAGCTACCCATTCGATGTGGATTTTAGAGGCAGAGGTTAAAAATTTGACTCAGTTCAGCAAACAGCTAGATCTCTCACCCCATCGGCCATAGTACGAGGAGACAAATCACATTTTGCCCACCTTCGAAATGAGACGAAGTGCGTATTTTGCATTTCGACACCCGCGGAATCTCTTTCTACCTCCATGGTATTCTGCAATCCACCGCTAGGGTGTGTGGCAGGGGTTGATTACACACCAGACTTGCGACTCCAAAATTGTCTTACAAATTAGTTACAATATGTAAATGAATTTATAATTTTATAAATTTAGATAATGATAGTTTTGGGTCAAAAGTAGTCTTGGTGTAATCACCCTCTGCCATACATCCTAGAGGTGGCTTGCGGGGTACTATATAAGTACAAAAAAATAATTACAAGTATATGCAGTACGGTATTGAAGTTAGAACTACTTCCATCCGGATCCGATTTGAGTTTTCAGTAACAAGAAGGACAATAAGCAAAGGTTAAATGAGATAATGATAACAAACTAGGCTACTTAGAGTGAAAAGAGAAAAATAATTTCCCCTCCTAACGAGGCTGGCTACAGTTATTCTGACCGCTTATCATTCGTGGGAAAAATTACGTCTTAAATTTAGCCGATCAACACTTAATTTCTCGGATTTCATTGACATGATTTATTCTACCGTAGTACAATGGGGCTAATAATACAGTTTCACCATCATCGCTAAAGAGACATCCTCACAATTCGTGCAAGAGATTTCAATCTGTAATCCTTCGCTCCGTGAGTGTTTCTCAACCCAGGTCCTCGAATAATTTTGCTACGCCACTCAAGTTTGTCATAACGACGTTTTACAAGCTATCTCCTCTACGCTGCACGCAACTCAATTTGGCAATCAATCCAATATTTCGGCATTCCTAATGCAGTAGGCATTCGGGAGGGATCTACTACTATTTCTAAAATTCGCCCCTACTCATTTTTTAAAGTTAAATTCGAATTACCAAGTGTCGCACCAACGTTGTGTAACATTAATGTCATCTGCTAAAGCTACTTAATCCTCAGGATTGCGGATATCTCTGCATACCACCGCATCGCTGGCAAATGAAATACCTTACTATTAACCACAGAGGTAATGTCGTAATCATAAAGAAGGAATAAAAGAGGTCCGATAACACTCCCCAGGGAAAACCAGAAGTGAATTCTACTGATTAGTATATGTGTTGTATGTATAAATGTATATAATTTCAGTATTAGCCTATTTTGCGTCGCAGAAGGGATTTCATGCCAAATTTTTCGCATTTTAGTATTTACCTGTGACATAGATATATGAATGAAATACAATTTGGCAATCGTCTTGTATGAATAATAACTTTTGTTTACTTCCCAAACAATGAAAAACTACCGTGGCAACGAAGAGTCAAGTTCAACAACATGGCGTCGATTTGACCGTATTTTATGAATTGATTCTGAGGAATGTAGGTAATATTAATAGATAACATAGACATCAATTAGCATAACTTTCGCTGATGATGAGTCAATTTCAATTTGAAAGACATAAAAGGCGATGGAGAGAGTTCAATAGTATGCATGCATCTTCACATAGTCATCATTCCCGAACCTGTTTCGTCAGTTTGAGCGTCCTGGTTTGCACCCTCAGTACATATGGTTTAAATTTACGATCCGGTCTCGCGGCAATCTCAAAATCCGGCCTCGAAGCAATAAAAGTTGAGAATCACGCCCCGCTTTCAGTCCCGACGTCCCGGGGGAGAGGCGTTGGTTCCGCGTGGGTGCATTGAACGGCTACCCCACGTGGGAGGAGGGGAATGGATGGGGAGAGAGAGATCTACGTACCTGTTCGGCCCCTCTCCCCTCCAAAGGGCCCCCGGCGTGAGGCCATGGACAGCAGGGTGGCTTCCGGAGATTTTCCCCGACTTGGGAAAATTCAGAGAGCCCCGGACATCTTCATGCCACCTTCCAGTGCGCTATCACTATCAGCGCGCGGATTTTTGGATGATTCTGCACTGTTGCCATATACGCTTGGAGTTCTTTTTTCTCGTCCTCCGTGATTAAAGTCGCAAACAAAATTTTGACGATATAACATTGCAATTTACTAGAAACGGAAGTTGTAGAATCAAATCTCTGGCGGGCTATTCGGTAAAGAATCGAAATTCATGAGACTGCGGTGACGAAATACTGCCTTAATGACCTCGATTTCGCGTACAAGTCTTTTCTTCCAATGTTTAATGAGAAAACAGGAAACACTAATTCCATCGCGTCTTTTTGGAAGTTTTAGTTCTCAGTCTTTGTAGTGAAACCGCGTTAATTGTTGCCGAAATTCGCCCTTCGTTTGTCATTGTGTACAATGGAAACGCCACAGCCATGAACGCCATTAGTAGGAAAAGCGTGGGATGAAATTGTCCAATGCGATCACCATTATTGTCGTTCATAAATATACATGTACAGGAGAAGAAATCATGATATTCTTCCGCAGTGTTCGTCTAATTCGTTTACGGATCATCACAGGGCAAAATGACCCGTGTTTACGGGGCAGTATTCTCGACCTCCCGCTCGTTGACGCGAGCGTCGGCCCATCCTGTTCTCCATCGCCGGAGAGAAAGGCTTAACCGATAGTGGTGTGGCTTTTTAAAGGATCGATCGCTAATTTTTCAGGGGAGTTTCGTGGTGATGAATATGGCGGTAGACGGTCACAGAAAGAAGAGCCGCAACGTGTTTTTACGACAAAATCGCGTGGAAATAGAGATGTTGGCGCTCCCACCTGATACTCCCGTCGACAGAGGCACCTATTGATGCAACGTGACGCCTTGGTGTGTTCCTTGGGTGCAGGGTGAACTGGTCACGCACATCGAATGCGATTATTGTCGGAGGAGCAGCGCCGCGGTGTTTGGAGTAATTATAGTTTTATCAAAGATTTCAT
The DNA here is from genome assembly GCA_037158775.1 of Hetaerina titia. Lineage (NCBI taxonomy): Eukaryota > Metazoa > Arthropoda > Insecta > Odonata > Calopterygidae > Hetaerina > Hetaerina titia. The sequence goes on from CM073769.1 coordinate 1,126,675, forward strand.
TAATGGTGTTTGTCGAAGTAGTCCAGTGCAAATTTTCTCCTCGTGGATGAAAACCGTATCCAATTCGTCCGCAGCATTGCTAGAATCTCACCGTTGATTTGACTCGCCAAGTTTCGTTCGGCTTTGAAAGTTTTGTTTGGTCATAGCTTAGCAGCACGCCGTCGGTAATGGTGGTCATAAACAAAAACGTTAAAAACCTGCGACAACTAATGGGAATTATTGTTCCCTTGTGAAGATGTTTTCTGGATTCCCTTGAATGTATAAAGTCTAACTGCTAATGTGTGAAGTATTTTTGAATCAATTTTAAAACAAGATCACTTAATTATGAACTGTATATTCTTTTGAACCCCATAATGATAATTACAACGCAATCCTGGTGGGTACAGTAATGCTTCAGAGTAACATTAGCAGTGGCCTATCGGGTGAATCGCCTCGCCTATTAGAATACCTTTAAATACCCTTCGACACCGTGCCTCATTGCCTTTAATAAACCCCTCTTCCGCATACCTTTTACTTTCGACGTGAATATTTTCGATTCCTCCCCATCAACTCGCTTACCCGACGTTCACCATTCCATGCGTTACTTTAGCATCCGATTGCCAATCTGTCAATATGCATAAAACTTTCTCTATGCATAAACTCTTTCAAATTTCTCCCAAAAACAATATCTCCTCTCCTTTCACCATTCTGCTTCGTTCGTTTTCATTTTCGTCCATCTTATTTTCTCCATTCTCCGCCGAAAAAAAGCTTCCGATTTACGCCTATCATCTGAGAACAGAATGCGGTAAAAATATTGCAGTGATCTTTAGAATGGTGCGTAGGATGAACCAGTGGATTGGTTTTTTAGATTGCACAATTTGACATTATATTTTTTTCCCATTACTCGAGTTGCATCTTACCAATGAATATCTTAAATCATTGTGGAGTTCATCAAGAGAGAGTCTTCAATTGGTAGATCGAAAACAGACGTAAGCGCTTGCGAAGCCGAGTGCAGTCGCTACTGAGTTTCTTCTTCTATTTTCTGGGATAAATTGGTTTGTCCATTCGAAAATTGACACGGGAAGGCGGACGTGCATTAAGCCGATTAGGTCTGGAAAGTACGGCCCCGCGCTACTTTCTCGGGCCCAACCCTTTCAAACGCCGGCGAAGTTATTATTTTTTACTACGGCGACTTCGATGGAGACTTGAGAGTTAAACAAATCACAATCAGTTTTGTGTTGTGCTCCCATATCGAAAGGTTCATTGTTCAGTCTAGGGAAGGATTAATTTTGAAAATATCAGCGAAAAATTTCATTGCTGTACTTATGACACTTGCCGTAGAGTTATCGGTGAATGTTCCTCACGGTGCCAATGACGGAGGTCGACTGATTGCACAATGAATTATGTTTGTTCGAGTTTTGAGATTGGCGGGAACCTCCGACGTAATCCACTCGCCCGTCGGGGCGAAACTTCTCTCTTGGCCTTTGCAAGAGTACGTCAAATATATTGAGGAGTAGACAATTATATGCGTGCTCAAGTGGAAATTAATACGAAATCAGTTTTGAAAGTGATTTAGTTTACACTAGCGTTTTGATAATAATTCTTTTTATTGTTAACTGGGTGGCACATAGTTGATTGCAAACCCGTCCATGCTTTCTTTTTTTGACCGTTTTCTTGCTGTAAATTCATATTCTTTTCCTGGGTTATAGATACGTGTGATTATATATTTGCGTTTTTTGTAAAGTTTATTACAATATATACTAGTAGGAAATTTAATTATTTCGGCTTCTTAAAGCAGGAAGAGTTTGCTCTCGTGGAAACTTTATTGATTCTTCAGTGTAGTTGGCAAGATTTGGTTATCCCGCAATGACCCTCTTATGCTGACCTCATTCTTTAATAGACATAGAAAAAGAACATGATGTAGATAAATATAGCATAGGTCCAGGCATACTCGACGATGAAATAGAAAGGGCATTAAAGTAGATGAAAGCAAATAAGGCCGTGGGGGTGGACAACATTCCTGTGGAACTGTTGAAATGTTTAGGAAAATGTGGGAAGAAGACTCTATATGGACTGATTCGTAGTATCTATGAGGAAGGAATCCGGCCGGAAGATTTTGTGAAATCAGTGTTAGTTCCTATTCCGAGAAAGGTAAAGGCTACATCATATGAGGATTACAGAAAAATAAGTTTGATATCCCACGCAGCTAAAGTTATTCTCAGGATCATCAACAAAAGGATAGAGAGTAAGGCAAATGATTACTTAGGGGGTTGTCAGTGTGGGTTTAGGAAGGGGAGAGGTACGCGTGATGCCATTGCAGTAATGAGATCAATAATCGAGAGGAATATAGAATACAATCCGGACGTATTTGCCTGTTTCCTAGATTTCGAAAAAGCGTTTGATAGAGTGAATTGGGAAAAATTAATGCGTGTATTGCAGAAAATAGGAATGGATTGGAGGGACAGGAGACTGATCCGCAACCTGTACATGTCTCAGACTGCTCAGGTGCGAGTGGGGAACGGAGAGTCCGGATGGGCAGTGTTAGGAAGAGGTATAAGGCAGGGTTGCCCATTGTCACCGGTACTGTTCAACGTATATGCGGAGGAAATGATTAAAGAGGCATGGGAAGGACTGGAGGTAGGAATGCAAGTCGGATGGGAATTCGTAAAATCGGTTAGGTCTGCTGATGACCAAGCATCGGTTGCTCAGTCGGCCAAGGGGTTGCAGGCATTGCTGGGTGAATTGGAGGTTCAGTGTGATAGATATGGGATGAGAATCAATACTAATAAAACAAAGGTTAGGCGATTTTCCAGAAAGAAAAAGCCAAGGGGTGCGCTGGGCAAGGAGGGAGTTGATGATGGGGACGTTGAGTAGGGAGGTTAAGACAAGACTCGTAAAAACTCTAATATCTAAAAGTAGATAAAGTAGTACGGCGCGGAAACGTGGTCACTGGAGCAGGAGGATAGACGTAGATTGGAGGCTTTTGAAATGTGGGTGTGGAGAAGAATGGAGAAGGTGAAATGGACCGAAAGGAAAACAAATGAAGTACTGGAGATAGTGGGTGAGGAGAGGGGTTTGTTGAGAGAAATCCTATGGAGGCAGGAATAATGGATGAAAGGCGTATTGAGCGGTAGTGAAATGTTGAAGAAGGTAATAGAGGGGAGAATGTTGGGCAAGCGAGGAAAGGGCAAGAACAGGATAGGGATGTTGGACGGGATGAAGGGAGGAAAGAAGTACACAGAGATGAAGAGGGAGCTGATGTAGATGAGATTGCTGGATTGGGTTTTGTATGGAGTTACAAAATGATTATTTGATAGTTGTGTCCATCCAAAAACCTACCTTAACCGGTAGATTACCTAATAATAATAATGGTATGCTTTCGGGTGAAGCTATATAGCTCTATATATACACATATAATTAAGGTGAATATTGCCCTTATGTTAATATCAGCTTCTTCAGGAGGATGAGATCGGTTTGCCAACTTCTGGTTCATAACACGTTTCCAAGAGTACTGTCGGTCGATTTCAAGTCATAATATTTTTTGGCAAATTTTTTGAGCGTTCTGATTTTCTTCTTAATGCCGTCTGTAAAACTGACTCTGTCCTCTTGGTAGGAATGAAGGTATTTTTGTTTTCTACGTTTTAAGAATAAATATATTAAACACGTCTGGTAGTTATTCCGTTTTCCCAGCCGGCACCCTTGGTTTTGCTTGACATGACTACGAGAAAATATCCAGTGGTGTCCTAAGTATTTTGAAACTACCTTTTTTATCTGCTGAATTAATTACTGCAAACTAATTATTCCTCTCTCTAATGAAAACCTTCTGGCTTGCTCTTCCTCGTGCGGATTTTAATTTCGGGCGAGCGTATAGCTCGATGTGAAATAGGACTCGTTAATAAATTTCCCGAGTTTTTAATTTCTATATATTGACCGTCGTATTTTTTTCGTGGAATTGTTATATTTTTGTCCCCGTGCATCATCGGACTAAATCCTCACCAGTGCATACAAGGGGTTGGTGGTGCACAAGCAGTAATTGCAGAGTTATTGCCCCTGATATCTGCACTTTATTTCCGTAATCAAACTTTTAATTTGTCGTGTTTTCAGAGTATTTACAGAGAATAATTAGGTTGTGTTTCTTTTGGTGGGGAGAGGGAATTTATTGAATTGGAGTGCGACCTTTTGACGTGGTTTCCGAAATGTGAGAATGCATTTACCGGTTTTCAATTGCCCTGTTTTCAGCATTTTATAGGGAGCGGCGGCCATTTGCGACGGGAAGTGTAGTTGGGTGGGCAGTTAACGGTTTCGAGGGGATTACTTGTACAGCGAGAATGGCGGAAAGACCTTTCTTTGCTTGCAATTAGTCCGGCGGAGAAGATGTGCGCCGAGTCACCAACAGTTTAATTCCCGCCCGTCAGACGTTTGGTTTAGTGCCCGCCTCTACTGTATATCCACCGCACTGCGAGTCCCGTGGAGATGTGCCGATGGATTTTTCGATTTATCGTCCCGGTTTGTGTGAACGATTATGCAACACGATGTACATCGATTCGACGGCATCCCCATAACTGTTTTTGTCATTCGTACGAGGGTCATTCAATAAGTAAAGAGACAAATGCACTCAATGTTATAACTATTCAATGAATCTAAAAATGGTACATTTTATGAGGGGTGTCAGACGGCAACCTTGGGTTGACATCTGACCAGCTGTTCGATTATTATACTACCTTGAACAAAAAGTTCCCGGAATAACCACCGTTTGGCGCTCCCATCGTTCCGATTTGAGTTCTGTTTTTTTGTTAAATTGGTACATCTGTTGTTGATATTCCCTTTAAATCTTAGTGTCATAACTTGACATTTGCAAAAGTTACGTAGCCAAGAGTACATCTATCTCTGTGTGTGTTGGCGATGTTTTACAATTGCAGAAATGGATTTAAATTTGCAACAACGAACTTGTATTAAATTTTGCGTAAAAAACGGATTTAGTGGCGCACGGACGTTGGAAATGTTGGAAAAGTGTTTCGGCAACGATTCTCTAAAAAAACGGTCGTTTACCAGTGACACGAGCGGTTCAGAAGTGGTCGTGAGTCAATCGAAGATGATGAACGCAGTGGCAGACCATCGACATCGAAAGTCGGTGAAAAAATTGATAAAGTAAAAGAAATGTTGGTCAATAACCGCAAATTAACCATCAGAGAAATAGCGGAGGACTTGAACATTGCCTATGGATCCGCCCAAGACATTGTGGTTAATGATTTGGGTTTCCGTCGTTGTAGCAGCGAAGTTGGTGCCAAAAGACCTCAATTTCATGCAAAAAAGAGACCGTGTTGACGTCGCAAAAGACATGATTTGCAAGGCTGAATCCGATCCCACATTCATCAAAAGGATCATTACTGGAGACGAGACGTGGGTTTATGAGTACGACTCGCAATCCAGACATCAGGCAAGTGAATGGCGTTCACCAAATGAGCCGAGACCAAAAAAACCATGTCGTTTTCAGTCAAAAAAGAAGGCAATGCTGACGGTTTTCATGGATTACAACGGTGTAGTGCATCATGAATTTTTGCCAGAAGGCCAGACAGTAAACAAAGAGTATTATTTGGGCGTTTGCGTGAAGCAATTCGCCGAAAGAGACCAGAAATGTGGGCAGAAAACTCGTGGATTTTGCACCATGATAACGCACCGTCGCACAGTGCTATCATTATTCGTAATTTTTTGACGAAAAATGCAACAAATACCATCCAACAGCCACCGAATTCACCTGATTTGGCTCCCTGTGACTTCTTTCTGTTCAATCGAGTTAAAAAACCATTACGGGGAACGCGTTTTAGCAGCCGAGAGGAAGTAATGGAAAAATCGCAGGAAGCACTGATGGACATAAGGAAAACCGAATATAAAAAATGTTTCGAGGATTGGATCAAGCGCTGGAAAAAGTGTGTTGCAGTCAATGGGGATTACTTTGAAGGGGACAATATAGATTTAGATGAATAAACTTGTATTTTTAATTTTCTGAATACATTCCGGGAACTTTTTGATCAAGGTAGTATGTCAACATAGCCTCAGTATCTTCAGTTCACAGTGACAAGTCCACTGGAGGAATGCAGGTGGAGAGATGCCGTGTTTCCACTCCATACTCTTATTATTTTGTTCAAAGGATCGCACTATTGGATCCAGACTTCGTCGCAAGCCAATATTCTTTCAAAAGTCTTCTTTGATTGTCAGAAAGTTTCTTTGCCGGCCCCGGTGGCGGTGGGTCAACGTCCTCGTCTGCTAACACAAATGTCATGGGTTGGAATTTTCACCTTGGTTGATCATCTAGGGCTTGGGTGTCTGTAACTGTGTCCGTTGTTATATTATCATCGTTAATAGTCAGCTGTAAAGGCCAAAAAGTACTGTTTTCAGGAAAATGCTGGATAGAAAAAATAAAAAAAGTCTCCTTCAATCGAGGTTCGTTGACTAATCGTAAGTCTAGATTCTCTGTAGGCAGTAAGCTGCCTGGGTTATACTCCCTTGTGTATGTGGGAATATGTGGTGGAATATTACCCAATAAAATAACGGTCGACTAAAACACCCACCACAATTGACCACATCCTAATCCAAGTGGTATTAAAACGTTTATCTTCGGTCCGTAGTTCCTGTTTATTCTCTTATGATTTTGTGGAAAAAATAACATTTGGAACCTAAAATCAATTCTTTGGTTGATCGCTATTATTTCATTTTAACTATCTGTTTGTTCTTCTGTAATACAAATGAGGTTAGTTATTGCATTTTTAAACATCATCGCGGAAAATAAATGCTTCCAATTTATGCAAAGAGATTCAAGTGGCCATTCGTGATATGAATGGGTAATGGACGCACTCGGAAAATTAACTCTCGTTTGCAAGAAATTTTGGCGTCCTTAGCGCGGCCTTAAGAGCCTCTGCTTCCGCGATTTCCTGTGTGCTTTGGCGGAAGAAGTTTGCGGATAGTCTACTATTCACAGAAGGACCGTGCATGAGTGAACTCTTGTTATTATCACCCATCGTTATGCCTTTTCAAACAACCAATATCCTTCCTTTGATCCCCGAAAACCCTTCTTCCTTAAATAAGTAATCCCCACCCACTCCATTCGTATTCAAGCATAGATTACATTGACCCTTGGGGCAACCTGAGTACACGTAAAATGAGAATAGTTTAGATTTAACCCCTAGATTGCGATTTATCTGCAAGGGTCTCAAGTACACATGATTTGATCATTTCAGTTTATTTCACTTGACGGTAATTATTTGATTAATTATAAGCAAACAAACAAATATTATATCCATGGCAACAGTGCTTTCTTCACAGCATTCCGGATTAGAGCTTTGGGTTACCGAAATTAATTAATTCATATTGTATATAATTTCAAATCGAAGAGATTGTTCCATATTCATACAAGATGGGATATTGTTCATGTTTGTTAATGTTACCAACCAAATCGATCCGGTTGCTTCATTTTTCGTGTTGGCGATGGGATAGCATATTTCTGTTTACGAGTTTATCGATAACCATCCATACGCACAATGCAAACTTAAGCAGTTTAAGTATACGCAGACAGACTTGTGTGTGAATATATACATATATATAATATAATATATATATATATATATATATATATATATATATATATATATATATATATATATATATATATAACCATAAACACAGTAATCAACCCGAAGGTCGGTTTGGTAGGTGATGGTAGAGTTCACCCATGTACTAAGCCCTATACGGCGTGTGAAATTCACACATCAGGGTAGGGGGGCCAGCTCCTTTCCAGGTTATGGTTTTCCAGGAAAATCAGGTACCCGAAAAATCAAACAGCTTGGGCACCCAGAGAGGCTTTCCCGGGAGTCGAATCCGCGCCCTCGGGTCAGCGGTACACGCTCTACTCCCTGGACTACCGCGACCCACGTGCATGTATATATATGCGTATGTTTATGTGTATATACATATATATGCACACATATTTATATTTATTTGTTTGTTTTGCAATGGTTGGTCGCGGTAATCCAGGGGGTAGAGCGTTGGACTACTGACGGGAGGGTCCCGGGTTCGATTCCCGAGCAAGGCACTCTGGGCACCTGCAGCTCCACCCAAGCTAGTTGATTTTTCGGGTACCAGATCTTCCGACACAGGGAAAGGAACTGGCCCCCTTACCCTGATGTGTGAATATTCACACGCCGTCGGGCTTAGTACTGGGTGAACTCTACCATCACCTACTAAACCGACCTTCGGGTTGATTACTGTGTTTATGGTTTTGCAGTGGATGTATATGGAGGGAAGAACAAGCTGGAAGTTGATTTGATCCATTTTCAAATGTGTGTGTCTGTATATTTTATCTATGTATATTATATATATATATATATATATATATATTATATAAATCATTGGTTGTTTTACCTATTCGGAAACTTTTCTGAAAAAGTATCCTTTGCACAGTGGTTCGTCTCTGTTCACACGCCCCTTCATGACCCCCTGCGAAGGACATCCTCCGCCAGCCTAATCTGTTGTCATTACCCTGCCCGCCTTCCGAGGCCTCTTGCACACAGCGATTATGGATGGCTATGTCTCGAGGAGCTTCATTGGATTCTGTGACGTCAGCTTTATCATACGACTTCCAATTACTCAGCACTCCGATTCAGCTGGATCCATGTTGGATTAAATTTCCATTAACCTTTTTTTTAATATTTGTCTATTTAATAATTCTACGCTTCGTTGTGTTCGCGAATAGGTTTTCAATAAATCAATCAGCAGAAATTTTATTTGACCACACGCAGCAAAACCTCAAAATCTGATCGCTATGTAAACAACCCTTGACAACCGCCAATTCTCACCGCATCACGTTGTGAAAACAAGCGCCGATACACATACTAGTCTTGCATTCGTGTCTGTGTGTGTGTTCGCGTGCGTGTGAAAGAGATGTGTGGCGTCATCGACGACCAATAAATTCATGAGCTCGCATTTAGAAGCCTCCAGGGCACTCTGCTACTCGATATATTTTTTCGTGGAAAAAAATTATAAACTTTATTGGCAATGGATATAGTTTCTTGGTATCAAATAATTGTAATTTCCTTCAGGCGGCACCCAAATCTGTTTATCTTATCCTAGGAATAGAAGCATAATCCCATTCGTTCATTTGTCTCCCTTCGTAGCGTGTGAATTGCTTCCGTTGTGGTTGCGACAAGGGACTAGAAGCGAAATCGGAATTTGGAAGCGAACGTGGCCGGTGGAGATTATAACCTAGGCTAAATAAGACAAATATTTTGGTAAGATCGGAAGGAGAAACAGGACGGTGTTGTTTCGAAGCTAAATTTTTCGGTGCAAATGTGTGTCGTATGTTTTTGTGAGAGTAATTTGATTTTGTCGAAAGTAATGGTCGCAAATTAACCCATCCGTTTCCTCCGATTATCCCAGTGTGTCTCGGTCCCTGAGATAATTTGCGATCAATATTTTTGCGTTGGGAGTTACTTCATTCTCGGCAAGTTCTATTTACAAACACCAATGTGATGTCTACTGCTGTGGTCACGAATTGTGAGAGAGAGAGAATTCCGAGTGTACTTATATGTTCTGCAGTCAATTTCCCATATTACTTCCTCTCGTTGTCTCGGCCACCACTTCAATATTGTGGTGATTATTCCCTCCGTGCTACTCTTCAACTATCCCTACCATTCGTGCCTATCTAAGTAGTTTGTGTCTAAGTATCGTCTGCATTCTCCCAGCCCTGCCTATCAATTAAAATTTGACGGCTTCTGTTCGTTCTTGACTATTTCTCACGTAAAGGGAACTTTCTTTTCTTTACCTTTTTGTTTATTTAGAAAATCGTCTTCTGAGTCTTCTTCATTTCGCCGAAAATGGTGTTTATGCCATCGAAATATAAAAAAAATCGTGACTCCTTTTTTGGTGTTTTATACCGTAAGCACATCCAGCACAATAATTATATTCACATTCGTGAACATTTTTTGTGAATTTATATTTATATAATATATATATATATATATATATACAATATATGTGTGTGTTAAATATATATATATATATATATATATTACACTTGTCTCACGGATGTCAATATTTTATACACCAAGATAGTATTACCCAACAAAAACACAGAAAAGAAACTCATGCATATTCCGAATTTTCGGGGGCGATACCACCTTTCTCAAGGGAAAGTCTCCTCCTGAAGGGAAGTGCTCCTCAGTTCCGTCTCTCCCTTGAGAAAGGTTGGTGTACATATAGTATATATATATATATATATATATATATATTATATATGTACACCACATACTATATATATATGTAGTATACTATATGTACTCTTATACAAATCGTATAAGAGTATGTTTTTGTGTGTGTGTAAATATATATCATATTTCTGTAAATAAATAAATAAATAAATAAATATATATATATATATATATATATATATATATATATATATATATATATATATATATATATATATATATATATATAGATAACACACACGTGCACACGTACTCTTATACGATTTGTGTTTGTAAGGGAGGAGAAATAAGGGTTTTGGGTTTGAGGGCGATTTTATTCGGGTGGTCATCTTTTCGTCACCCCATCCGGCCAACGGACGCAATTCGTTCCGCAAGAAGGCCTTTCGCCATGTTACGAAATGCCGTTAATGTTACGCATAATGGCCATGGGAAAGGTTTTGTTATCCGTCCGCGGGTTCGTGTGGGAGGGGTTTCGAGGATATTTGTGGAGGCTTTGGATTCCGTCGAACGGAAGGAGGGGCAAGCAGGAATTAGCTTGGATGGATGGACGGGTCCCCTGCTGCAGCCTAGACTCACATATCTCCGTGTGTAGAGTTAGTTCCCTTTGGATAAATCAGTCTTCTTGGCCCTTGGACATAAAGGGTTATCTCGACGGTTTATGGACTGTCTTCTCTGTCAAATGACAGCCGAGCGATCTTCTCAAAGCTTAATTATGGTTGATCGACTCATTATTATTAATTAAATCAATAAATTCAATTTGATAGGTGCTACAATATCTTAAAGTTTTCGCGTCGTTGACTGAATAAAGACTTTTGCAAATGTTAATGGGGAAATTAGAGATTAACCTAAAATAATCTCTAAATTTAAATATTATTATAAATATTTTCGCTCCAAAGTTAAAAAGAAAGGTAATGCGCAAACAAATATCAGATATCGCGTACTTACTTGTACACAGAGCAGAAGAACACAAAACAGTAAAACATCATCTAAGGTCTACACCAAACGATATTTCGCCAGCAAGGCACATGTCGTCTCCATTTGGGCGGAATATCCCGAAGCTTGGTGTTATCGTGCGACTTTTTTATTTTTTTCACCTCGGATTATTTTTTATGTATTTTTCCCAGTTCTAATTGTTCTTATCTGCGAATTTCTTGCGGTGAGAATGGAGGGAATATCGGTTTTTTATTCGGTTGAGACGCGTTCGAGAAAACGTTATTTTTTTTATTTACGCTATTACTCGCTCGCCTAGCGAAGAATTCCAAGCGTAGTGATTGGTGCGAGGACCTTTCATCGCGATGGGCATTCGCTGTTCAGTCCACCGAATGACGGTCTATTCACTCCTGCCCTACGCTTGCGTTCACTCGAGATGGTCCATTTTGTGCGCAGGATTGATCCATGTTCGGAATTCGGTCCGAAATCGTCCTGAGTTATGTGCCCGTGGGCTCATGCATGTGTATTAAATAACGTGTGGCACTCAGCTGCTACTGGAGAGAGAAGAGGCTTCGAGAAGACGAGGGCAAATGGCCGGCAGGGGTGCCAACGGAGAATAAGCCGTAAGTATCACTCAAAGGAGCCACATTTTCATTCATTTCTCAAGTCGAGGTGTGGATATTGTATCATGCGATAGAAAGTTATATCGATGTATGTCGATACTTTGCTCATGTCGTCTAGGTAGATATATGGATAAGATCAATTTACCGATGTATCGAAATTCGATAATTATATCGTAGATATCATCGATATCGACGTACACTTGACACTAAGATACATCTACATAAATACCCTGCGAGCCACCAAAAAGGTGTGTGGAAGGGGGTGAAGCACCAGGAGGAAAGGGTAAGGGATGAGAGGGTTGGGGTTTATTATAAATAGGTATGGGAAGGAAATATATATATATATACATAAACAATAAACACGGTAATCAACCCGAATGTCAGTTTAGTAGATGATGATAGAGCTCACCCATGTACTAAGCCCGACGACATGTGAATATTCACACATCAAGGTAGGGAGGCATAAAAATATAAATATATATATTATTAGGTAATCTACCGGTTACGGTAGGTTATTGGATGGACACAAATATCAAATAAATATTTTGTAACTCCAAACAAAACCCAATCCAGCCACCTAATCTACATTAGGTCCCTCTTCATCTCGGTGTACTTCTTTCCTCCCTTCATCCCGTCCAACATCCCTATCCTGTTCCTGCCTTTTCCTAGTTTGACCAACATTCTCCCCTCTATTACCTTCTTTAACATGCCACCACCGCTCAATATGCCTTTCATCCATCTTTCCTGCCTCCATAGGATTTCTCTCAATAAACCCCTCTCCTCACCCACCATCCCCAGTACTTCCTCATTTATTTTCGGGCCATTTCAGCTTCTCCATTCTTCTCCACACCAACATTTCAAAAGCCTCCAATCTACGTCTATCCTCCTGCTTCAGCGACCACGTTTCCGCGCCGTAAATAGCTACGCTCCATATCAGAGTTTTTACAAGTCTTGTCTTAACATCCCTACTCAACGTCCCCGTCATCAACTCCCTCCTCCTTGAGAGAGCCTCTTTACCTAGCACACTTTTTCTCCTTACGTCCCTACTACTTTGACCGTGTTGGTCCAGAACACTTCCGAGATACGTAAACTTTTCTACCTGCTCTTATTTTTCCCCCTCCTATTTTAATGTTTAGCTGGGCCTTCTACTTCCTGGAAATATACATATATATATATATATATATATATATATATATTATATCCCTCCCATGGACTACAACCTTGTCGTGGTGGAAGGACTTGTGTGTTCCGATGACCCCTAGAGCTGTGCTGGCGGGAGTAATAATAATTACTCCTGGAAGGGTCACCCATGCCAGATTGGTCGAAGGTTAGGAGCCAGACGAAAGGTGCCCACGCAGCGTCTGTTCCTCAGTGAGGCGGCTGCAATGGCGTCTGACCCCAGTGGGGCGGCCATTAAGTGATGGTGTCACGTTAGAAACACTATTGAGGAAGGTAACGGGAAACCACCTCAATTATGATTCCCAAGAATGTAATGATGGGCACTATAGATAATATGAGCCCTGGCAACTACGGGACTCGGCCCAAGAGGCCGTGTGTCGTGCCCGGCAGCGGGAGAGGCAAGGCTTCCGCGGTCGTCATCCCACTAAACCCTTGCAGGGAAGATATAACAGCAGCAGGACAGAAGGCGCAGAAGAAGACGAAAATAGTTAGAATAGGAACCTGGAACGTCAGGACAATGTTGAGGAGAGGTAAACTAGAAAATATTAAGGGAGAGATGGAAAGAGGTAATATAGATGTTTTAGGTCTCTGCGAGGTGAGATGGAAGGATAGCGGGGATTACTGGAGTGACAATTATAGAGTGATATACAGCGGCGGGGACGAGAGCCAACGAGGGGTTGCCGTAATATTAAATAAAGGGGTAGGAAGAAGCGTAGTCAACATAGCAAGCAACTGACAGAATTTTACTCGTAGAGATTAAAGCAGAGCCGACGAACTTGGTCATTGTTCAGGTATACATGCCACCGAGCAAACACAAGGAGGAAGAAGTCGATAGGATGTACGATGAGTTAGAGGATATCATCGCGAGTGTTCATGCAGGGAAACATTTGATAGTGATGGGGGATTGGAATGCGACGGTAGGCTAAGGAAGAGATAGTGGTGAGGTGGGGGACTATGGTTTAGGCACGAGGAATGAACGCAGGGAGAAAGCAATTGAGTTCTGCAGGAGACAGGGGTTAGTCATCACCAACACATGGTTTAGACACCACAAAAGGCGTAGGTATACATGGAAAATGCCAGGTGACTCAGAAAGGTATCAGTTAGATTAGATTATGGTTAGGCACAGGTTTAGAAACAGTGTGATAAATTCGCACAGTTTCCCAGGAGCGGATGCGGACCCTGACCACAATTTAGTTGTCAGGAAATGTAACGTTCGTTTCAAGAAGATAAGGCAAGGGCGGTGGGTTAGGAAATGGAATTTAGAAGCATTAAATGGATTGACGAGGAAGGAGTGTCAGCAGGCTGTAGAGAAAATGATGGATGACGGTAAAGAACTGAGTACTATCGAAGAAAAATGGGAAGGTATCAAGAAAGGGATATTGGAAGCCGCTAAAGACCCTATAGGAACCGTTAACGGGAAAAGGATAAGGAAACCATGGGAAACGGATGAGATGATTGTAAAGATGGACGAGAGAAGAAGATGGAAAAATGTAAACACAGAGTTAGGCAAAATGAAGTACAAAGAGTTAAACAATAAATTGAGAAGGGCCACAAATAAAGCAAAAGAAGAATGGTGGAAAACGCAATGCGAGGATATGGAAAGTTTACAGAAGAAGGGTGAAATTGGTGCTCTATACAGCAAGGTTAAGTTACTATCGGGAAGTAAGAAGGCAAGATCTGTGCTAACAGTTAAAGATAAGCGGGGTAATATAATAGTTGAACCAGGAAAAATCCAAGAGAGATGGAAGGAATATATAGAAACACTCTATGATAAAGAACTTAGGCCGACAAGGTTAGACATAGAAAAGGAACATGACATAGAAGAAGATAGCTTAGGTCCAGGCATACTCGACGATGAAATAGAAAGGACATTAAAGGAGATGAAAGCAAATAAGGCCGTGGGGGTGGACAACATTCCGGTAGAACTGTTGAAATGGTTAGGAATAGGTGGGAAGAAGGCCATATATGGACTGATTCGTAGTATCCATGAGGAAGGAATCTGGCCGGAAGATTTTGTGAGATCGGTGTTAGTTCCGATTCCAAGAAAGGCAAAGGCTACGTCATGTGAGGATTACAGAACAATAATTTTGATATCCCACGCAGCTAAAGTTATTCTCAGGGTCATCAACAAAAGGATATAGAGTAAGGCAAATGATTACTTAGGGGATAATCAGTTTGGGTTTAGGAAAGGAAGAGGTACGCGTGATGCCATCGCAGTAATGAGATCACTAATTGAGAGGAATATAGAATACAATCAGGAGGTTTTTGCCTGTTTTGTAGATTTCAAAAAAGTGTTTGATAGAGTGAATTGGGAAAAATTAATGCGTGTATTGCAGAGAATAGGAATAGATTGGAGGGACAGGAGACTGATCCGCAACCTGTACATGTCTCAGACTGCTCAGGTGCGAGTGGGGAACGGAGAGTCCGGATGGGCAGTGTTAGGAAGAGGGGTAAGGCATGGTTGCCCATTGTCACCGGTGCTGTTCAACGTATATGTAGAGGAAATGTTTAAAGAGTCATGGGAAAAACTGGAGTTAGGAATGAAAGTCGTAAGAGAATTCATAAAATCGGTTAGGTTTGCTGATGACCAAGCGTTAGTTGCTCAGTCAGCCAAGGGGTTGCAAGCATTGCTGAGTGAAATTTCAAGAAACTGTAACAGTAACTTTAACGGAGTCACCTGCTATGTGTGCATTATAATGCAACCATTTCAGAGAGTAAAAATCATTCGCTTTGACCGGGATTCGAACCCGGATCCCTCGATATCCGACCGAGTGCTTTAAAAAATTTCAGAGTGTAAGAGGACGTCTCGGTAGCTTAAGTGGTTAAAGCACTCGACCGGATTTCGAGGGATCCGGGGTAGCATTATAATGCACACATAGCGGGTGACTCCGTTAAAGTTACTGTTACAGTTTCTTGAAATTTGTCTAAGGTATGAACAGCCTAAGTGTTTGAAATTGGCTTTATTAACATCGTGGACTGTGGCGCGTCGCTCACGACTACGAATGCCTGTGACATTGTATGTACGGTATTTCGTCATAACATCTTTTTCCTTTAAAGCCCCCAAAATTTCAGAGTGTAAGAGGACGTCTCGGTAGCTTAAGTGGTTTTTCCAAAACTTCCTCTCGGCTGCTAAAACGCGTTCCCCGTAATGGTTTTTTTAAACTCGATTGAACAGAAAGAAGTCACAGGGAGCCAAATCAGGTGAATTCGGTGGCTGTTGGATGGTATTTGTTGCATTTTTCGTCAAAAAATTACGAATAATGATAGCACTGTGCGACGGTCTCGACGCACTGTGCGACGATTTCTGGTCTCTTTCGGCGAATTACTTCACGCAAACGTCTCATAACGCCCAAATAATACTCTTTGTTTACTGTCTGGCCTTCTGGCAAAAATTCATGATGCACTACACCGTTGTAATCCATGAAAACCGTCAGCATTGCCTTCTTTTTTGACTGAAAACGACGTGGTTTTTTTGGTCTCGGCTCATTTGGTGAACGCCATTCACTTGCCTGATGTCTGGATTGCGTGTCGTACTCATAAACCCACGTCTCGTCTCCAGTAATGATCCTTTTGATGAATGTGGGATCGGATTCAGCCTCGCAAATCATGTCTTTTGCGACGTCAACACGGTCTCTTTTTTGCATGAAATTGAGGTCTTTTGGCACCAACTTCGCTGCTACACGACGGAAACCCAAATCATTAACCACAATGTCTTGGGCGGATCCATAGGCAATGTTCAAGTCCTCCGCTATTTCTCTGATGGTTAATTTGCGGTTATTGACCAACATTTCTTTTACTTTATCAATTTTTTCACCGACTTTCGATGTCGATGGTCTGCCACTGCGTTCATCATCTTCGATTGACTCACGACCACTTCTGAACCACTCGTGTCACTGGTAAACGACCGTTTTTTTAGAGAATCGTTGGCGAAACACTTTTCCAACATTTCCAACGTCCGTGCGCCACTAAATCCGTTTTTTACGCAAAATTTAATACAAGTTCGTTGTTGCAAATTTAAATCCATTTCTGCAATTGTAAAAAATCGCCAACACACACAGAGATAGATATACTCTTGGCTACGTAACTTTTGCAAATGTCAAGTTGTGACACTAAGATTTAAAGGGAATATCAACAACAGATGTACCAATTTAACAAAAAAACAGAACTCAAATCGGAACGATGGGAGCGCCACACGGTGGTTATTCCGGGAACTTTTTGATCAAGGTAGTATATATATATATATATATATATATATATATATATATATATATATATATATATAAACTTGGAAAAGACGCTCTCCGGCGACGCACAAACACACAAACACTAACACAAAAAACACCACACACATAGAAACATAAAAGAAGGACACTTACATTGGATATTTACGTTTCGACGGCACGGCCGTCGTCATTTCTGATGACGACGGCCGTGCCGTCGAAACGTAAATATCCAATGTAAGTGTCCTTCTTTTATGTTTCTATGTGTGTGGTGTTTTTTGTGTTAGTATATATATATATATATATATATATATATATATATATATATATAACCATAAACACAGTAATCAACCCGAAGGTCGGTTTAGTAGGTGATGGTAGAGCTCACCCGTGTACCAAGCCCAACGGCGTGTGAATATTCACACATCAGGGTAGGGGGGCCAGTTCCTTTCCCTGTACCGGTTATGGTTTCCCAGGAAGATTTATATATATATATATATATATATATATATATATATATATATATATATATATATATATATATATATATATATAGATAGATGATTTCTTCGAAGTAACACGGAAGTGTTGAATAAAAAACTTAGACAGTAACACACAGCACGAGAACACATAAAAAGCACACTCACAATAATATCTTGATAATTTCGACGGACTCGAGCTCCATCTTCTTCGGAAGATAAGATATGACTGAGTCATATCTTATCTTCCCAAGAATACGGAGCTCGAGTCCGTCGAAATTATCAAGATATTATTGTGAGTGTGCTTTTTATGTGTTCTCGTGCTGTGTGTTACTGTCTAAGTTTTATATGTATACTATATATATATATATATATATATATATATATATATATATATATATATATATATATATATATATATATATATATATATATATATAATATCTCCACGCGCAGTCCCTAACCTGTACATTAATACTTATTGTAATGAACTGACTCCTGGAAGATTGCGACTACAAGCATTCTGGTCTCTTATCGTCCTAGGAAAAAATGACATTTTAAACCTGTCAGTCTTGCAGTCTATCTCTCTAGTCTTATGTTCGTGATTTCTCCGACCGTAATACGTTGGGATTCGTTTTATATTCTCGATGTCTTTGGAAAAGGGCCGATCTATAAATGTTTTTAATAAGTTTAATGTATATTGTAAACGCCGCTGCGTGAGTGAATCCCAACCTAATTTGTCTAGAAAAGTAGATACGCTGCTGCGTTGGCCGTAACAATGTTTGACAAATCTAGCCCCCCTCCGTTGAACTCGATCTGATTCCGAAATATCATCGATAATACGAGTATAAATTCGGCACACCTCATAGTTGATACTTAATAAGAATCGAGATATAACCGAGATGGTCGACATCAATCGATTTACCCGAAAAATACCTCCATGCCGTTCTGTTGTTGCCGCCTGTTTATTAATTTTATATCGAGGTTAGATACAATAATGTGAATATCTCACAGTTCCTTGAGTTTGCCTGAGACAGCTGGATATTTGTTTTGTTGCGACATATGATCTCTCTTTTCCTTTAAAGGAATTCATTCACGCCCCATCCAATTGCATTCGCCAACTCCGTGGAATTGAAACGTCCCTCCGAAAATGCCACTCGTTCGCCTACAGCGTATTCCCAAGATACGTCCTGTTGCCTCCGGATCTCTCCATTCCCACATATTTCCACGCGCTGTCGTTCCCGATCACCTGCATGCTGTAATTCATCCTTGGCCTTCCTCTCTGGGAACCCTTTCACCGCCGTCTTGGGCAGGCGGGCGGGCATTGTGCCTCGAAGCGTTTACCGCCCCGTTAGCACTCAGTTCCCTACTTCTCGTGACAGTCTTATGGGCTCTTTCTCTCTTAATGGCGGTTCAACGCGATATTTATTTCAATTTTGAAAGTCGGAACTCAATTCAACATATTTTTATTATTATTGTGTTAGTCTACCATTTAAGGTCGTTTTTGGATGCACACAGACTGATCATCCTCATTATTCCCAGATCCTTCCAAAAAGACAAAACGTGACACCCCACACTAAAATAAGCTGAACTCAAAAATCGCCGAATTCCTTCCTTCCAACATTCTCCTCTCTTGTATATCAAAGTCTTCAACATCGCCCCTGTCGATCAATCTGCTTTTCATCCATTTTCCTACCACCTTCTGATTTCTCCGAACAACCCCCTCTCCTAATCCACCACATCTAACACTTCCTTTCGGCTCACTTCACCCTCTCCATCCTTCTGCATGTCCTTTTACACCCACATTTCAAAAGCCTCCAACCTACAGCTATCATCCTGCTTCAACGACCATGGTTCCAAACCGTACAAACGCCACGCTCCATATTTATTTATTTAAGAATTTATCGTTGCAATTAGGCGATTGTCCTGGTGGCAACGGTCAAGTCTGGTCAGCTTTCACTCATGATATCTACATCTATATAATACATCATCTTACAACACATAATAATAATATCTTAAATGACATGGACGTACATGCATCACAAGAAGAACAGATAGAAAAAAGCTCTTGTATACAATGACACTTAAAGGATTACCAACTACATTATTACATTTACCACACCACCCGTGGGCTAGGTTTACACCATTCGAGAGCATACTACGCACCCTCCATCGCCGCTCTCATCATCACGCACTCTTCAATTTCATGTACCGTTCAAAATCGCCTCCCGTTAACGCATCATTCACTTTTTCAAATACAACTCCTCATGCCATCCACATCACATTCAAACAATATTTTAACAGTTACAATAGTATAAAAATCACAGATCAATGAAGTTTATCACCCATCGGCTGCTTTACACGTATTCTTAAAACTCCTAAAATTGGATATGGAAAGGGCTCAAACGGACCTCCAGGCAGCTGGTTCTATTCAACAATAGTCCTGGTTAAAAAAGAATATTTTTTCTTATTTGTTTTTTGCGTTCTTATTTTTATTTTAAAACTGTGATCGTTTTTTCCCTTAAAGTATGGTTTTACTATCTCTCTCCATAAATCTTCCCACGCTTCGTCATTTTTAAAAATTCTGTTCATCACGCCTAACCTACTCCTTTTTCTTCTATTTTTAAAACTATCCCATTTCAGAATAGCCAACATATCCGTGACACTCTCTGCTCTTTTGTACTTTCCGAGTACATGCATATCTCTCTGCCGAGCCATATCAAAGTTTTAACGGGTCTTTTCTTGACGTCCTTGCTCAACGTCCCTGTCATCAGTTCCATCCTCCTTGTGAAACTTAATTTACATACTCCTAGCGGTGTTGCGCTCAGGTAAAAAAAAATGGATTTTAACTCGGAGTGGATTTTCCTATAGAATCCCATGCATAGTCGAGTTCAAGCTTAGCACGCTTTGCACACCGAAAGTTATTTCCTTTTATTCCAAATATTATTATTGCATGAAACCTATTGCAATTTGACAAATAAGGACAATATTAACGCTAGAATGGCTGCAAAAATGCAGTCCTTTATGTAAGCCAGTGGTTTCACGACTCACAGGGTGTCTGGACCGTGGGTCGTGGAAGGTCGTCCAGGGGTCGCCGATGGAGGGTGAGGAATAAAGAGAACTAAACTTCATAATTTTTTTCTAGGCGGCCACTCATTCGGGAAAAATCATAAAAAAATCGATGATTACTCAGTCGCTTCAATTGAATTAAAATTAGCGTAAAAATGGTTAAAATTGTGCAAAAAGGTTGGGAATTTGATATGCACATCGTGAATGTCGTATCATGTGAGAATCGGAAAATTCGCAACTGTGTGTCGTGCAGGCCCTGGCCAGGAGCGACTGTCGAGTTGAGTGCAGTAACGAGCGCTGCAACTGTGTGATCACACACTAAAAAGAAGTATTTAATCATTTCCCAAATTTTGGGATCCGAATCGATGATAACGTGATGTTTTTTGTATTCATTTCATGGAAATGAACGGTATTTCCGTCCAGCCACAATACCGGTTCGCCATAGGGAAGTTCGCTTCGTGTGCTTCCGACATTTTTCAATCCACTTCCTTTCTTCGCTAATGGTCCCAAGAGCTTTCAAAATGTTGATTGAAAGAACCCAAATGATATCACGTAACGAGGGTCAGCTAGGATGCAGACAACCTTTCAGAGATATTCCTCCCCCACGTCCTGCTAAGTGCTTACTCCCAGTCGCCCACAGGAGGAAATCCAGTCCAGCTGCGCCTACCTCACTCTGCTCCCCCACTCTGCTTCCATTTTGGTTACGATGGCTGCGGCGTGATTTTTCTTCACCCCCCCATTGTTTAGATGCTTTCTTTTCATCTGACGATCGCGGTCCGTTCTGCTTTTTAATTCACGTAGGAGAGCTGTTTTTTGGGGGGGGATGTTATAAAAAGGAATTTTGAGCTTGATTGGTGGTAAAACTGGTCGTGTGTGCAGAGAGGTGCCCGGTTCAAAATTCTGACTATTACTGACGCGGCATGGATTAATTAATACACTCATATTTCCGGCGATAGTGTCTCTGGTTTTGTTACTATCCTTTGATATTTCGTCTTATCTAAGTAATTAAATGAACCATACTTGAAAATTCTCTGGAGAATTCTTGGGAGAGTTTCAACCGGGAGTCATAAGGATGCAAATTTGGAGAAGAATTTTGAGTCAATAGGTTGTACGGAGGGGAACACTAACGGGGAAGGTTAAGGAAATTTTATGGGGTTAAGTTGTGAGGTGAAATCTACAGAAAGCGGAAGAATTGGGTGTAGGGGACATTGAGAGGTAGACGAGGATTCTGACGGCCGTGATGGAGTTGAGAATATACGGAAACCAAAGATATGATAAGAAGACGGAAGAATCTCGTAAGGAGAAGAAAGGGAGAAGCAAACCCTCTTCAGACGGCTTTAAGATAGCAGGTAAGGTGTAAGGAAAACTGAAGGAGGAAATGATGCAAGCTATACAGGAGGAATAAAAAGAGACGTTTCAGGCGTGATATGGTGGAATAACATGATTAATTAAAATTAGCTATTTTCCACAAAAATAAAATTTATTAATACGACCGGTTTCGATGCAACTACATCATCTTCTGGTCCCAGTCATATACTCGTTGTCTAATTATATATGCTGAAAAGCAAGTAAGGGGAGGGTAGTGGAAAAAAAGGGGGGGAAAGAGAAAGGGAGAAGGAACGTGGGCAACATGGGTGACAATGTGATGTACTCATTTATTGAGTAATACAATGTGATGTCTCGTTGAGGGTGGACTCTCAGTGCGGCGCCAAGCTCCTAGGGCCATGGAGAAAGGGGGGACCGGGGTTTCCCCCCCCCCCGGCCGCGAAGATATCCATGCACCACCATGTTATCCCGAAGATATCCATGCACCCCTGACCATGTTATCCCGAAGAAGGCGGGAAGCTTTGTGTCCCCACTCCTTTCCCTCCCCCTTCCTTCCTCCCACCCCAACCTTCCCACTCTCTCGCCGACATTTACAAGTGAATCCCCTACTCCACCCCTTCCTAATCCCTCGCTAGGGCTCTCCTTCACGCCGCCTGCGCCCCCCCCTTGAAACCATATAAACAGTGATCCCAATCTTTACTCCTTTTCGTACACTTCTTTGTGCAGTTGTGTTTGGCAGACACGCATGGATATCTTCGCGGCCGGGGGGGGGGGAAACCCCGGTCCCCCCTTTCTCCATGGCCCTAGGAGCTTGGCGCCGCACTGAGAGTCCACCCTCAACGAGACATCACATTGTATTACTCAATAAATGAGTACATCACATTGTCACCCATGTTGCCCACGTTCCTTCTCCCTTCCCTCTTTCCCCCCCTTTTTTTCCACTACCCTCCCCTTACTTGCTTTTCAGCATATATAATTAGACAACGAGAATATGACTGGACCAGAAGATGATGTAGTTGCATCGAAACCGGTCGTATTACTAAATTTTATTTTTGTGGAAAATTGCTAATTTTAATTAATCATACAGGAGGAATTCAAAACGATGCATAAAATAGGTTATGGGCACCTTCAATTATGCAACCTTTGATTAATTTTGTATTTTTATTGCAATTACTGGGATTTAATTACCCTTGAATGCGAACACGTGAGGCAGTGGACCGAAAATGTAATCCGTCACGCGTCGAATGTAGTTCAGTGGTCCATTAGCTGACCGCTCAGTTTTTCTCTGGCAGACTTTTCCGCCGTGAACCTATTGGTGTTCGTGGTTTATGGTGTTGTTGCGGGGTAATTTATTTATTCTGAGACATGTACGAAGGATTTGCTGAGTTCATCGCAGAATTTCACAGAGCAACGCTGCTCCTTCAAACAGCTCGTTGCCACGCATCTGATTCTTAGCCACACTCCACGAACATCCCTTCACACAAACGGCCATAACTAATCAACAAAACAAGATATCAACATAGTGGTTGAAGGCGGTTATTCGGGAAGTTTCCGTGGGAACAACGCCTTCGATCAGATTTGAAAAATGATGAACTGGAGGTGCGCTATTCAAAAAGTTCGGGAATCTTTTTTGAACAGACCTTCTATCGTCCACATTGGGAGATGAACAATACGTATAAAGTGTGGCGCATGATCGATGTTCATTTAGTTCCGAGTTTGAGCACTGGAATTTCTAAAATTTTCCTTGCAATTTTCACAAGAGACGTATGAACTTAAACCCTGTTGGGTTCTACGTAATGTTGATCGTAAGAAACATTTAAAAAATAATTGAAAAGTAATGTTTATGATTCAATAATTAAGAAAAAAGTTTCCTTTTTTGTGAGGATCGGGACTGTATACGATAATTCGCTTTTCCTGGTCTCTTAATCCATAATGATCTCACATATTTAAATGATGTTTGAAATAAAATAACAGGTCTTAGCAGTTTTTTTACGTGCATTTCATTTTTCAAACTCATCACATTCTTCCCTTCGTGGTTGTTGTCCAATTTACGAATTCATGTTATGTCCACGAATTAAAGAAGTGCCGTAGTGGGACGTAAACCTTTTGGTCCGAACCTAAAGATTTACAGGGCGAAAATTTTACATCTGCACACCAACATCTAAACAATAACCCGCAAGCGGCCGCAAGGACGTGTGGTGGGAGGTGTTAGGACACCACCTGTAAAACAAAATAAAACCACTTGCAAAATAAACCAAAATATGCCAATTCACATTCACAGAGACGTATATGTTCATTAACTACCGACAAGATGCATTTTTATGGTTTCCTTTAATATTAAATATTGCAATGACTCCGTAATACGAGAAATTGCAGCAGTTATTTAGCAATTGCACTGAGTTTAAGGTATGCTAATTTATATTCCGTTGAGACAAATTAGAAAGGAGCAGAAGTTCCATCTATGTAACATAAGTTTCAATGCCAATGAATAAAATACTTTAGATGTACACAAAAAATTTATACAGAGAGGTTAGATACGATGTATATTTGTTGTTTACGCGGAAGGAATATATAAAAAATTACTAACATTGAGCAATTCGAAATTTAATGTTACGTTTGTTCGTTCATGATATGGTAAAAACTGCATATTGATAAAATGAATGTTGTCACACTAAATTACTTAAAAGAACGACTGGAATTTGAACACTATCATTTTCAAGATGTTAGGTCCAGAAAGGGATATTTTTTTATAATGAATAGCTTTACACCACACAGCATAGAAACCATGGCCGATTTGTCACTACAAGCAAATGATTTTGATTCATGAAATTAATTTAACTCGTTTTCATCAAGTTACGCCGTAGGATTTCAACGCAGAAGAAACCTGTATGTGTATGGGT
Source organism: Hetaerina titia (assembly GCA_037158775.1). Lineage (NCBI taxonomy): Eukaryota > Metazoa > Arthropoda > Insecta > Odonata > Calopterygidae > Hetaerina > Hetaerina titia. The sequence continues at coordinate 1,151,639 of CM073769.1, forward strand.
AATATGTCTGTGAATTTTAGTCTGAAACTCTAGGATGACACTCTTTCTTTCAGTCGGATTTTGCTGATTCCTCAGGTTTTCGTTATGAATCAAAATTATTACGATATGTACCTTTGAGATTTCTGATTTTTCATGGGGCCTTACCCTTTTTAAATCTGATATATTAATCTCACCTCACCTATGATATCTCTTTCTTCATAGTCTATATAAACTTCTGGCCGTATCTTTTCTGTTCGTAGATATTTTTTTTCCTTCCCGGATTCGGGGCATTTAACAAACCGTTGTACTGTTGTTGATGCGATAGGAGATCCATTTTATCTCCTTTGAGATGGCAGAAGTGCGATTTACGGCTGAGTGGCGTTCTTTTTTTTTATTTCCTTCCCGAGGAGAGGTCTGCTCTTGGCCGACCACTAAATCTCGTGGAGACATCTCTCGCAGAAATGAAGTTATTTGAGTTCGCGTGCGTACGTGTGTGCATATAGTATGTAATGGGGTTTTGCATCCACCTGAGTAGTTACGCACGGTACCGGAGGAGGGTGCTGCGGTTGAAAGCCCGTGTATCTCTTAAAGGGTCGCCCGCAGTCACGCTCGCCCGCCATGACGATTAATTCGGGCATGGGGAAAAGCTAGTTGCGATTTATGACCCGCCGGAATCAAAGACGTTTCGCTCGCTACTGTACTCACTTGAAGAGAAAATTTGTGCAAGGCATGATTGCATTCCTTCTATTGCCGGACTTGGATTTTCAAATCTTAAGGGATTGGGAATATTTAATTAAACGTCTTCAATCTTATTTTCAAGCGAGAGAGATAGAGAGAGAGGGAGAGAGAGAGAGAAAGAGAGAGAGAGAGAGAGACGTACTTTTCCTCAGAATATAATTTCTGCAGGGAGCTCAGAATTTATTAATTATAATTTTGTAGTAAAAAAGTACCTGTGTGTGTCTCTCTCTCACTCTCTTTCATTTGAAATAATTATAAACAAAACTTCGTAGAAGCTTTGGAAATAATTGATCCAGCTTGACCTTGGATGGTTTAGGCTTAATTCTTACTTTTCCGGTCTCAGGAGTATTTTTTCCGTTAACCTTTCGTCCCAGTACCCCTATGAGAGGTTCAATATTCTAGTGGGTAGCAGGAATCTTATAAACCTGAGCACCCATAATTTTCTGATTCAAAAAATAAACTTAAATACGCTTTTACATGTCGTATATAGGCATTTTTGTGTGTGAGTACGTGTTTATGAACATGTGCAAATGTATATTGATTCATATTTGAGTATGAGTGTGTATTTATGCATAAATTGCTGCTGACCTTTCACCTCCTGTCACACGCCTCTCCGGTATTAAGTAGATGAACGTTTTCATACTTTAGTTTAGGGTGCCGGTTTCAAATTCAGAGTGATGCCCTTGAGTATCGAGAAATTCATGCGGTGCTCTTTTTTGCTTTCTGGAAACAATCGTTAGGTAATCTCAAATGCTGGCACCGGGATAGGAAACACCGCCCCCGTATAGTGTTGTCACGCTCATGTAGTATGTATTACATGGATGCCGTGTTGGCGTAGTTGAGGTTTAAACACTCGCCTCACCTTTTGCGTGGCCGTTTCTCTAAGCTACCGTGCGTGAGTCGATGTACAATTCTACTGAATACATTGTTGAGTGTAATATAAAATTTTCAAATTTGCATATTCTGTATAATGTGGGTAAGTTACAATTCCTAGAGGGTTTTATATGTCATCAGCAGAACCCAATTTGGCAAATTAATAGCAATGGTAAACTGAATTGTAGCTTGGAAAAATAGGCCCAGGATCTAGGCCAGCAGAGACCGGGGCTCACTTCTAGCTGTAATGGATCGCGAATTGTCCACCAGAAACCATTCGGCAGTGGTGCGGGCCTGTGATGGATAGGTCTGGAGTGGATACACAATAGACTTTTGACTTGAATACTGAGGCTGTGAGATACCCCCGAAATAATTTCTAGCAAATCAAATTTTCCGCATACTAGCAAAGATATTTGCATTAACGCTCGCCCGCGAGAATCCGAACAGTAGATACGTCAGGTTATAGTTCATCCTTATTTGCTAAACGCTTGGGCAATTCAGGCTGGGGAGGACATAAGCCACAGTTATCACCTCAAAGGTTAGTTTCGAGAGGGAAGATGTCACCGTACAATACGTAAGTCTTGTTATCCGTGTGTGAATTTGACTCGCGAACTTAATTAATTACGGGAAATTAATGATGGGGGACCATTTTCCTTTCCCTGCCCTGTGGTTCCCCGGGGAAAACTTGTTATCCAGAAAATCACACAGTTTGGGTGAAGCTTGGATCGTCCGAAGACATTAATTACTTGGAGAGAAACCTCGGATCCCTTCGGCTGTAAGATGAATGATCTCCGTCCGCCAGGTTCCAGAAACAATTCGAGCATCCATCATGGCTGCCTATTCTAGCATAGTCCAGGGGTATCCTACCGATGATCGGGTACGGCCCGGGTTCTATCTCTGAGTACTACTCTTCTCAGTGTACGCACAAGGTTCTGCATTTTTCTGGTGGATACCATACATTCCCGGGCAACCATTAAAGGCGAAGGAACTGCCCATCCCCCCTGCTCGGACGTGTGGATTTCACACGAGCTCTGAGTAAGCTCTCTCCTCGCCTGTCAAAATCCCAAACCTCCGGCTTGACTGCCTTTGCTAATCGTTTTCACTCATTCATGATGAAATGCGGACCCCAGTGGTGGAGGTGTACCGTCAACACAGAAATCGCGGGTTCGTTCCCCGCCTAGGTGATTTTTTCTGCACTTAGGGCTTGGGTGCTTATAACTGTCGTTGTTGTTATTTTCAAGTTGAAAAATGCGATGCAAAGAAGGCCAAAAATGACTTTTTTTTGGGTTAATTAATTATTTAATTCCAAAAAAACTGCGGAAGTTGCCGCAACGCTTAACTTTAAACGGAGTCATCCGCTAAGCATGCATTGCAATGCAGCAAATCAATAAATAAATAAAATATTACTTCTTCTTCTTCGCGATCATTCGATGGTAATAGATAACATCCCATGGTTAGAGTTAATGCTTATTTGAAAACTGTTGATTCTGTAGGTAAACATAGTATAGAGCAGTTATCGTATTTATTATAAACTTTTTGAGTTTACGATATGCGACTAGATAGTGATACTAGATGGTACAACTATGAATAAATCAACTTGGCCATTCAATTACAATTGCGAATGTCTTGAAGTCGTATCCTTTATACGTGCCGTGCATTCTCACACCATGGTTATAAAGTGTTGAGAATTTTCTGTGCTATTGTGTATTTTTTTGCAGTTTGATCTTGAATCTGTTCTCCGTACTCTTTTCATTTCCAAAACGGTGCACGGCAATCTTGAAACGTGCCTTTCGACGGTGATTCACGTGGACATTTCTCGTCCGCGGAAAAATTATGCACTCCCCCATTTCGTTCCGTCCCGTCCGTCGTGCTTCTCCGCGAGAGGGCGCGATGGCTGCCTTCTTGACCTCACCTCTTCGCCACGATCCGCGGTAATGTCTCAGCGCGGAGAAAAATTTAAGAAAAAAAAGAACCACATCGTTGAGGACATAATACACGAGAACACGCGGTTGAAAGAAAAAGAGTAAAATGATATGCGAGCCCGCCCCCATCGCGTGGTATTTCCTCTGCATTCCGAGAGTCAAGGAGGTGGAACAGACGGTTATGCCTCTGGGTGGCCGGGTTCGGTGCAGTGTGTGTCGGGGGAGGGGGAAGGGGGCGGGTGGGGGGGGGGTGGTGGTATTCTTCACGGTCAAGCACTTGGCTTGCAAGTCCTCCCTACCAGTATTCCTATCCATCCAACAAACCGGTCCCTTCCCCCCTTAACACATCTTCCGTCCCCACGAAGACCCTTCCTTCTCCCCAATCAACCCAACCCCCAATAAACGATTTTTAGAAAATCCCTCCTTCCCAACGACATTCATTCCCCTTTATAACCCTCACCCCTCCCAGCTCTCCTAACCTCCACAAACCTTTCTCTCTCAAATATATACTTCACCTACAATCCTCCGTCTTCTCATCAATCTCTCTTTCCCTCCACCTCTCTCTCTCTTCTCTCTCGAGTTTCCATGCAGTGAGGCAGGTGACCACGTGCCGCTCACCGTTTCCTCAGGAGGTGGGGTTGAGGGTGGCACCCCGTGCCTAGTCACCCCGGATACGTGATCGACCCCCGCCCCGTGTCACGCCTCCTGCGTGGGCTTCCGTTTGCTAACCTCGCCATTTCGATCGTTCCCTCCTCCCTTTCCCCCCCGCGATTTATTGTAATACACCCCATGTCGATCACTATGCTCCGTCGCGTCGGGGCCTCGTGGACTCGTGGACCCGTGTCCCATTAATTATCAAAGGTCAAGGGCACAATGCGTGCCCGTACGCGCTACATGCGTTTCTCAGATGGGGGTCGCGATGAATGGCTGTTTTGCGAATGATTCGATTTTCCATTGACCACCACCGGCTTGTTGTGTGTTTTGCAGTGAGTGCAGTTAATGCTGTGTGTCCATGCGTGCACTTAATTCGATTTCGGGGTAAGCCCAGCTAAAAATACGTGCACCCATTTGTACATTATATCATAAACGTGGTTGTATAGTGGATAGGACGCTGCACCCGCAGGACCTGATTTTTATTCTTGGGGACGCCTCTGGGCACCCTCGTTAATTTCAACCGAGCTGTGTGATTTTTCGGGTACCAGATTTTCATGGGGTAACCGCTGACGACGCAAGGATAATTACTGCCCTCTCTCCCCTCATTACCCGGCTAATGTGGGAATTTCACTCGCCGTTTGGCTTAGTACTTAGGGCTCCACCATCGTCAATTAAACTGACCTACGGGTTGACATCTGCGGTTGGTGGATTATTTCACGGTCATTTCTCGTTTTCATTCGTTTCCTCCACGCTTCCTCGCCCTCGTTAATATGTACCTACTTCGCCCCTGTCGCATCATTCATCGCTTTTTCTGAGATTCCCGAATTATTCCTCGTCGTCGTGTCTCTTTTTCACACTTACCTCCTCGTCCTAACCCTTTTGCTCTTCCCTCATATGTGTCTGCTTTGCGGTGATTCGACTTTCATCCATTCTCTCCGAGTGACCAAACTAGAGCGTCACGATTCCTCCAAGCGTGTCCCTCTCATGCGCGATCCGCAACCTTCCATGACGCCCCCGACCCTCCTCACCTTATTTCTTCTCTCTGTACCACAAACACTTCGCAAGTGTCCGAGAAATCACCTTCCCCACTTCTCCCCTGTGCCCATTGCGTTTATACAACTTTAATCCTCTATCCTTATGCTTTACGCTTTTCCCAAGTTATTCCAGTACCAAAACTGTGGAGATTTTGAATATATATTTATATATATGGTATTGTATATAGACGTATACAATATATTTGGATAAATATAAAAATATATATAGATTTAAATATAATTTACGCTCCCGAATTTGCTGCGATTAACGAGCGTTTCCTTATTATGACGGCTGACCAGAGAGTAACTTACGTTTCGACCTAGCGTGGCGGTGGGTAGGGATAGAGCTACCATTTGGTATGTAAACGTCCCCACACTCAATACGCATCCTGCTGTGGTAGTGTGTGCAGGCTGCGGTTCTTCTGAAAACTATTAAAATGTGTGCTGCAATAGAAAATCTCGCGAGTTGTTACGTGCGACTGTGATTAGGTTTTAAATGGCAAAAACCACAAGCCAATTGAAATTCATAGCTTTGTGGCGCATACGGAGACGGAGTAATGAGTGAAGGCGGAGTGAGGCAGTGGTGCATTCAGTTTATAAATGGCCACAGCACCAATGTTCACGACGAGGACTCCGCAGTGGTCGGCCTAACCTTGTGACAGATGAACTGATGGGGAAAATCAAAGTGATATTTCGTGAAAATCGTCGATTTACGATTACGGATCTCTCCCTAGACACGGCTTTTAGCACAGCGCTTTGACATTGACGCAGATTTACATGCTGGTGATTAAAATGCAAGGCGGCAGATTTCCTCAAAGGCGCAATTGAAAAACTTTGTATATCGTTATGATAAATGCCTCAATTTGAATGGCAAATGTGCAGAAAAATAGTTTTAAAATTTGCCTTTCAAATTTTCATAAAAAAATTTTGTCTTGTCGCTAGGTTCATATTTTATTATTATTTTTTCATTTCAAAACGTAAGTTACTTTCTGGACTGCCCTAGTATTACAAAACTCCACAAGCCACCAGTAATTTTGCTGCAGGGACTCGCTAACCTTATCAAATCTTTTGCATTTCCAGCACTGAGTTTACACGAAGCTAATGCTCACCCTATCTTGCCAAACTTTGGCTTTCACACATGGGTGAGAATGAATGTCGTATATTTCAAGACACAAGTGACACATTGCATTTAAATGCACGAAGCACGTTAACAGTACGAGTGCACAAAAAGCGTAACTCGGGTCACCTATGTTTACTGTTAATATCGGTTCACCTTGTTTCATTCATGAAGTTATTGTTTTCACACGATATATCTGAAGTGATTTAAATTCTCCCAATCGCTCGCCAGGTTCAATAGTTTTGAAGCTTTCACAATTTCAGTTATCGTTACCGTTAAGGCGTCTTTATCCCCCCACACAACGCCGCCAGTTCCGCACAATCGTGTAAGTTTTAATCTTGGTGATCATCGCGAATGATATCTTGGGAATGTTATCCAGTGGTTCAAACGGAAAAATTAAAAGTGAATCGCAATTGATACTACGGCTTTTATTATTTTTTTAAATTGTGTAATTGTGTATCTATTACGTTTTATGGAATCACGAAGATCACAGAAGTGTAGTAGTACTTAAGTAGTTCATTGGCACCTTGAAAACTTACGATGACCGCTGGGCTAGTCTTGATAAAAACTATGGCTGTCATTTTTTAAATGGAGACTGAACCGCAAATGGTACGAGGGTAAGCTGAAAAATAATGCCCACATGCTTGTAGAGCGTGAACGAAATGACCTTCAGAAGCACTCCTGGTGGCACGTGGAAGTAACATTCCCCCTCGATGCGCATGCGCAGGTGTGAGGTCGTGTTACGTTCATCCAGTGTATTTTGAGAAGCGGAAGTGTGGAGACGTGTTCTAGTTTTCTATGTCGACACGAGTTAAACAGTGTGCTGGGATCGAATTTTTAACTGCTGAACAAGTGACTCCTACTGATGAGATTCATCGTCGTTTTAAGGCTGTTTATGGTGACGACGCTGTTCATAGATCTACTGTAAATCGATGGGTAGTAAATTTCTGGGTTGCGAACCTGGAAAAGCCATAATTGTTGGTGAAACACGCAACGGACATCCGATCACTGCCACAGGCGATAAATATCGCAAACTCGTAAAAGATTTGATTCAGAATGATCTCTGAAAAACGTATCGCAAACCATATTGGTCGAGTTTGTCGTGTTAGAGACAGCCTGGCACCAATAATCTTGCAACATGACAACGCTCGTCCACACACCTATGTCTCGTACACACACCATGTTCTATGTCGACACGAGTTAAACAGTGTGCTGGGATCGAATTTTTAACTGCTGAACAAGTGACTCCTACTGATGAGATTCATCGTCGTTTAAAGGCTGTTTATGGTGACGACGCTGTTCATAGATCTACTGTAAATCGATGGGTAGTAAATTTCTGGGTTGCGAACCTGGAAAAGCCATAATTGTTGGTGAAACACGCAACGGACATCCGATCACTGCCACAGGCGATAAATATCGCAAACTCGTAAAAGATTTGATTCAGAATGATCTCTGAAAAACGTATCGCAAACCATATTGGTCGAGTTTGTCGTGTTAGAGACAGCCTGGCACCAATAATCTTGCAACATGACAACGCTCGTCCACACACCTCGCGCACTACTAGAGAGGCTCTGCAAAACCTGAAATTTGTACCGATTCCACGACCTTCTTATTCCCCCGATCTTGCGCCTGGCGATTTTTATTTTTTTCCTCAACTCAAGAGACACCTCAGGGGTGAGTAATCGTTACAACTCGGACGATGAGGTGAAGGCAGTTGTCAATAAGTCCCGGATTCGAGAAAAGTCGGAAGAGTTTTTCAGTGACGAAATGAAAATCCTTGTTACACGTTGGGAGAAATGTGTTGGCCTTAACGGTAACTATGTTGAAAAACACATATATGATTTGAAACTTAAGAATTGTACTTGCATGACCTTTTTGCCCGATTTTGCTCTTTGTTTTTGTTCAGGCTCTACAAGCATGTGTTCATTACTTTTAAGCATACCCTCGTAAGTTTTCGGTGGTGTTATTTTCACACTCTATCTTCAACGAACGTATGGTTCCATTCTACCTACGTTTTCCTACGTAGTCTATATGTCCGTGGCTGGGGACTTTTTCGGATTATTATTTTAGTCTCCTAGGCCACAATCTGCTTATCACTGGCCGGGATGATCGGTTGCTATGCAGCCGAAAACACTTCGCCGTCGAGCGAGGACGGGAGCACCGAGCGCAGGTGCGCGGTTTTGGTTATGCTCCGGCTGAGGATAAGGGTAAGATCGAGCCGCATGATGCCTCCGGTGTAGATATCGATGACCCCGGGTCACTAACCCACAAATCTCATAACCTTGAATTATTTCAGTGATATCATAATTCGCTTTTTGCTTACGATTTGAATTCAGACCAGATTTAAGTAACGCTGACCAAGTTGCGCAATCTAGATCGATTTTTATGTGTGTGTGATTGATTTTGTATTAATCTCCAGTTCCAGAAAGTTTACGGTCAACTCTGGAACTCTATCGGCCTCTTCTGGGCTCTCTCGCGAAATATGACATAGTTTTGCAGAGCTTTTGATTCGCACCTAAATGATAGTATATAGTATATAGTATATACCTACCTATAGTTCACCCTTTAAAATCGGGAAGTACTCTTTTTTACTCATACCTGAAGCGGGTAAATTCATTAAGTATTCGTTGCTAAAATTAATCTTTAAAAATTTGGTCAAGTTAACCCTTCGGTTTTCGCATTGTATGCTAAAAATCTCGTAGGTGCGTGCATATTATGTAAGGTTGTAATAATTGAGATCGGTTCATCCGTTGTGCTTTTAATGTTTACATTAGGATATGGAATCGTGTCATATTTTCTTGGTCTGGAAAAAATGAGAAAGATAGAGAATTTTCAATTCAAGAAATAAGTGTCAAACCTGAATGTGTTTGATTCGTAGCGCTTTTATCCACATTGGTAACCATGTCTTCACTCTTCCTGATTAGATTTTCTCGATTTGGGATTCCCATTTCAAATCCATATTTGTCCAAATCCATGGCTGAATGATGTGCAAAATTCGTTTTGATCTATTGTATTGTATATTGACTTTGAAATATGTTTGAACTTTAGGTATGAAATCGACGGATGCCATGATAAACTGAGTATGCAGAAGAGTAGATTAGGATAATACAACATGCCCATAAAAATGATAAAAGAAGCGTATGTTATGGACTCATACCTTGAGGTAAATATTTTTCCTGTGCATCATAATGGTAGGCCAGGTGACGCACATACGCGTGTTGAAGAGAATTGGATTAATATATATATATATATAAATATACATAAACCATGAACACAGTACTAATCAATCCGAAGGTCGGTTTGGTAGGTGATGGTAGAGTTCATCCAGTACTAAACCCGATGGCGTGTGAAATCCACACATTAGGGGAGGGGAGCCAGTTCCTTTCCCTGTGCCGGTTATGGTTTCCGAGGAAGATCTGGTACCCTAAAAATCACAAAGCTTGGTTGGAGCTACAGGTACCTGGAATCGAACCTGGGCCCTCGGGTCAGTAGTCCAGCCGCTGTCTACCACACATATGCATGTATGTATGTGTGTGTGCATGAGTTCAGTAAACCTCCTTTTTGGATTTTCCACCTTTTGTTCGATACTTGCGCTTGAGCAGCTCAATAATACTTCGTAGAAAAGGTATCGCTGGAAAGGGCATTTCACAGGACTTAAGGGAAAAGTATCGTCGTCTCATGCATATGGATGTCCACTTCATAATTAAGGTTTTAGAATTAAAATCGCATCTCACGGGCATTGAGGAAACTAATATTAGATTGACTTGTTGTCAATGGTGTCAATGATATCATTGACCATCTACCTAACATGATTCAACACATAATACCCAACACGCTATCGGCCACCTACGTTGTACGCCTATCGCACCTTCCTAATAGTATTCTAATTTGGTCAACATTCGAGGTCTCATTAATGTTGTGGAAGCTCTTTAGTGGCAGGTCTTATGCAAAATACACTTCAGTATTCACATTTAAGTATGGGAAATTGTTTCCGGCTTGACTTTTTGGAACTACTTCACGAATTAAAGGAGCTCTGAAAATTTTCTTAATTCCCGATAAAAATCTTCATTACAACGAAACGGGTAAAGCAATTAAGATTTTACAACGAATCCGGGGTCGCCGTGTAATCAAGATTTGGAATTAGCAAAGTTTTTCAGTTATTTTTAATTCATCTAAATTTGTTCATTTTTGATAAATTTCTATTTTTTACGGAAAGCTCAGCTATTTAGAAGAAAATATTTTTTTTAATATCACCAGCAACGTAAATCTTAGTCCTCGGATCGACATTGGCGCTGGCCCTGCGGGACCCATCTGAAACTGGGGAAATTGTCTTCACTTGCTTGTTTCAAGTGTGAGAAATCCAGAAAGTTGTTCGATCGACTGTCGCCTTTATCAATTATCGACCATTTCCCGGATAAAGTTCCAGAATTTTTTTAGCCGATATGGCAAAAAAAACATTAATTTGTCTGATGACGCCGCATTCCAATTGCACCGATCATGATGCAACGAATCTCGCATTTTATGTGATTTGGCTTTATTTGTAATTTTACTTTACTTGTCATGAGGAATGTAATTATTCCTATTCATATTAGGGTATACTGATTAATAAAGAACGCTAGAGAATGCGAGAGTACTAGAGAGATCAAGTGTAGAATATTATTCAAGGTCAATTTTCCCACGAATGATAAGGGATCATAACAGCATTGTTCGACCGCGGTAGGGTCATGTTCGGGTAAAAATTAGTCTGGCGTGTATTCACCCCCTGCCACACACCCTAATGTGGCTTGCAGGCTACATAGAAAAATAAATGCTGTCGGCACACACAATAACAAACTATCTGTCGCAGCCACTACTTTTGAAAGGAAAAGCGGATGTAAATTTAATAGCTCCAACGATTACTTCTGGTACGAGCGGGAGGCAGCGTTGGATGTTGGAGCATTGGAGGGCTGAGCAGTCATCCAGTTCTCGTACTGAGAGACTGATTAGAAATATCATTATATTTCAAGAAATATTGTTAAAATGAAAAACAAAGCATAATACAAGCTCTTATCAGTTTCATGACTCAGACTTTTTATCAGTTTTCGAGTGACCGATTAATCGACTCCATATTTGAGGAATTGGGTTTTGAGTGCTTGGAAGACTTGAGGAACGCGATTCCGTGGACGGGGGCAAACAAAAAAATGACGGCATTGTCCCCTCGAGACGGGGACATGGCCATGCGGCCATATTTTCTACCCCTCCACCTGTTTTACTTGGCGGGAAAGATATATTTCGAAATGTTGGCCTACTCCATTTTCACGTGGAATCCCAAGGTTCATGTAGTTAGGCACATACTTCATCGTTGGCGTTATCGTGACACTCGGCCCGAGGGGTTATTAGTGTTGCTGGGGTCTGTGAGTTTTTTTTTCATTTTGGCATCATCTAATGTAAATCTAGTGAAAACTTCTAATTCTTACAATAGTGTCGATGTTGTTACTGCTACCTTGTTGATACGAGTACTTTTCACAAACATAGTTACGCTAAATGGCTGGTGATGATGAACGTTACTTTAATGCCGCGATTAAAACTCAACAGTTCTCGTTTACCGTTGCGGATATTAAATATATCGTTTTTGTTTCAGAGTAAAACTTTTCTTTGAAATTTAGATGAGTTCGAAGACTTTCTTTTTTTTTCAAATTTTTTTGAGCTTCCAAGGGTACACATTTTTTCGGTGTCCTGTGAAGGACGGTAAACATTTCAAATGCACTTCAGTTTTATAAGCGCGTGAAATAATTATATTATATACTCTTTTATAACCCCTATTCTCAGGAAATCTATATCATAATTTCACAAGCCATTGCTTGAGTGCTAACCCAGAGGGCTCGTGATAGCCAATAGGTTTTGTTCGTAGTAATTAACTTTGTTCACGCCATAAGGTTGATGTTTTACCTCTAGTCTGCGTGTAAACGCGTTAGTCCTGCCCGAGCCTGCTGTTAAGGAAGCATGTGAGTGTTAAGTTGTGCCGTCAAGGGATTAGATTACTTGCCGAAAGTTAAATTACCCCTCGGAATGTTACCCTTTCGGCTATCTGTCCGCGCTAACCGAGATTGATTAAGGTAAACTTTAGGTCACGGCCACTTCTTAGTCTAATTATAGGTCTCTTGATTAGCTGGCGATGACGTGTTACACCGTGGCAACAGCCGATTTGCCTAGTTGCCAACCGCTTAGTTACTCCGTGGAGAAACGATACTGTCTGATTGGAAATATGACGACATTTTGGAATTTTCTAGTGTGAGTGAACATGTTGTGTACGAGGATATTATCTCGTGTCTTATGAATGTGCGAAACGCAGAATTGGTTAAAAAGTTGCATAGGTTATGCGGTAAAAAATTATAGGTTGAATTATTTTTTAAATAACGAAAAAATCGCACTCGAGAATGCAGACGGCTAGCATGAGAGGATAATTGTTTTACTTGTACGATCGCCCCTGGTTCAGGAATACGACTCCTCTTTGCATTGCCCAATGTGTTGTTGGGTCTGAACGGTAAGCAACCCCCTTCGACAACGCAACGCATCACCCTCGTATGCTGCTTTGTTTTCGTTGTCGCTTGGGAATAAGTGGAAAATAAATAATTGCATCAGAATGAGCGCATCATGTCACGTGCAGTTCAACCAATAATGATCCTTCCATACACGTCGCCCTTCAGAACCATTCCTCGCGTGTTGCCTTTTTTTATTGTCCGGTCTGTTGTCCTAGTTTTCGGCAGGGCCTCGAAACCTCGTGGAGCTTGGGTAATCTTTGCTCGGAGACCAAATTGTTATGTAAACAAACGCTCGATCCTCTTCAGCTGTCCTTTTTCGGCGTTTCCCACGTGGATGACGGGACACGGCGCCCGTCGGGTTCACCCTCTCCCCGAATAGGGGAAGGAGTGGTGTCGCACCCCTCCGTGCATGCGAGACCTTCTCCTCCCGAAGGAGGAACCTCGCTCTTTCGTCTCTTTGTTTGCCTTTCTCTTTATTTTTGCCTCTGGCAATTGATATACTGTTGCATTGACCCCATTAAGGTGAGCTCAAATCATGACACCCAATGCCGTTTCCTTATCGGCACTTTTTTTCTTTTTGGAATTGTTTTACATCCTTTCATTAAAAAATAATATCGTACACGTAAATTGAAAAGACATTCATGGTTTTCTATTTCCTGAATTACTCCTTAGGTTATGCCTTCATTATTCCTGCGTCTTTAATTTTTAATCTTGTTAGCTAATTTTCGTCGAACTGTAGTTCTAATTGAAATTCTCATGCAATTACATTAAGATTAGGTGCCGAAATTGCACCCTCATCATATCCTTTTTTTCAGAGCAGGCAATTGAAAAAAATTGTTTCAGTCATTAATTCAGGGAACTTATTCTATTGTATTAATTCTGTCGTACTTCCCTATCCTTACTTTGACTCCAAGACACAATTGCAATTGTTTTTTCCTCTTGCCTTCTATTTTTAAGACCCATGGTCCACCTTGTCCTATAAGATCTCTTCATGCCCTTAAAGATAAGATAGGACTCAGGATAGGAGTCCTATCTTATCTTCCGAAGAAGACGGAGTTCGAGTCCGTCGAAATCATCAAGATATTACGTGTGAGTGTTCCTTTTATGTGTTCTCGTGCTGTGTGTTGCTGTCTTAGTTTTTTATTCAACACTTTCGTGTTACTTCGAAGAAATATTATACATACATATACATACATACATACATACATATATATATATATATATATATATATATATATATATATTCGGAATGGAACGCTCTTCAGCGACGTGCAAATATGTAAACACACATATATGGATTTTTAAAACATGGAAATACAAAGATGGGGCACTAACATATGTAGTTTGACGTTTCGATTTCACGACCGTTAGATGACGGCGGTCGTGCCGTCGAAACGTCAAACTACATGTGTGAGTGTCCTTTCTTTGTGTTTCTATATCTTTAGAAATCTACATCTGTAGGTTTACAAAAATATATATATCATGGGTCGCAGTGGTCTAGTGGGTAGGGCGTTGGGCTACTGACCGAAGGGTCGCGGGTGCGATTTATGGGCAAGTCACTTTGGGCACATGCAGCTCCACCCAAGCTTGTCGATTTTTCGGGTACCAGATCTTCCTGGGAAACCATAACGGGCACAGGGAAAGGAACTGGCCCCCCTACCCTGATGTGTGATTATTCACACGCCGTCGGGCTTGGTACATGGGTGAGCCCTACCATCACCTAATAAACCAACCATCGGGTTGATTACTGTGTTTTATATATATATATATATATATAGAATATATTATATAAGGAATATATTATAAATTTTTTGGAATATACAGAAACACTAAATGGTAAAGAGCTTAGGACGACAATGTTAGACATAGTACAGGTTAGGGACTTCGCGAGGATGTGTATACATGTGTGTATGTATGTATGTATATATATGTATGTGTATATATATGTGCATATATATATATATATATATTTTTTTTTCTTACAGGTTCCCCTCACCTTTCTTCACCTAACCCCCAACCCCCTCAACCCTTACCCTTCCCTCATGGTGCTACACCCCCTGCCACACACCTTTTTGGTGGCTCGCGGGGTATTTATGTAGATGTAGATAGAAAAGGAACATGACGTAGAAGAAGATAGCTTAGGTCCAGGCAAACTCGACGATGAAATAGAAAGGGCATTGAAGGAGATGAAAGCAAATAAGGCCGTGGGGGTGGACAACATTCCTGTAGAACTGTTGAAATGTTTAGGAAAATGCGGGAAGAAGGCCCTATATGGACTGATTCGTAGTATCTATGAAGAAGGAATCTGGCCGGAAGATTTTGTAGATCGGTGTTAGTTCCTATTCCAAAAAAAGCAAAGGCTTCGTCATGTGAGGATTACAGAACAATAAGTTTGATATCCCACGCAGCTAAAGTTATTCTCAGGATCATCACCAACTGGATAGAGAGTAAGGCAAATGATTACTTAGGGGATGATCATTTTGGGTTTAGGAAGGGAAGAGGTACGCCTGATGCCATTGCAGTAATGAGATCACTAATCGAGAAGAATATAGAATACAATCAGGACGTATTTGCCTGTTTCGTAGATTTTGAAAAAGCGTTTGTTAGAGTGAATTGGAAAAAATTAATGCGTGTATTGCAGAAAATAGGAATGGATTGGAGGGACAGGAGACTGATCCGCAACCTGTACATGTCTCAGAATGCTCAGGTGCGAGTGGGGAACGGAGAGTCCGGATGGGCAGTGTGAGGAAGAGGTGTAAGGCAGGGTTGCCCATTGTCACCGGTGCCGTTCAACGTATATGTGGAGGAAATGATTAAAGAGGCATGGGAAGAACTGGAGGTAGGAATGAAAGTCGGAGGGGAATTCGTAAAATCGGTTAGGTTTGCTGATGACCAAGCATTAGTTGCTCAGTCAGCCAAGGGGTTGCAAGCATTGCTGAGTGAATTGGAGGTTCGGTGCGATAAATATGTGATGAGAATCAAATTAATAAAACAAAGGTTATGCGATTTTCCATAAAGAAAAAGGCTAAGCTAAATATTAAAATAGGCGGAAAAAAATGGAGCAGGTAGAACAGTTTACATATCTCGGAAGTGCTTTGGACCAACACGGTCAAAGTAGTAGGGACGTAAGGAGAAGAATTGCGCTAGGCAAGGAGGCTTTCTCAAGGAGGAGGGAGTTGATGACGGGGACGTTGATTAGGAATGTATGAAGACAAGACTCGTTAAAACTCTGATATGGAGCGTAGTTATGTACGGCGCAGAAACGTGGTCGCTGAAGCAGGAGGATAGACGTAGATTGGAGGCTTTTGAAATGTGGGTGTGGAGAAGAATGGAGAAGGTGAAATGGACCGAAAGGAAAACAAATGAGGAAGTACTAGAGATGGTGGGTGAGGAGAGGGGTTTGTTGAGAGAAATCCTATGGAGGCAGGAAAAATGGATGAAAGGCGTATTGAGCGGTAGTGGAATGTTGAAGAAGGTAATAGAGGGGAGAATGTTGGGCAAAAGAGGTAAGGGCAGGAACAGGATAGGGATGTTTGACGGGATGAAGGGAGGAAAGAAGTACACAGAGATGAAGAGGGATCTGATATAGATTAGTTTGCTAGGTGGGGAGTTGCAAAATATTTATTTGATAGTTGTAATGCGGAAGTACTCACGAGAGTCAGGTCTGGTCTGACCTGAAAAAGGCCTCGGAGTAGGTCGGAAGCTCAAATTATCTACAATATGAGTGTTCTTTCACGTGTTATCTGTTTTATTCTATCTTCTATTGTGCCGTCCAATATATATTTTATATATATATATATCATATCATATATAATTTAAACGGAGAAGCGAGATAGGTAAAAAATCCGCAAATACACACTTGTTGATTCATTAAAATGAAGATTTACCAAACCAAAGAAATGAGTAGGAAGAATCAGTGCAACGTTGAAGTTGAAGAATATGAACTGGATCGAGTAGAGCTTTATACGTGTATGTTGAGTATTATTTTAGTAATTTTAGTATCCCACAAGCCACCGCTACGATGTGTGGCAGGGGGCGACTGCACGCCAAACTAATTTTGACCCAGTGTTTCAGAGGACGGGGAAGTGGGGTGGGAAGAGCATTACGATAGGTATACCCTTTTTGAAAGAGGAATTTGTAAGGAGAAAGTAATTGACAACTGACAGACTAAGTAATGAGGTAAAGAAAAGTGAAGTACATAAATGAAAAATGAGAATAGCGCTCGCTCTGTGGCTCCGTAACCTGGTCTTTGACAGGAACGGATTTGTGGTGGGGCCAAGAGGGGGCCGTCGCCCCGTCCTCCGTCTGCGACACGCCCTCTCCGTTATAGCATTTTCTTTAGTCGGTTCCAACAAATCCTATGAAAATAAAATTCGACCACACATCGAATCGATTTTCACGGAACGTACATTTACGTTCTCCCTTCCGTCATTCGACCCCAAATCTTCCCTTGGTCTTTGAGCCATTAAGATTTATCTTATAGTGGGAAACTTTTAAGATGTGGGCATGGATAAAAATGTAACACATGCACGTTGTTGTATTTATCTCCGGGATAGTAAACAGAGCAAGACAGCGTACAAGGATGAACTTAACAAAGAAATAATATTTGCACTCGAGTACACGTGCTACTTAATAGAAAACACCCTCGTTTAGGCTATTACTCGGGGAGGAATAATCACGCATGACATTTTTTTTTACTTCGAACGGAATTCTGTATATATACACACGCACATTCACAGTTGTTGATTGTTTTCGTACTCCTCCGTTACGAATGGCCAATTGCTCTCGATTGGCGTCGAGTGTCCTTTCTGCGCTCACGTAGATGACTCGATGCGTGCCTCCCTGGGGCACCCGAGGGTCATAGCCGAGTGCATCTATTGGTTGCGAGGGGTGTCGTTCATAACGGGAGGTCTTTCGACCAGAGCCCCGTATTTTGGAAGGTTCTAAAGTTCCGAGAATCGGGCGATAAATATTTTATCGGTTGAAGCGACCATCGATTTTTGGGATACAGCCAAGTGCCAGCGCATACGCAATTCTGTCATAAAAATCAATTTCCCAAACGCGGTCCCACTTCTTCCTGAATGGGCGACTTCTTCCGATGGCTCCAACCCAACGTATGCTCACCAGTCCGGAAGCTTTTTTAGAACCTGGGGCTGAAATTTCCCGTGGTCGCAACAAAAAGTTATCCAAATTTCCGTGAAAGTATTAAAAATATTACACTTTTAGTGTTCAGTTTTGCCTTTCTCGTTTTACGACCGAAGTTGACCTCCTCCGGTGCATTTGTCAGAGTCGCCAATAAAGCATCCTTTAATTTGATAGTTCTCCTGTAGGTCCCGACGTTTGAAGATTGGCAGGGGGTGTTATGGTGACTGGAGAATGATTTATTCTGTTAATATATTGGCAACTAACGTATCCTTTCGTCCGATTGAAATTACATTCGATATGTGTCTTCACATCTACACAATATCCCAGAAGCCACCGCAAGGGACGTGTGGTGAGGGGTGTTAGGTCACCAGCCATGCATGTAAAATCCCAATTATGTCAACTCTTCACAAATATTAGTTTGATAATGCACTCGAAAAAAGTTAATTGCTAATGAATACAACACGAAAGAAGGTACTCACATACCACAATATTCGGTAACAGGATTTCAACTTTCGGTAGAGAAGTATTAAAAAGATGGGTCTGTTAAATAAAATGCAGGAGAGAACGTGCAGGATATAGAAAAAATAGGTACACTGCCAATTCTAATTATCTCCGACGCTATTGCTGTCATTTCTATTTTGATCTGTAATGGTACGACGACATTTTAAATCCATCCTATCTTCCATCTCCCTGATTTTATGTTGGTGATCTAATCTACAAAAGATGTAATTATAAGAAAGAAATGATTTTCCATGGCAGAAGAAATGGTTGTACAATGCTTGTATATTACAGTGCACTGCTTCTTCTCCCACAAACATCCACCCGTACGTCCATGCACTACTCGGCAAACCGTCGCGAGGCCATGTGGCAGGGAATGTTAGGTCACCAAACATACTGCTGCTACTCCACGTGTTCCACATACAGGTACACTTAGCACTCTGCGAGTCACGGAAATGATACGTGGAAAAGGAAGGGTCGACCGGACACTATTCATGCAATATCCGTAAAAAAATACACAAAACGAATCATTCGGCTAGGAACTACTCCACTTACTACAAGCAGGAAGAAAAATACGTACACTCATTAAAAAGGGCCGGCTCACACGTATCAATCTCACAATTAGATTTCTACTCATTCAGGAGGGACAGTTCACTAATTCATTAGTTCTAATCGACATTTGGCATAAGGGCGCGTGGCAGAGGGTGCTAGGATGCCAGCCATGAAATTGGGGTATTGCCACATAGTATTGTATGGATGCGAAAATCATGTTTGGCAAGTTAAGTTTAACTATCGCCTCAATGCAGTGGGCGTGTGGAGATTTCTCCGGTGAAAATGGGAGATAGAGCCTGCGGGTTGAGTGGTTCGTAGAATAATGTGTACTGGATGCTATGGACGTTTATCGGACGAGCGTGAAAGAAGTGCCCTACGCTTGTTTGCTTAGTTTGTTTGTGGTGGAACGGACAGATGGATTGAGGATTGTAAATGGTTTGCTGGAAGAATAGAGAGGCCGAGCAGGTCAGTGGGTGAATGAATGCGAAGGGTCGAGGAATATTGTAAGTCTCAGGTGGAACAGAACATACAACGAATTAGTAAGACATTGGCGCAAGAGGAGTTCAAGGATGGAGGGATACTATTCTTAAAGGAATCATTAGTAGGAGTTTGAGGCGTTTTGAAGTAGAGAGATTAATGAAAGGGTTTCATTAAGTAACCTTGAGACGCTTAACAGCGAAGGAAGAGCATCAAATCGTTGTGTGTTCTCAACGACCAATTAACTTAAGGAGTAAAGCTGTATTCATTAGCCAATTACTATTGTCAAACTGCTCACATGAAAGTGTTTACCCAGTCATTACCTGTTAGTAGCACTAGTTAATGGTATAAAATTATAGCTAATTCTTTCAATCCGTCCGTTCACAGTAAAACTGTAGACAGTGAATTGTCCGTACACGGTTCAATAATTTTCTGATTCCTTAGACTTACTCGATGTTCCTTCTCAAACGTGTCTTTGTAACACTTTTCTTTTTTAATCTTGAAATTTCTTGGTTTTCAAACTCTCGGAAATATTCATGGATCCTCCACACAATGCCGTGGTGCCGACGTCAGAGCTCCTTAATTGTCGAGGTTCCACTGTTTCGAGTCCTTCCCGAATAACCCGCCCCGAGAGGGGTCTTTAAGACGGTGACACGCGCCTGTACCTTGAAAATATCGACGAACCGAGGCTTCGTCGGTGCCATCCGATGTCGTAGCTGCCAGAAAGCGATCTCCGATTCCAATGGTTGTCGTCAAAATGGCGGAAGGAGTGAAATTTCGTTGTTGAAAATGAATGCGCGAAAATGTCACCAGAGGCCTCCATATTCGATCCATATTTCGATTTCTCGGCGTTCACAAGATCTTCATTCTTCACGTTGGTAAACTTCATATTCATTCATATATTTTTAGAAATTTTAATGAAGGCGTGTCAAAATAGTGTTTTTTTCCATTCCAAATTGTAATAACTACTCTAGCGTTACATTAGTGTTCCGCAAGTCTTCAGTAAGTTGGGCGAAGGGTTCTAACTAACATGGTTCTTAAAGAATTATGCCGACATCTCCAGTAAAAAACATCATTTAAAATATGAAGAATGATCCCAGTTTTTTTAAATATAAAATTTAAGTGGTGATTGCAATATTTGCTTTTTTGTGAAATAATATGAACACTTTCCAGCGCTACCCTCGGGGATATTAAGTTCATGAAATCGCTCTGCGTCTCCCTACATTTTCGACTTTATCGTGAGGAGGGAAATGATGTCTTGACACAAATACGTTATTCATTTTTAATGCGTTTACCGATCCATAGTTTAAAAAATTGATAATTATTAGCGGACAAAGATCCATTATGATTCTTTTAATTAATATTATTAATTATTAATCCATAAGTAATTATAATTTTTATTAGGTAATCTACTGGTTAAGGTAGGTTTTTGGATGGACACAACTGTAATTATAATATTATATAAATATTAATAATAATAATTAATTAATTAAGTAATAGCAGACAGAACGTACATCGTTTAAGACTACTTTCCGACGCATATTAATTGATTATCATGGATGATTAAAATATTACGAATTTTGAATATGAATTTCTTCACAAACAGATTCTTAGCAACGGTGAGTTAATTATCACGAAATGAATTTAATGCAATCAATATGATTGTATTTAATAAATCTTCTTCAAGCATTCCCAGTAGTGTCGTTAGCTTAGCCTTTTTCTTTCCGGAAAATTGCATAACCTTTGTTCTATTAATATTGATTCTCATCCCATATCTTTTGCACTGAATTTCCAATTCACTCATAAAAGTGTCGAACAACCACATTTATCATTAACATGTACATCGTGTTTAAGGAGAGTCATCCAGGATTATTAAAAAAACGGTCAGTGTTGGGGGGTTAAAATTTCCAGTTTCTACAGCGTTGGACATTTTGCGTCTCATTCTTTCTATGGCGTTTAGTATTAGACGTTTGTTTTATTGCGAGGATACCACTCACGATAGCGAAGAAACTCTAATTGCGGGTCAGTGGTCACTTCAAAGTTTTAGACTGAACCAGCGAGTGACAAACGGAATGCCGAATGTTGTGCCCTTTCGACCCGCGTGTTTCGCTTTTGTAATCGAATTTCTTGAGTAAATCGATCGATCTATAAAATTGATTCATGGCATCGAGAGAAAAACATTGTCGTAAACCCCATCCTCCTTAATTCATTTTTCAATACGCCCACGCATGTGTGTTGCAATCACTCGGAAGGTTGGCTGGCGTGGTGTGAAGGAACTGGAATCTGATGAACTTTATTGGGAAAAAGAATTTGTCACTCCGTCTCTCCGGCGTCCGATTCCGATATGCGTCATTGATTAACCAACCAACCAACACATCAGCTTCTACTCGGTTGCTTTAATGTCCCAATCATGAAAATATTAATTTATAGACCTCGTTTCAAAGCGTACTCAGGCGTGATATTGTCTGAAGTTTTTCATAGTCTCTCAATCGTGAAGGAGATGATTTAAAAGATGTGGCGTCATCTGTTTGTAAATGATTTAAGAAGTAGAAAGCAAGTTATGCTTTATGCATTCAAATATAGACATCAGTCGACTTGATCTTACTCGTTAACATACTCTCTGACAGCCTTAACACATCGATGAAAGCAATATATATATATATATATATATATATATATATATATATATATATATATATACTAACCATAAACACAGTAATCAACCCGAAGGTCGGTTTAGTAGGTGATGGTAGAGCTCACCCATGTACCAAGCCCGACGGCGTGTGAATATTCACACATCAGGGTAGGGGGGTCAGTTCCTTTCCCTGTGCCGGTTATTGTTTCCCAGGAAGATCTGTTAACCGAAAAATTAACTAGCTTGGGTGGAGCTGCAGGTGGCCAGAGTGCCTTGCCCGGGAATCGAACCCGGGATCCCCCGGTCAGTCGTCCAACGCTCTACCCACTGGACCAACGCGACACACATATAGAAAATATACTATATATTTCTACATATATATATCTAACATAAGCTGAGCTATAAGCAATAAGCTTCGCTAATAAGAAAGCATGTTATGCTTTATGCATCCAAATATAGACATCAGTCGACTTGATCTTACTCGTTAACATACTCTCTGACAGCCGGCAGCATATATATATATATATATATATATATTCATTCAAACAGAAATAGGTATAAGGAAAGGGGATAGGAAGACACATAAAAGGCGAACACAGATATATATATATATGTATATCTGTGTTCGCCTTTTATGTGTCTTCCTATCCCCTTTCCTTATACCTATTTCTGTTTGAATGAATATATATATATATATATGCTGCCGGCTGTCAGAGAGTATGTTAACGAGTAAGATCAAGTCGACTGATGTCTATATTTGGATGCATAAAGCATAACATGCTTTCTTATTAGCGAAGCTTATTGCTTATAGCTCAGCTTATGTTAGATATATATATGTAGAAATATATAGTATATTTTCTATATGTGTGTCGCGTTGGTCCAGTGGGTAGAGCGTTGGACGACTGACCGGGGGATCCCGGGTTCGATTCCCGGGCAAGGCACTCTGGGCACCTGCAGCTCCACCCAAGCTAGTTAATTTTTCGGTTAACAGATCTTCCTGGGAAACCATAACCGGCACAGGGAAAGGAACTGGCCCCCCTACCCTGATGTGTGAATATTCACACGCCGTCGGGCTTGGTACATGGGTGAGCTCTACCATCACCTACTAAACCGACCTTCGGGTTGATTACTCTGTTTATGGTTAGTATATGTATACAATTTTTTGGAAAACCCACAAACGTGTAATTTAAATTCACTGATAGTCATAACAAACACAGAAACCAAAACTCACAAAAGAGGGACTCACTGGTTCTCGAATTTTCGGTGGTCCAACCACCTTTCTCAAGAGTAATTAGGAACAGAACTCAGAGTTCTGTTGCTAATTCCTCTTGAGAAAGGTGGTTGGACCACCGAAAATTCGAGAACCAGTGAGTCCCTCTTTTGTGTGTTTTGGTTTCTGTGTTTGTTATGTGTGTGTATATATATATATATATATATATATATATATATATATATATTTATTATTAGGTAATCTACCGGTTAAGGTAGGTTTTTGGATGGACACAAGTATCAAATAAACATTTTGTGACTCCCCACCTAGCAAACTAATCTATATCAGGTCCCTCTTCATCTCGGTGCACTTCTTTCCTCCCTTCATCCCGTCCAACATCCCTATCCTATTCCTACCCTTACCTCGCTTGCCCTACATTCTCCCCTCTATTACCCTCTTCAACATTCCACTACCGCTCAATACGCCTTTCATCCATTTTTCCTGCCTCCATAGGATTTCTCTCAACAAACCCCTCTCCTCCCCCACCATTTCTAGTACTTCCTCATTTGTTTTCCTTTCGGTCTATTTCACCTTCTCCATTCTTCTCCACACCCACATTTCAAAAGCCTCCAGTCTACGTCTATCCTCCTGCTTCAGCGACCACGTTTCCGCGCCGTACATAGCTACGCTCCATATCAGAGTTTTTACGAGTCTTGTCTTAACATCCCTACTCAACGTTCCCGTCATCTACTCCCTCCTCCTTGAGAAAGCCTCATTGCCTAGCGCAATTCTTCTCCTTACCTCCCTACCACTTTGACCGTATTGGTCCAAAACACTTCCGAGATATGTAAACTGTTCTACCTGCTCTATTTTTCCCCGCCTATTTTAATATTTAGCTTAGCCTTTTTCTTTCTGAAAAATCGCATAGCCTTTGTTTTATTAATATTGATTCTCATCCCATATTTATCGCACTGAACCTCCAATTCACTCAACAATGCTTGCAACCCCTTGGCTCACTGAGCAACTAATGCTTGGTCATCAGCAAACCTAACCGATTTTACGAATTCCCCTCCGACTTTCATTCCTACCTCCAGTCCTTCCCATGCCTCTTTAATCATTTCCTCTGCTTATACGTTGAACAGCACCGGTGACAATGGGCAACCCTGCCTTACACCTCTCCCTAACACTGCCCATCCGAACTCTCCGTTCCCCACTCGCACCTGAGCAGTCTGAGACATGTAAAGGTTGCGGATCAGTCTCCTGTCCCTCTAATCCATTCCTATTTTCTGCAATACACGCATTAATTTTTCCCAATTCACTCTATCAAACGCTTTTTCGAAATCTACAAAACAGGCAAAAACGTCCTGATTGTATTCTATATTCCTCTCGACTAGTGATCTCATTACTGCAATGGCATCACGCGTACCTCTTCCTTTCCTGAACCCAAACTGATCATCCCCTAAGTAATCATATGCCTTACTCTCTATCCTTTTGTTGATGATCCTGAGAATAACTTCAGCTGCGTGGGATATCAAAACTTATTGTTCTGTAATCCTCACATGACGAAGCCTTTGCCTTTTTTAAAATAGGAACTAACACCGATCTCACAAAATCTTCCGGCCAGATTCCTTCCTCATAGATACTACGAATCAGTCCATATAGGGCCTTCTTCTCACCTTTCCCTAACCATTTCACCATTTCTACAGGAATATTGTCCGCCCCCACTACCTTATTTGCTCTTATCTCCTTTAATGCCCTTTCTATTTCATCGTCGAGTATGCCTGGACCTAAGCTATCTTCTTCTACGTCATGTTCCTTTTCTATGTCTAACCTTTTCGGCCTAAGTTCTTTACCATACAGTGTTTCTATATATTCCTTCCATCTCTCTTGGATTTTTCTTGGTTCAACTATTATCTTACCCCATTTATCTTTAACTGTTAGCACAGATCTTGCCTTCTTACGTCCCGATAATAACTTAATCTTTCTGTATAGAGCACCAATTTTACCCTTCTTCTGTAAACTTTCCATATCCTCGCATTGCGTTTTCCACCATTCTTCTTTTGCTTTATTTGTGGCCCTTCTCAATTTATTGTTTAGCTCTTTGTACTTCATTTTGCCTAACTCTGTGTTCACTTTTTTCCATCTTCTTCTCTCATCCATCTTTGCAATCATCTTATCCGTTACCCATGGTTTCCTTATCCTTTTCCCGTTAACGGTTCCTATAGTGTCTTTAGCGGCTTCCAATATCCCTTTCTTGATACATTCCCATTTTTCTTCGTTTTTTTCATTTTTCTTCGTTTTCTTCTTTTTTTTAAGGTAATCTACCGGTTAAGGTAGGTTTTTGGATGGACCCAACTATCAAATAAACATTTTGTGACTCCCCACCTAGCAAACTAATCTATATCAGGTCCCTTTTCATCTCGGTGTACTTCTTTCCTCCCTTCATCTCGTCTAACATCCGTATCCTGTTCCTACCCTTACCTCGCTTGCCCAACATTCTTCCCTCTATTACCATCTTCAACATTCCACTACCGCTCAATACGCCCTTCATCCATTTTTCCTGCCTCCATAGGATTTCTCTCAACAAACCCCTCTCCTCCCCCACCATTTCTAGTACTTCCTCATTTGTTTTCCTTTCGGTCCATTTCACCATTTCCATTCTTCTCCACACCCACATTTCAAAAGCCTCCAATCTACGTCTATCCTCCTGCTTCAGCGACCACGTTTCCGCGCCGTACATAGCTACGCTCCATATCAGAGTTTTTACGAGTCTTGTCTTAACATCCCTACTCAACGTCCCCGTCATCAACTCCCTCCTCCTTGAGAAAGCCTCCTTGCCTAGCGCAATTCTTCTCCTTACGTCCCTACCACTTTGACCGTGTTGGTCCAAAACACTTCCGAGATATGTAAACTGTTCTACCTGCTCTATTTTTTCCCCTCCTATTTTAATATTTAGCTTAGCCTTTTTTTTCTGGAAAATCGCATAACCTTTGTTTTATTAATATTTATTCTCATCCCATATTTATCGCACTGAACCTCCAATTCACTCAACAATGCTTGCAACCCCTTGGCTGAATGAGCAACTAATGCTTGGTCATCAGCAAACCTAACCGATTTTACGAATTCCCCTCCGACTTTCATTCCTACCTCCAGTTCTTCCCGTGCCTCTTTAATCATTTCCTCTGCTTATACGTTGAACAGCACCGGTGACAATGGGCAACCCTGCCTTACACCTCTCCCTAACACTGCCCATCCGAACTCTCCGTTCCCCACTCGCACCTGAGCAGTCTGAGACATGTATAGGTTGCGGATCAGTCTCCTGTCCCTCTAATCCATTCCTATTTTCTGCAATACACGCATTAATTTTTCCCAATTCACTCTATCAAACGCTTTTTCGAAATCTACAAAACAGGCAAAAACGTCCTGATTGTATTCTATATTCCTCTCGACTAGTGATCTCATTACTGCAATGGCATCACGCGTACCTCTTCCTTTCCTGAACCCAAACTGATTATCCCCTAAGTAATCATTTGCCTTACTCTCTATCCTTTTGTTGATGATCCTGAGAATAACTTTAGCTGCGTGGGATATCAAACTTATTGTTCTGTAATCCTCACATGACGAAGCCTTTGCCTTTTTTGGAATAGGAACTAACACCGATCTCACAAAATCTTCCGGCCAGATTCCTTCCTCATAGATACTACGAATCAGTCCATATATGGCCTTCTTCCCACCTTTCCCTAACCATTTCAACATTTCTACAGGAATATTGTCCAGCCCCACAGCCTTATTTGCTTTTATCTCCTTTAATGCCCTTTCTATTTCATCGTCGAATATGCCTGGACCTAAGCTATCTTCTTCTACGTCATGTTCCTTTTCTATGTCTAACCTTGTCGGCCTAAGTTCTTTACCATACAGTGTTTCTATATATTCCTTCCATCTCTCTTGGATTTTTCCTGGTTCAACTATTATCTTACCCCATTTATCTTTAACTGGTAGCACACATCTTGCCTTCTTACTTCCCGATAATAACTTAACCTTGCTGTATAGAGCACCAATTTCACCCTTCTTCTGTAAACTTTCCATATCCTCGCATTGCGTTTTCCACCATTCTTCTTTTGCTTTATTTGTGGCCCTTCTCAAGTTATTGTTTAACTCTTTGTACTTCATTTTGCCTAACTCTGTGTTTACATTTTTCCATCTTCTTCTCTCATCCATCTTTGTAATCATCTCCTCCGTTACCCATGGTTTCCTTATCCTTTTCCCATTAACGGTTCCTATAGTGTCTTTAGCGGCTTCCAATATCCCTTTCTTGATACATTCCCATTTTTCTTCGATAGTACTCAGTTCTTTACCGTCATCCATCATTTTCTCTATAGCCTCCTGATACTCCTTCCTCGTTAATTCATTTACTGCTTCTAAATTCCATTTTTTAGCCCGCCGCCCTTGCCTTATCTTCTTGAAACGAACATTACATTTCATAACAACTAAATTGTGGTCAGAGTCCGCATCCGCTCCTGGGAAACTGTGCGAATTTATCACACTGTTCCTAAACCTGTGCCTAACCATAATATAATCTAACTGATACCTTTCTGAGTCACCTGGCATTTTCCATGTATACCTACGCCTTTTGTGGTGTCTAAACCATGTGTTAGTGATGACTAACCCCTGTCTCCTGCAGAATTCAATTGCTTTCTCCCCGCGTTCATTCCTCGTGCCTAACCCATAGTCCCCCACCTCACCACCATCTCTTCCTTCGCCTACCGTCGCATTCCAATCCCCCATCACTATCAAATGTTTCCCTGCAGGAACACTCGCGATGATATCCTCTAACTCATCATACATCCTATCCACTTCTTCCTCCTTGTGGTTGCTCGGTGGCATGTATACCTGACTAATGACCAAGTTCGTCGGCTCTGCTTTAATCTCTACGAGTAAAATTCTATCTGTCGCTTGCTCTATGTTGACTACGCTTCTTCCTACCCCTTTATTTAAAATTACGGCAACCCCTCGTTGGCTCTCGTCCCCGCCGCTGTATATTACTCTATAATTGTCACTCCAGTAATCCCCGCTATCCTTCCATCTCACCTCGCAGAGGCCTAAAACATCTATGTTACCTCTTTCCATCTCTCGCTTAATATTTTCTAATTTGCCTCTCCTCAACATTGTCCTGACGTTCCAGGTTCCTATTCTAACTACTTTCGTCTTCTTCTGCATCTTCTGTTCTGCTGCTGTTATTTCTCCCCCGCAAGGATTTCGTGGGATGACGACCGCGGAAGCCTTGCCTCCCCCGCTGCCGGGCACGACACACGGCCCCTTGGGCCGAGTCCCGCAGTTGCCAGGACTCAATTTCTGTTTTGCGTCCATCATATTTTCTTGGGAATGATAATTGAGGTGGTTTCCCGTTGCCTTCCTCAATAGTGTTTTTAACGTGACACCATCACTTAATGGCCGCCCCACTGGGGTCAGACGCCATTGCAGCCGCCTCACTGAGGAACAGACGCTGCGTGGACTACCTTTCGTCTGGCTCCTAACCTTCGACCTATCTGGCATGGGTGACCCTTCCAGGAGTAATTATTATTACTCTCGCCAGCACAGCTCTAGGGGTCATCGGAACACACAAGCCCTTCCACCACGACAAGGTTGTAGTCCATGGGAGGGTTTTTCTTCTTTATATATATATATATATATATGTATGTATATATACACTCGGATAATAAATATTCCACACCCAGAAACATAAATGAAGGACACTTACAGTAGATATTGACGTTACGATGGCACCGCCGTCGTCATCAGATTCTGATATACTTATAAATAAAAAATATGAAAGGTGGTTGCATCACCGAAAATTCGAGAACCAGTGAGTCCCTCTTTTATGTGTTTCAGTTTCTGTGTTTTTGTCGACTATTTTATCCATTTACATTATATATGAAAATATATATTTAAGAATAACATGCAGGAAGAAAAATGTGAGATATCGACAAATATATACTCTACTAGTCCTAAAAATCTTCCTCGCGATTGCTGTCAGTCTATTATGATTTCCAATGATTCGAGGAAAAAAACGACATGTATACATATATACATAGAAAGAAAATATAGAAAGGAGGGCCTGCCAAATAAAAGGAGACGTTTCAGGCGTGATCTGGAGGAATAAAAAAACCATGAACGCAGTACTAATCAACCCGAATAAGGTCGGTTTAGTAGGTGATGGTAGAGCTCACCCATGTACCAAGCCCGACGGCGTGTGAATATTCACACATCAGGGTAGGGGGGCCAGTTCCTTTCCCTGTGCCGGTTATGGTTTCCCGGGAGGATCTGGTACCCGAAAAATCAAACAACTTGGATCTAGAGTGCCTTGCCCGGGAATCGAACCCGGGACTACCTTCCGGTCAGTTGTCCGAAGCTCTACCTCCTGGACTATCGCGACCCACACCTTATGGAGGAATATCATGATTAATTAAAAATTTGCAATTTTCCACAAAATAAAATACGACCGGTTATAATGCAACCACATCATCATCTGGTGAAACCGGTCGAATACATTTTATTTTGAAAATTGTAAAATTTTAATTAAGCTTGAGAAATGTCCCTATCATCCTCAGATAAGTAACCTGCCTAAAAAATTACGCAGTAAATTTCACCCGTATTTATGGCTACGTCTGGTGTGTAATCACTACCTGCCACACCTTCACGGTGGCTTGCAGAGTTCTATGTAAAAAAAACTATCTATAAGCTGCAGGTCATGAATCTGTTAAACTATCGCAGATTAATATCCAGTATGGCGCGTAACACTGCCCGGGAAATCCATTTCGAAGTGTTGTTAAGCAAACCATGACTTTCGGGTTTAAGTTTCGTGAAAACAAAACTTGTGAATGGAAACGCATTCCGTTTCGCACTTGTCAACTCGAGTAGTCTTTGAGTTTTATATATTTTACGTCGATCGGCATCTTGCTTTTTTAATTGCGGGTCGTCGAAGGGAAAGGGGACGACCTTTTACGTTATTAAACGCAGAACCGGAATTAAAGTCTCCTTAATGGATTATTTTCTCACTAAAGCGTGTTCTAGCCGGTTTTGTCTCCCTTAATAACCTCCTGGAATAATTGTCATTTTTTCCCCTAATGAGAGGATTCGGAACGGGCTTAGCGGTAATGGGGGTAACGGTTGCGTTCCCGTAGAATTGGTGGGAAAAAAAGGGGAGATGGAGGGAGGAAGGATTATGACTGCTGGAGGGGATTACTTCCGCATCTGGTGCCCTCTTCCAACCGAGGATGTTTTGGAATCATGCCTAAGGACTGTATTTTTTGCAGTGAAACCACATTTAGTGAGCTCCGTTATGGCCGGCCAATGAGAATGTCGGCGGCGATTTGTCCAGGCGAAGACATTTGGAAAGATTTGTCCTCTGGGAAAGCCCAAAAGGAGACAGTGGGTTTTGGTGGTATTTTAAAAAAGTATGTATTTGTGGCCAGCAGTATATTGCTTTCTCCAAAACGGTCTTCTTTCCTTGACTGTAGACGAGGGGAGAATAGAGTGTTTTGAAGCAACATACTATTCATCTACTTAATTCTCCGCAACCCGCCCCGAGGACGTGTGGCGGGGGGTGGTAGGGCACCACCCATAATTAAGAACAAAAAGCATGGAAAATCCACAATTTTGAAAAAGACAGCACTCCACAAACCAAACATGGTGTACATTCATGCAAAAACCCTTACACCTCACACACCTGCAAACGTACAATCTACCAACAAACATACACATGCACCTACAAATGTACCTGATATCTTTGCAATGTTTGATTTTGTTCCGACTTGTAACTTAAATGTTTTTAATATTTCTAAAGTGACTTCGGATTCTTACTATTATGATTTCTGATTATTCTGGGGAAGAATGAGTACTTGAATCTATCTGTATTGGAATCTATCTCCCTTATTTTATCTCTGTGGTCTGATCTACCCAAGTAGTGTGGGGCCTTAATGTAATTGTTAAACTCGTTGGCTCTGAATCTTTCTAAAAGTCTAAGTTCGCTTGTTCTCTTCGTATTTCAAGTGGCTATTGTATAACTCTGCATATCTATTGCATAACTATGCATTATATTGCTTCTATCTATTATCTGTATTATATTGCATAACTTCATACTATCGCATAACTTCGAATATCAAAAATTTTTCTCCGTACCTCTCTTCATGGGAAATTGAAGGAATCATCTCCTACTAAAGGTTTATTCTTGAAAGAGTGGTTTTATTGTTTAAGAATAAGGCTTTTCTTCCTGAGTTTATGGATTAGACAAGCATTGTATTGAGAAATACGTGGCGACGGCGACATTGATGCTTCTATCGTGTCCAAATCCAAACGGACCGAATATAAAACACTATACCTCCTCGTACGAACGACGTTTTATTAATAATTTGGTTTTGTTCTCTTTTACGGGTGGTGACCTAACACACGTCCTTGCGGCGGCTTGCGAGGCATTATGTATATGTAGATATAGAGGGGTTATTCCTCAGGGTTACGACAAGTAATGAGCAGAAAATGGTATTCAATCAATTAAACGCGTATTGATTCAAGTTTCATGCTAATAAATCAATTATTTTATTATATTTCTGCGAGAAAAATGAAATGATGCCAAGCAGAAATCCGTTTCAGATTTATGCCGTTTGATTTATAATAGTCCTCAAACGTCCCGCTCGTTTTTAATGTTTTCAGTTTTTGGGGGAGCGACGCCTCTGTCATGTTTTGAAATAAATTGTCCAAACGGACACTTCCGGTGAGTTTATCTTGACCAAATCAGTTCATCACATTCATTTATAATCAATCGGAGAACAGCCATTTTTGACTTTGACATCGGATTTTTAAACTTTGAAAATAATATCTCGTCTCAATAAAGAAATTTGATGTGACATTACCCGCCGCTGCAAGTTTTTTAGTTGTGTTGCCCACGAAGAGTTTTATCTCCCCATCACGAACACGGGGATTCTGACAGGGGTCATGCGGTAGAATAATCAACACGTTTAATTATGGACCCTATTCAAGGGAATTTTAGGGATACCAATCGTTCATATGATCACATGTACGCTATCTAACCATCCAAGTTTGGTTTTAGACATCCCCTACTGACTCTTCATGAATCGTAAGGATTTCTTCATGGTGCCCAGCGGAATGGATGATCGAATAATCCTGGAACATTCGGGGAAATAGCCGCTACCGGGAAAGTTGGGGAATTGTGAAGGGTTTTACCAAGTCTTGCAGGAAAAACAGTTTTAGATGAATTTCCAAAAATATTTATCATGTCGATGAAAGGGAAAATTGATTTTTAATGAAGAATGGCGTGGCCTATAAACGTTTCAGCGGAAGGCAAAGAGGTTTGCTTCTGGTTATTATTATTAGGTAATCTACCAGTTAAGGTAGGTTTTTGGATGGACACAACTACAAAATAAATATTTTGTAACTCCAAACAAAACCCAATCCAGCAACCTCATCTACATCAGGTCCCTCTTTATCTCTGTGTACTTCTTTCCTCCCTTCATCCCGTCCAACATTCCTATCCTGTTCCTGCCCTTTCCTCGCTTGCCCAACATTCTCCCCTCTATTACCTTCTTCAAAATCCCACTGCCGCTCAATATGCCTTTCATCCATTTTTCCTGCCTCCATAGGATTTCTCTCAACAAACCCCTCTCCTCACCCACCATCTCTAGTACTTCCTCATTTGTTTTCCTTTCGGTCCATTTCACCTTCTCCATTCTTCTCCACACCCACATTTCAAAAGCCTCCAATCTACGTCTATCCTCCTGCTTCGGCGACCACGTTTCCGCGCCGTACATAACTACGCTCCATATCAAAAGTTTTGACTTTTTTTAATTTTGTTTTTTCTTAATATCCCTACTCAACGTCCCCGTCATCAACTCCCTCCTCGAGAAAGCTTCTTTGCCCAGCGCAATTATTCTCCGTACGTCCCTACTACTTTGACTGTGTCGTTCCAAAACACTTTCAAGATACGTAAATTGTACAACATACGTATACTGGTGAGAAGGCTTCTAATATCGCTTGTTATTTCTGCAAAAGAAATCTTCAGAGTAATCTTCGAAAAATTGGCATGTCAGATGTCTGGAAAATATCTAAAATGAACATTTGGAAGCATTTCATCACGTCGCATGTGTGCACCTCAAAGTTAAGCTACTATGCCTGTGCACAATGTGAAGTGAAAGTGAAAACGATGGCAAGTATTTCGTGACGGCATTTGGATTCGGATATTTTCGTACAGATTTGGAAAATTCAACTTATTTCGTGATTGGGTTCGCGTGAACACCATGTTGCCCATATCGTTAGCCCTTCGTCATTTGCTTCCTCAATTCTTCAAACGTCCAAGTTGCCTTTCAGCCGTCCCAGAAGCAATTCTCTCCATTCCTTCCCCTTGCTTGACCAACCTTCTCCCACTCAGTCATGGCCTTTCACGGTGTCTCAGTCTTCCTCTTAATATATCTCCTCCAATCACTTCCTCTTGCCTTCTTCGGATTTCCCATAGCGGCTTCCTCTCTTCGCCCATCCTAAGCACTAAATATGGGAGGCATGGCAATTAATATCTTATGTCGGGTGAATGCTCATTTTTAAAAAAATTTCAAAGCATGCAGGTGAACGATGGTAATTAATCCGAAGGTTGGTTCGATAAATATTGGAGCTCACCTACTACTTTGACATACACGGCGTGTGAAATTCACACGTCTAACAGGGTATTGATGGGGGGTCATTTCCTTTCCCTGTGGCTTCCCAGGAAGACTTGGTACCCGAAAAATCTCACAGCTTGTGCGAAGCTAAAAGTACCCACTGACGTAACCGAGAATCGAACCCGGGTCCTCCGGTGAGTGGACTATCCCTCCATCCACCGGACTACCATGTTCCTATGCAAGTGAGAGCGGACAAAATTCTCTCCCGAGTACTTTGTTAGGAATTGTTGATAATCCAGTAAGCTAATTTGGATTATAGTTAGACAAGATGTTCTTCCAGCACGGTTTTAATTCTGTGATGGAACATGTGACAGTTGCATCCGTGTTTTTTTGTTAAATCAAATAATTGAAGGTCAAGCAGCGGTGATTCTGAAATCTTGTTTTTTGTCTGTAAAGTTCCTTCAAAAGTAAGTGTTCTCCCCCGGCAATAACGTGTTCGCCTTTACCTTTTTAATGAGGTAGGGGAAAAAACGCTCTCCGGTTATCTCTTTCCGTCGCTTTGTTCGACACTCTCGAATACCTTCTTATCGCTGTTCAAGTGCGGCGTGGAATTTCACTGTCCATTATCAAACAGTAGGTTACGCGTCGCTTTATGTTCATGTCTGATGAATGGCGAATGCATTGCGGACTATGCGATGAAAATCATTTACATTTGGGGGAAAATCATTAACTGCACTTCGTAATTCAGCCAGTCAGTGCAATCCACGTTGGGAATATCCTAAGGACGAAGCCCTACGGGGGGGAGGTGTCGAATTTGCGCATTGGTGAATCTACGTGACGGAAAAATGATGATAGTGATCGCGGCCTATTTTTAAAAATTATCGATTAGATTATGGCGCGCATTAGTCCTCTAAGTGACATCTTTACCTATGTTTTTGCATGTTCTCCTAATACTGAGTAAATGTTTTCCTGTACGAGATCTTGTACTTCTCAACGATTTTCAAAATGCATTAAAATGGAAAGAAAGGCTGTTTGCTGCCCGCACTGTCAAACTATATAGCAATGAGAACCAAGCAAATAGTGACTGGCAAATAAGAGGAAAGATCCAATGCGCGCACTTGAATATTTCGTATTAAGATCTCAGAAATATTCTTTAAATTGTGTCCGAGACCATTTCTCGGACGCAGGAGGTTACGTCTTCTCTTCCGGTTTACTCCTCAGGCAGCGTCCACTTAACGAGTGGATGATCCCTAAGAGCCCCCTGGTCCCCAGAAATCACCTGTATACATCCCGGAAGCCACCTTAGTTGACGGCAGAGGTCAAGGCAAAAGGAGCAAAAGACGTGCACATTAGGTTGGAATTTAGAAAATAAAACATTTGAGTGTGTCAGCATTATTCAAGAGAGTGAAGCTGCGGTCTGATTGAACGCAATCCTAACTCATTTCCGGAATATCATGGAAAAGAAAGTTTTACTTCGACCTCGGGAGTGTTGAGGCCGGCCTACCCTCTTGGCGTGAAGAAAACACTGCCCGCTTTACTTTTACAGGTATTAACTCCGTGGCTAAGAGTAAATTACACTTATTTGACGACGAAGAAGCAGTTTACAAAGACACATGTAGTTCTGAGGATTAAATAGCTTTAGCAGATGACCCAATGCAAATAAACGTTGGTGCAACACTTAGAAATTGGAATTAAACTTAAAAAAGTGCAAAGTAACGACTATTTAAAACGTAAGTCCGAACGCCTACTTCATCAGAAATACCGATAGAGAAAGAGAAGGCTCGATTGAATAGATGGCCGTTACCCCCACTCGCGACCTCTCCTGGGTGAAACATATACTCCTGGGAATATGTGGACAAGCTAACCAAAAATCAAAAGGTATTAGGCGAGTATTGGGGAAATGCGCCGAGAAGGTGTAAAGAGCAGTGTCATCCTTCGCTAGTTAGGCCCACTTTAGAATATGTTGCTGGTACGTACGCGTATGGAATCCTCATGAAGTTGGGACCGAATGCTGGATTAGATCGCGTGCAAAGTGCGTGGATGAGCTAGATTTGTGAAACGTTGTTCTGACAAACTTATTAGCGTATCAGTATTTTTAGAGGAACCAGATTGGGAATCACTTACAAGGCGAAAGTTAAATTACACATAAAGAGGTCTCTTTAGCAGTGATGTTGGAAATGTATTATTACCCCCATCGTACTACGGTAGGAGAGATCATGGCAGAATAGATAGATTTAACATGCCATTTTTTCCGCGAACGGTAAAGGATCAGAATAACTCTATATAACTTTGCCTGAGGAGAAAAAGTAATTATATTTTGTAAACCCAAGTTGCCTAGTATGTTGTTGTTCTTTTTACCAACAGGTACTCCCGTATGCGCAGAGAGGTGTAATTAACTTAGATCCATAGTGCATGTGACTGTACTTATCATGATCTACAGTTTTTGAATTATTTTAACAAAAATCACGACTCAAATTCAAGAAAGACTCAGTTTTTGCGTTGTTGTATGGCTGGTATTTAAAAATCTTCCCCCTGCCACTCACCCTAGCGGTGGTTTGCACGATGACGGGTATAAATAGGAAAGAAATGAAATTGTGGCCGCGCTGAGCAATCATTCCGACCTCGGTCGCCATCTCCCCGCGAATGAATTAGTCAACAATAGCGACAAATGCCGCAGTGGACGCGGATGGCGCGGTAGCGTTCGCAGCCAACAATGGGCCTGTTATCTTTGTTGGCTTGAGTTGGCGCGGCTTCATCCCATTCGGGTGGTGACCGTAGTCTCTGAGATTTTATACGGGAAGTTCCCTCATCGCTGTCGGCGCGGGGAGTGGTCCTTTGGTCTGACCAGGAGGGGACAGGAGTGGGGAGGGAATGTAGTGGGTCGAAGTGAGAACGAAGAACAAGAAACCATTCATCAACCGTTCGACCGACTTACTCCTGAGAAACTGCCCTCGTAAGCTCGCATTCGTGGTTTCTTCGTGCGTTTCCCTTTTGTCTCAAGACGGTCGTGTAACGTATTCGTAGCAGTGCTCATGTGTACGTGTTTGTCCGTTGATTTAATGCGGTGTTGAACTCGGGAGGCCGTGTCGCGCGGGTGGGTGCTGCAGCAGATCCATGCAGTCAGTGCACGTGTGACCGCGTGTGCTTGAGGTGATTCAGCCGTCGTGGCGAATGAGCCAGGGTATTGGTGTCACGAATATTTTATCAAAGTATCTCATAAAGAGTTTTTCATCCCCTTAAATTATTAACAAAAATTAAAATAATGTTTATAACGGGCAAATCCCTAATTTAAAATACAGTATTCACATACCATATCAAACTAAAGGATGTAAAACGAGGGATACACTATAAAACTGTTGAAATTAAAAATAAATCATTCAACAGATTGTTAAAAGAGCAACTATTTTGTATTCTATGGTAAAACATCTAATTAAGGTTATTGCTCAGAATAAGACAATTCATGATGGATTGGTATAAATTTTCAATAAGGTTTATATGTATTTCATCATAAATTGATGCTGGATAATACAATGCAAATCAACGTTTGAACTAATAAACGATTAAACGATCGGAACATCCTTGTGATACATGAATAGTATGAAACGCTTCTACTGTAGAATTTAATGTGGAATAATTTTCTCCTTCTGATATAAGTAATTTTAACGTCCTTACTAAATATTTATTTAATTTTCAATGTAAAAATTTAATTATCCCGGATAAGGAAATATTTTTACATTTGTGATCTGCTCAAATCCGCCTTCCCCACCTTTTCTGTGTTCGTCTTTTATGTGTTTTCCTATCCCCTTTCCTTATATCTATTTCTATGTGTGAAGTAATATATATATATATATATATATATATATATATATATATATATATATATAGAAAATCTTCTAAAATTCTTAGAAAATTCTATATATAAATATATAGAATCTTCTAAAATCTACCAATCCACTTCTTAAATCCTCGCCCCGTTCCAAAATCACTCCCAGACCCTGCAATAAACCTAGATGCAAAACATGTCCTATTTTCCTAACCAGAATCCCATCCCTCTCCCACCCGCTCTTTAACTCTCTCCCACCTATTCCCTACTCCTCGTGTACCTCCAGCAATGTTGTCTACCTACTCAAGTGCCAACTTTGCCCTGCCTTTTACATTGGACAGTGTACCACACCCCTCAATATTAGAATCAATAATCATAGAGCCTCATGCAACAATTCCTCCCTTATTGGTATGCTCCCAATCCCCAAACATGCCTCCAAACACAACGCTGCCTTTGACCAATGTTTTAAAGTATCCGTCTTAGCATCCCTCCCACACTCAGACCCTCCACTGAAACTCAAAACATTAGAGCTAGCTTTCATCTGGCTCTTGGATTCCTGGAATCGCCCAGGTATTAATATTAGACATTAATTGCCCCCTTTATGCATATAATTTCATCCCCCTCCGCCCCCAACAACTTCCATATCATCCCCACCTTTTTTAAAATTCCCGCGCCATACACTACCCCTCCAAACTCCTCACCTCGAATGCCTTCCCCCCTTTTTTCCCCCCTTTTCCTTTCTTTTCCCCTCTTTTCCCTTCTTTTCCCCCATTTCCCCTTCTCCTTCCTACCACTGCTTTCGGGCCCTCCTCTGCCTCAGTTCTGTTCCTAATTCCTCTTGAGAAAGGTGGTGGGACCACCGAAAATTCGAGAACCAGTGAGTTTTTCCTCTTTTGTGTTTTGGTTTCTGTGTTTGTTATGACTTATCAGTGAATTTACATTACACGTTTGTGGGTTTTCCAAAAAAGTGTATATATATATATATATATATATATATATATATATATATATATATATATATATTCAAACATAGAAATAGGTATAAGGAAAGGGGATAGGAAAACACATAAAAGGCGAACACAGGACATGTGGGGAAGGCGGTTTTTGAGCAGATCACGAAAGTAAAAATATTTCCTTATCCGGGATTTGAATTTGTGCGCCGTATGGCGGGATTTTCAAGTTTGAATATGTGTTTGGCCAATGTGGCTCGTCTCTTCTTCTGGCTATGCGTGCCATGAAACGCACCGTTCCTATCCTTTAAAGATCGTATGAATGCTTTTCTACTATCCTTTCTCCTTCTTGTGTCCCGTCGATTTCTCCTTTGGTGGGTGAAACAGCTCCATAACGCCATCTCTCGGGCAATATGTATCGGAGCACTTTGGCGCTTTATAAGATCGCAGATCTCAAGGTAAATCAGGTTTCCTTATTAGCTTAGGTGGTAGAGCATCCACCCGGCAAGTGGAAGGCCCGTGGTTCAAATCCCGGATAAGGAAATATTTTTACTTTCGTGATCTGCTCAAAAACCGCCTTCCCCACATGTCCTGTGTTCGCCTTTTATGTGTTTTCCTATCCCCTTTCCTTATACCTATTTCTATGTTTGAATGAATATTTGTGCGCCGTATGGCGGGATTTTCAAGTTTGAATATGATCCCGGTGATATGATATGATCCCGGTTTCGATTGCCGGGCAAGGCACTCTGGCCACCTGCAGCTCCACCCAAGCTAGTTGATTTTTCGGTTACCAGATCTTCCTGGGAAACTTTTTTAGAGAAACTGTAACAGTAACTTTAACGGAGTCACCCGATATGTGTGCATTATAATGCAACTATTTCAGAGAGTAAAAATCATTCGCCTTGACCGGGATTCGAACCCGGATCCCTCGATATCCGGCCGAGAGCTTTAACCAATTAAGCTACCGAGACGTCCTCTTACACTCTGAAATTGTGGGGGCTTTAAAGGAATATATCGGGTATCGAGGGATCCGGGTTCGAATCCCGGTCAGGGCGAATGATTTTTACTCTCTGAAATGGTTGCATTCCTGGGAAACCATAACCGGCACAGGGAAAGGAACTGGCCCCGCTACCCTGATGTGTGAATTCACACGCCGTCGGGCTTGGTACACGGGTGAGCTCTACCATCACCTGCTAAACCTACCTTCGGGTTGATTACTGTGTTTATATATACATATATACATTTTATATAGGCCAGTGCTCTACACCCCTTAACCTCAGGGTGAACAATCATCGCGCCTCATGTAATCCCTTTTCCCCGTCTGCGGATCTTGCCATCCCAAAACATGCCTCCCACTACAACACCCCCTTAAACCACTGTTACAATGTTTCCGTTCTAGCATCCCTTCCCCCATCCGATAGCCCTATAAAATTAAAAACAATGTAATTGGCATATATATGGCTGTGTAAAGCCTATCAACATCCGGGTCTCAATGTCGTTCACTAAATGGGTGGGGGGGGGCTGGGGTGGATGGGAGTGGATTTGTTTCTTGCGAGATGGTGGGACAATTCATTCATCTGCATACATTTTATCGACCTTGTCCTGGGTTTTGACTTGTCGAGCCCTTATGATGACTTTGTGAGTTGACGCCTTGGTCATGGGTGTTGTGGTATATGTGGATGAATTGTTAGTTTTCTGTGTCGCTTGTAACTATTTCCGCATCCTCCTTATTCCATCTCCGCACCCCTCTGGCCTCCCTTTCCCCCTCCATAACTTCCTCCTTCGCCCCTCCCGCACCTCCTGTTCTCCGCTCCGCTTTCTCCCCCTCCACATACCCCTCCTTCACCCCTCCCCCACTACCTGTTTTTCCCCTCTCCCTCAAACCCTACTCTCTCTGCACCACGTACCCTTTTCCTCAGTCATATCTTATCTTCCGAAGAAGACGAAGCTCGAGTCCGTCGAAATTATAAAGATATTATTGTGAGTGCTCTTTTTATGTGTTCTCGTGCTGTGTGTTGCTGTCTAAGTTCTTTATTCAACACTTCCGTGTTACTTCGAAAAAATCATCTGTACATATATATATCGATGATGCGGAAGTACTCACGAGAGCAATATAACTTTTGGACGGCACAATAGAACACAGAATAAAACATATAACACGTAAAAGGGCACTCACACTGTAGATGATTTAAGCTATCGGCCTACTCCGAGGCCTTCTTCAGGTCAGACTGAGAGGTTTTGAGGGAAGAATGCCTGGGGAGGGGAGGGGGGGCGGAAGGTTTAGGGACTGTTGGGAAGGAAATTAAAGATGGCGGTTAAGGGTGGGAATTTTAAAGGATCGGAAATATAGGATGTATGTGGCTTCGCGAGTTCTCACCTCTATGTTGGTGGCTGAATCAGGTAGGGATTCTAGGACTGTTAGGGAAAA
Organism: Hetaerina titia; assembly: GCA_037158775.1. Classification (NCBI taxonomy): domain Eukaryota; kingdom Metazoa; phylum Arthropoda; class Insecta; order Odonata; family Calopterygidae; genus Hetaerina; species Hetaerina titia. The sequence continues at coordinate 1,192,856 of CM073769.1, forward strand.
GCATTCGTCAAATGATGGGTTGTGTGAACTTGCGTGTAAAGGGATAGGAAGAGAAGAGAGTGAAGCAGAATTACATGAGTAGCGGTGATTGTTCATTCGGATGGATAAGGGGGTAATGCATTCGCCTATGTAGAATGAGGTGCATTGTTTGCACGACAAAAGATAGATAATATTTTTTAAGAGGCAATTAGCGTGGGAACGGGGTGAAGGGACAATGAGGGGATGTGGGGAGAGGGGAGCAGATCTGATTAGGAGACATGTTTTACATCGGGGGCGATTGCAGGTAGGGGAAATATGTGGCAATTTGTCAGGGCGGGGTGTCAAAGGGTTGGTGGATCTCAGAAGGTATCTGAGATTGGCTGGTCGTCTGTAAGCGACAGAGGGGCATTGGGGCAGTAAGAATGTGGTCGCGTCATTGTCATGTAATATAGGATAAAGTTCCTTGAGAATGGTTTTCAGTCTGTGGGATCCGGGCAAATAGGTTGTGCAAAGGTTGAGTCCAGCGTCAGATGTGGGGTTGTCATTCTGTGATGTGTGTGGTCGGGTGGAGCGGTATATTTTATCCTGTAGGAGCTTTTCTGGGTAACCGCGTTTGTGGAGTGCATGGTGTAGATTGTGGAGGTATTTGTTGAGGGTAGTTGTGGTGTTGCAAATCCGATGTCCGCGGATAGAGAGAGAGTTGGGAATTGAGCGTTTGTATATATATATATATATATATATATATATATATATATATATATATATATATATATATACATATATATATATATATATACATATATATATATATATATATATATATATATATATATATATATATATAAACTTTTGGACGGCACAATAAAACACAGAATAAAACAGATAACACGTAAAAGGACACTCACACTGTGGATGATTTAAGCTTTCGGCCTCGGAGTAGGCCGAAAGCTTAAATCATCCACAGTGTGAGTGTCCTTTTACGTGTTATCTGTTTTCTTCTGTGTTCTGTTGTGCCGTCCAAAAGTTATATTGCTCTCCTGAGTACTTCCGCGTCATCGATATATATATATATATATATATATATATATATATATATATATATATATATATATATATATGCGCGGGTCGCGGTGGTCTAGTGGGTAGAGCGTTGGACTACTGACCGGAGGGTCCCGGGTTCGATTCCCGGGCAAGGCACTCTAGATCCAAGTTGTTTGATTTTTCGGGTACCAGGTCTTCTGGGAAACCATAACCGGCACAGGGAAAGGAACTGGCCCCCCAACCCTGATGTGTGAATTCACACGCCGTCGGGCTTGGTACATGGGTGAGCTCTACCATCACCTACTAAACCGACCTTCGGGTTGATTACTGTGTTTATGGTTTTATATATATATATATATATATATATATATATATATATATATATATATATATATATAAAGGGTTAGTCATCACTAAGACATGGTTTAGACACCACAAAAGGCGTAGGTATACATGGAAAATGCCAGGTAACTCAGAAAGGTATCAGTTAGATTATATTATTGTTAGGCACAGGTTTAGGAACAGTGTGATAAACTCGCACAGTTTCCCAGGAGCGGATGCGGACTCTGACCACAATTTAGTAGTTGTGAAATGTAATGTTCGTTTCAAGAAGATAAGGCAAGGGCGGCGGGTTAGGAAATGGAATTTAGAAGCAGTAAATGGATTAACGAGGAAGGAGTATCAGCAGGCTGTAGAGAAAATGATGGATGACGGTAAAGAACTTAGTACTATCGAAGAAAAATGGGAATGTATCAAGAAAGGGATATTGGAAGCCGCTAAAGACACTATAGAAACCGTTAACGGGAAAAGGATAAGGAAACCATGGGTAACGGATGAGATGATTGCAAAGATGAATGAGAGAAGAAGATGGAAAAATGTAAACACAGAGTTAGGCAAAATGAAGTACAAAGAGTTTAACAATAAATTGAGAAGGGCCACAAATAAAGCAAAAGAAGAATGGTGGAAAACGTAATGCGAGGATATGGAAAGTTTACAGAAGAAGGGTGAAATTGGTGCTATGTGCAGCAAGGTTAAGTTATGATCGGGAAGTAAGAAGGCAAGATCTGTGCTAACAGTTAAAGATAAATGGGGTAAGATAATAGTTGAACCAGGAAAAATCCAAGAGAGATGGAAGGAGTATATAGACACACTGTATGGTAAAGAACTTAGGCCGACAAGGTTAGACATAGAAAAGGAACATGACGTAGAAGAAGATAGCTTAGGCCCAGGCATACTCGACGATGAAATAGAAAGGGCATTAAAGGAGATGAAAGCAAATAAGTGTGTGGGGGTGGACAATATTCCTGTAGAAATGTTGAAATGGTTAGGGAAAGGTGGGAAGAAGGCCATATATGGACTGATTCGTAGTATCTATGAGGAAGGAATCTGGCCGGAAGATTTTGTGAGATCGGTGTTAGTTCCTATTCTAAAAAAGGCAAAGGCTTCGTCATGTGAGGATTACAGAACAATAAGTTTTGATATCCCACGCAGCTGAAGTTATTCTCAGGATCATCAACAAAAGGATAGAGAGTAAGGCATATGATTACTTAGGGGATGATCAGTTTGGGTTCAGGAAAGGAAGAGGTACGCGTGATGCCATTGCAGTAATGAGATCACTAGTCGAGAGGAATATAGAATACAATCAGGACGTTTTTGCCTGTTTTGTAGATTTCGAAAAAGCGTTTGATAGAGTGAATTGGGAAAAATTAATGCGTGTATTGCAGAAAATAGGAATGGATTGGAGGGACAGGAGACTGATCCGCAACCTGTACATGTCTCAGACTGCTCAGGTGCGAGTGGGGAACGGAGAGTCCGGATGGGCAGTGTTAGGAAGAGGGGTAAGGCAGGGTTGCCCATTGTCACCGGTGCTGTTCATCGTATATGTGGAGGAAATGATTAAAGAGGCATGGGAAGAACTGGAGGTAGGAATGAAAGTCGGAGGGAAATTCGTATGGCGGGATTTTCAAGTTTGAATATATATATATATATATATATAGATGTTTTTTTCGAGGTAACACGGGAGTGTTGAATAAAGAACTTAGACAGCAACACACAGCACGAGAACACATAAAAAGAACACTCACAATAATATCTTGATAATTTCGACGGACTCGAGCTTCGTCTTCTTCGGAAGAAAAGATATGACTGAGGAAAAGGGTACGTGGTGCAGAGAGAGTAGGGTTCGAGGGAGAGGGGAAAAACAGGTAATGGGGGAGGGGTGAAGGAGGGGAATGTGGAGGGGGAGAAAGCGGAGCGGAGAACAGGAGGTGCGGGAGGGGCGAAGGAGGAAGTTATGGAGGGGGAAAGGGAGGCCAGAGGGGTGCGGAGATGGAATAAGGAGGATGCGGAAATAGTAACAAGCGACACAGAAAACTAACAATTCATCCACAGATACCACAACACCCATGACCAAGGCATCAACTCACCAAGTCTTCATAAGGGCTCGACAAGTCAAAGCCCAGGACAATGATGACATAATGTATGCGGATGAATAAATTGTCCCACCACCTCGCAAGAAACAAATCCACCTGCATCTACCCCAGCCCCATATTTATGCATATATATATATATATATATATATATATATATATATATATATATATATATATATATATATATATATATATATATATATATATGAAGCGTTGACCTGCATTAGTATCACACCTTCTTATATACGATCGATATTTTAGAAGCAGTTTCGTTCAGTTTCAAGTCCAAGATATAATCAGTTTCAAACAAGGTAGTCAGGTGCTTAGCATACGTTCAACGTGTCGGAGAAAACCTTTTTAGTCCAAATGGTAATTTTTTTATTCGCAATTCGGGTCAGCAATGTCGAGGGAATTCGAGCGGCTGGGAGGGTTAAAGCCAAGGGCGAAACCTGATACGATCATAACCCACCTTGAAACATTCGCTCGGTGGCTGAACTTGCACCTTGGAAGTCAGCTGAATCCGGATTCAGGTCATAATACTCCGTCGAAAAGTTAGTCCTTACTTTTAAAGCCGAGGAAGCGACTTCTTGTCGCCGAATCGATTTAGAACGTTGTAGGAATTCACAAGTTCACCTCCATCAACTATTAATGCTCGCAAGTGCAGATTAAAGCAGCCGGTTGTCGACAAGTGAAGATCGCTCAGCGTGAGCATATTTCACGTACACCTGCTGTGACCTTGTGTGGTCGATTACATAGCTTTAGAACGCACCTGTAAAGTTACATCGAGGAACTGAGAAATCCTGCCAAAAGGGATTATGCGTGATGTCAATCATGCCGTTTTTTAATCTGGAGGACGGCCATTCTGTCGAGATAATCGGGAATTAAGCTTTATTTTCTTGAAATTTCTGGATAAAGTTGAGAAGAGGAATAAAAGAAAGTCGGGGAAATGCGATTCAGGAATAACGTTTGGAATGACTTACTTTTCATTGTTCTCTTGAGAGCCTTTGGAAATGGATACCGGCTTGCACAATCGTTTGTTCAGTCCCTGCCATGAAACCAAAAAACATACAACCCGGCTGCTGTGAGACGCACTAGCGGCAGGAGAAAAAAAGACGAAGGAGAGTGAGTGCAGGTATACCGCCTCGTATAGTTTAAATTTTGAGGGAAAAGTTTTCTGAGATTTTAAAATGGCGAGACGTACTTTCATTCCACAGTAACTACTGGAATATTGGTTAGGTTGTTGAAGATAGAGCTAGACTCGTAATAGACCTTATATGCGGCGTGTGTGAATGTCACAGATCAGAGTAATTTGCTTCTACAGAATTTAATCTGCTTTTTACAGTGTAAACCATATTTACCGAAACGTAAACTACGGATGAATCCTACGTGTTTTACATGCAAATGGAACCTCATTTTCCCCAAATATTAAAAAGCAAATGGAGCCTCATTTTTTCAAATCCCTCAAGCACCCGCAAGGGATTTTTATATATGTATATATATTTCTAAATATATTATTTTTATTTGTGTGTGAAAATGTATATATGTGTATGTATATATATATATATATATGTATAAAGAACATATATATATATATATATATATATATATATATATATATATATATATATATACACGCACGCACACATTCAAACACGAAATCCCGGCGGACAAATATTCATTCACATGGAAATAGATATAAGGAAAAGGGTTAGGAACACATAAAAAACGAACACATTAGAGGTGGGGAAGGCGGAATCGAGCAGTTCACAAGCGTAAAAATATTTCCTTGACCGAGACTTGAACATCTTGAAAATCTTCCGACTTGCCGGGCCGATGCTATGTCCTCTCCTGGACCTCTCCTGTACCCGTCCTTTATATGTGTCCCTATCCCTTTTCCTTATATCTATTTCCATGTAAATGAATATATATATATATATATATATATTTATGTATTTTATACATACACACACACACAAACACACACACCCAAGCTATGTGATTTTTCGGGTATCAGATTTTCCTGGGAAACCATAACCGGCACAGGGAAAGGAACTGCCCCCCCTACCCTGATGTGTGAATATTCACACGCCGTCGGGCTTGGTACTGGGTGAACTCTACCATCACCTACCCAACCGACCTTCGGGTTGATTACTGCGTGTATGCATACACACACACACACACACACACATATATATTTTCACACACACACACACGAAAACACTCGTGCATGCACATGATGAGTGCCTCTAGGTATAAATGTACGAATTGACTAAATTATTAAATGTTTAAAATAACTTTTGGGTACTTGGTTCGGTTTTTTATGATTGAAAATCGTGGGTGAAAGGAATGAGTACTTGAATCTGCAAAAAACTGTGTCTATCTCTCCTTCTATGGTCGAACTTGTGAATGTAATTTGGTGCCATAAATATTCTTTCGTATGTGCAAGGAAAGCGAGGTGGGCTGTACACTTCTAGTAGTCTTATTCTTAGTATTTTAAACAGAGAGGCAATAATACTTTTCCATAGATCTCTTTTGGTGCGACACATGTTTTACTGCGCTGTGGCATCATCATGTACCTGCTGTATATATCCTTGTTTTAATATGAATACTCCAAACTTTCTCGTTGCAGTTGAGTTTTTGTAGTCTGTTGCCCGCTCTCTTAAGCGAATCGGTGCTTCGATCGCGATTTGCTCCTCCTTCTCTCGTAGCAATTTTTAGCAAATCTGGTGCCACCTCTCTGAACCTTTTCCAATTCTTTTGTTAACGTTATCTCCCATATGGATCTCGACTACTCTCTGGACATTCTAAATGTGGCCTTCCTTACTTTTTCGTCATATTTTCCTGCTACCCGTCCAACGAAAACTGTCTTCGTAATAGGAGTGATGGGGGCCAGCTCCTTTCCGTGTACCTCCTCCCGCTGTTACTTCCGGTAGCCGAGAAGTCTTGCGCAGCTTGGGTGAATACTGTGAGGGTAGGAATTCCCAGAGTCCCCGGGAATCAAACCCTGACCCTCCGGTCAGTATGGGATAACTTTTCACTGTGAAAGCATCCAAACTTTTTTCTTGAGAAACTCTCTCTTGGGCACTTGTTTCGTGTTTCCAAAATGAAAGCACAATTTTGGAACGTCGTCTTGCCTTCCACATATAACGGTGGTCTTTAAATAAGGAACATGGCGCAAAATGACGATGATCAGAATACAGTAAACGAGTCTCTGGGTGGGTTATATACTATTTTCCCCAAATGGCGGAAGAAAGAAGGGAAGAATAAAAAAATAAATCCCACCTTGTTGAAAGGAGAAGAACAACCACCGTATGATGGACGGGTTGCGAACACGCGAGTTTAGCGGACCGGAGCGAGGAAAGGAAATGACTGAGGAAAAAAAGTTGAGAAGCGAAGACAAAATGAATAAAAAAAGAAGAAGCCACAGTCGCAAACAGGTCATCCACTCACGGAATGAGAAAAAGGAAATCTAAGAGATGCTCTCTCTCTCTCTCTCTGCGTCTCCCTATCTCCTCCTCCTTTATATCTCTTCCCCAACGTCCGCTGGACACGTGGGCCCAACTCCCTTCTCCCTTATTCTTTCAAAGGTGTCCACGGCGCGGGGTCTTGATAGCGTCTATCAGTCCGAGAAGTTTGTCGACTTGGACGAATTCGCCCCCAGGGAGTTCTTCTTTCCACCGGTCTGTTTCAATAATCGAGTCACGTCGACGCGTCTAACGTGTACCGACGATGGCGTATTTTTTATCTCCTCTCCTGACTTCATCCTCGGCGTTAACGCCGCTGGCCACTTCAAACGAATGGTTCCCGTGTGTTTTCCACTCTCCGCCAATCGGGAGTGCGTTGGCTAAAGTCTTTACAACCACTCAATGCCTTAGGATTGAGGTGTCCAGTGACGCGGGAATTACGGTTTTTTGATCATCTATTCAATGTGCGGTTTAATTAATTTAAGTGCAGGCGGGCGACCCGTTTGGAAAGCTAGCCACGATCGACCCCAAAGTCCCGCTGACCACCTCTGGACGTCGCGGATTCAACATTTGCATTTCTTTGACTCGGGAGTATGCGTTGGGCCAAGTCGTAGGAGTGATGTGATGAATATCCCAATTTTAAAATAATTTAAAAATTCGGAAGGTTTTCACACCTTCCAAGAACTAAAAAACGCCCTTAATATCCAAGATTACATTTTCCTGGTTGTTGCCCGACTTCACGATTGCAAATTTATGGAAATTCTAATTTCCTGGAGTTATGTAAGGATTTTTTTTCGCTTTGTGTCACACACATGTTTGATATTGCTCAGGGGAAAACGTAGAGGATCCGGGAAATGTCTCTGGCTAAGAGCCAAAAAATGGACGAAAGTATACACTATTGTATTCATTTAACTTTGCCTTAAATTAGGTTTACGCACAAATAAAAATCATGTACAGACATTTATGCAATCAAATAGGAAACATGTTTTGGTGGGGAACTAATCCTTTGCAAAATATCGGCTCTTTTTGAAATGTCTACATAGGAATTTAAGCTTTTAATATGCCCTTTGTGTAATAACGCACTCGAGTAAATCGATAGCTGGTTCCTCCTACCTCTACTTTTCTGTTGGCGATGCATCGAAGTAAGTCTCTCGTGTATCTCCTAACAAAACCCAATCCAGCAACCTACTCTACATCAAGTCCTTCTTCATCTCTGTGAACTTCTTTCCTTCCTTCATCCCGTCCAACATCCCTATCCTGTTCCTGCCCTTTCCTCGCTTGCCTAACATTCTCCCCTCTATTACAGTCTTCGGCATTCCACTACCGATCAATGCGCCCTTCATCCATTTTTCCTGCCTCCATAGGAGTTCTCATAAAACTCCCCTCTCCTCGACCACCATACCTAGTACTTCTTTATGTGTATATATATATATATGTGTGTGTGTGTGTACAAGAAAATATAATATATATGATAATAATAAAAACATATTATAAAAATTTATATGTATATATATATATATCTCGAAAAAATATTATCTATCTTTTGTTGTGCAAACAATGCACTTTATTCTACATAGGCGAATGCATTACCCCCTTATCCATTCGAATGAACAATCACTGCTACTCCTGTAATTCTGCTTCACCCTCATCTCATCCTATCCATTTACACGCAATTTAACGCAACCTATCATTCGACGAATGCTTTTCCCTAACAATTCTGGAATCCCTACCCGATTCAGCCACCAACATAGAGATGAGAACTCGCGAATCCGAATACATACACAATACAAAAGTTATATATATATCGAACCCGGGACTCTCAGGTCAGGTCAGGACGGTCAGTAGTCCAACGCTCAACCCCCTGGACTCTAATATATTTTCTTTATATATATATATATAAAGAAAATATATTAGAGTCCAGGGGGTTGAGCGTTGGACTACTGACCGTCCTGACCTGACCTGAGAGTCCCGGGTTCGATTCCCGGGTAAAGCACTCTGGGCACCTGCAGCTCCACCCAAGCTAGTTGATTTTTCGGGTACCAGATCTTCCTGGGAAATCATAATCGGCACAGGGAAAGGAACTGACCCCCCTACCCTTACAGCAGAAGATTATAAGTGAATCGACAAACGTTCAAAATATACACACGAAGATTGTTTCCTGCTATCCCTTGGCTTGGCTCAATTTGAGTAATATTCTCCAAATATTTACGCCATTTTTGAATGTGTGTTTTCTGAATGCTTGCGAGTGTGTTTGCTCTGTCCCAGGCGCAGAATTATAATTCCAGTGAAAATTTACGGATAGTGTGTATGTGAACACCACCCAGATATCCTTGGCGGGGTCCCTTCAACCCTGTGAAGGATCCCATTTTTGGGTTGAGTGTGTGTGTGTGTGTAGTTGGTCACTGGTGTGTAGGCAACATTCCCACAAGCCACCACAGAAAGGTATTCTGATTTAAAGGGGTACTGTTTGCTGGTCGCTGCCGTGGAATTTTTTCTCCCACAAACCATCGCAGCAAATTTTAATTTTCCTCTTGGACTAGTGCTGCTAATTTATTATGACCGTGAAATATATTCTTTAAACTTTTTCAGAAGTAATGTATTGAATAAATTGAAAAGTTTGGCTTCACCTGAATGGCATAACAAAAATAGAACGCCCACAATATCAGGGTCAACATCATTTCAGTCCCATTAAACTTTTATAACTCTTAAATTATCAACATGAACACAATATGGCACAAGGACAAAACGGTCACTTGTCGAGCAAGAGACATCCGAGGAACAAAAAAATAAACATTTCCACGAGGCAAAAAAAAATCACAAATATACCAGACAGTAAAAACGAACACAAAAATGGAATTGAAAATGTTGGAAAAATAAGTAAAATGTTGGTTAAAAAAAGAATTCCTGTGCCTTTAATTTTAAATAATGTTTCTTACTTAAAAGACTAACATTGTCCATAAATGTCCATGTTACACCTACTAAGTGTGAAGGACTTAGAACGTAAAATCCATATTGGGAAGCCCATTGAGTAGAGCTCAAATTTTCCAGATTTTTAAGTTTTGTTTTTTTGTTTATTTTTCAGGAAATCTATCTTCCTCTGAGGGAGGGTCCGCGGCGATTGGCAGAGATTTTTGAAAAGGTAAGTGTACTTCCTTTGGATATTCCTCACGTACACATGTTTACCTTAGCTATAGATATGGCAGGATATTATTATTCTCTAGATGCCACAATGGGACTACCAGCTATTGCTTGTTTATTTCTGACACAATAGATTATTATTACCACGCGACCAACATTTACCCAACAATATTGGATGTGCTTGTTTGGGACTTTGGAATGCTCTATTAATCCCTGGAATACTCGGGATTTTACTTTATAGTTGAATGGCGAAGAATTTAATGGCACTAAGGCCTAAGTTTCATCAGTCTTTTGTTAATCTGATGATCAGTCGTGTAGCATTCCTCAATTAATTTTCATTTATAATTACTCATGAAATGCCATATTCTTTGAGTGTATCCGTGGTGATATCGTAATAATATTTTAACATAAAATGTTACTACTAATTGCTGTTAATTATCTTTGGTGACACTCTCAACCATTATCGAATCGGGAAATGATCTTCGTTCAATGAATTATGGTTTTTGCGAAACGGAGCCAGCGTTCTTTTGTTCGAACCAGCACAGATTGAATAAGACGAAATAGCTTGGATCTCATCGTATATTAAAACTGGAAAACACATTTTGCCGGAAATTCTTGAACTGCGAAGAATAAACGGAAAAGTACCAAACTAGTCTGATACGGAGTAAATTTTCGTTCCCTTGGCACCTTCCTGAGTGTCTTCTCCAATTCTTATCCTTCTCTGTAGTGACTACATTTCCCGTCCCAATTTCACTGTTACGGAAACTGTGACAATAGGTCACTTGGTGTCATGGAGGCCTTCCTCGTTTTGAATATTTGAAGCCATTTTTTTCTCCGTAGTGCGATCAATGTTGCTTCGCCAGCCTCTTGATTATCGAAAGGACAGAACATTATCAAGAGGACAGCTGTGTTTCAGCCATATCGGTCCGACACCTACGATTTTTTGATCTCTTAAATGGTAGCTTATATTGACCACTATACGGGTGATGTGCAGTTGCAATAATGCACCCCTAAAATATTTTCATGTCACGTATTATTCATGTGTGAAGAGGTTCGGTTTTTGGCAATTGAGAATTATTTAGCTAGTATAATGGAGGAATGGTGGTCATCCCTTCCCCAATCATTTACTATCTAAAACGTCCCTGAAATGACATATAAAAACTTACATAATGTTCGAATTGAAAGAAATAAAAAATCTGACACATTTTTCCTGCGGACCTCGTCGATAAAACAGTGTGAATAATCAGGTTTTAACGTCTCCTTTAGGTTTCTACTCTAAACGTCATGGCAATAGCCATGCACCGACAAGTAAGTTAAATCTTAATTTTTGTGAGTGAGATTTTCATTGACCATGATGTGAATTGAGGATATATTCAAATACAAAGCGGTAGTTCATGTTTTTCATACGAAGCAATTTTTTTGGATCATAGTTACAAAAGACCAATATAGGAAAATTCAAACCTAAATGTTATTCAATGCATATGTTTGTAAATGTGTATTGACAAGCGTTTTTCTTTCTGTCTTCCTTGAAATTGTGAAATTCCTTAAATTGTGAAAAAATATAGTGGCGATTAATTATAAAATTCAAGCCTTAATTAAATATTGCGTAATGTTAGTTGTGACCTCAACTTTTCATCGTTACTCCTAATTCACGAACGCGCTATTAATGAAGCCGGTTGTTGTACTCATGAAGTGTGAAGTAATTATGGTTTTCGAAAGTTATCAGGAAGAATGTTGCACATTGTTTTTTAAGTAACCCCTTACTCGCTTGCGTAATATTTCTTTAAATTAGAAATGTGCTCTCTAAGAAAAATTATTTCGGACTAATTCTGAAGCTCCAGTTTGTGAATCTGTTCGATTTAGACTGTTTTCCTCCTCAAATTGAAGTTAAACAAAGGCGGATGGGTGCTTTTATAGATTGCATTTAGGCCTGCAAATACTAGAAATTTTATCAAAACGTCGTAAACTTACCATCTCGATGCGACCTCCTTTAAAATCGTGAATATTTCATCGAATGAGAGGCGTATTAGACATGCTTCAAACATGACTATGGCTTTTCATAGCTTACGATTCGCCTCAATTCAATGACGGGCAAATCGAAAACCAAGGCCTCTACTTGTTTGTGCGTAATAATGGCTGATAATAATAATGGTATCATTTAGGTCTTATCTTCTAATCGGTAAGTCCGGTTATCCATTAATCGCACAAGCTAACTGCTAATAAGGTATTCTTATCTCTTGTGACGGTATATATATACGAGGCGTGTTCATAAAGTAAGGCCCTTTTGGTCACAGGAAAAAATATGCTCATACGAAACACATTTTATTGGCACTTTTAGTTAGCTACAAACCTACTTCACTTATCTACATAATCGCCGTTCACTTCTAAGCATTTTTCGTACCGCTGCATCAGCTTCTATAACCCCTCTGCATAGAAACTCGCCGCCTGAGGGTTGAACCAATCGACAACGCCATTCTTGAGTTCCTCTTCGGTTTCGAAACGTTGTCCACCGAACCACTGTTTCAAGTGCAAGAAGAGGAAGTAGTCACTGGGTGTAAGGTCAGGACTGTACGGTGGGTGGTTTAAAGAGTTCCCAACGACCCAAAAACTCTCGTCCACTGGACATACTTTGCTCTTTGTGGTGGTCGGTGAGCATTTTTGGTACCCACCTTGCACGCAATGTGTGGTATCCGAGGTTTTCCGTAACAATATTGTAGACAGTAGTGCGTCCAAGTTGAGAAAAATGTTCAGCCAGGCCATTAATTGTCAATCGACGATCACATCGCAGTTTTTGTTCCACTTGCGAAACAATTTCATCGGTCAGAATACTGGGCCTACCACTTCGCTCTTCGTCATGGACATTTGTTCGTCCATTTTTAAAATCACAGCACCATTGTCTAACCTTTCCTTCACTCATAACTGTAGGTTTATAAACTAGGCATAATTCCCGATGAATTTCAGCAGCCGACAATCCTTTTGCATACAAGAATAGTACGACAGAACGCACTTCACAGCTGGCGGGATCAACGATTGTCGCGAACATTGTTGTTTGCATGCACGGACAAGCAAACGACTTCTGAAACAAAACAAATGCTGCTATTGCTTCTCAATGAATCAGTAGATGGAGCTGCAGGAGCAAAACTGTGTTCTGAAGCGCCAATATTTAAATATAAGCAAACGGTACTTACTTTAAGAATACACCTCGTGTGTGTGTGTATATATATACATGTATATACATGTATATATAGTGTTGTAAGAGTATAGGGTGAACAACCAGTCGTATAAAACGGACATGCGACAGTTTTCGTTTAAACTACCCACGAGCGTGTGCGAGGGACAGGTGTTCTGGTGAAGATGGCAAGACTGTTGACAGTATATCATAGCATGGCATGTGAAAAACACTACGCGGCGACTTTTATGAGCGAACGATTTGTGTAAATCACATGAAACGAAATGAAAAGCGGCGCGGGAATGCTCACCTAACTTAAGATAGAAAAATGGACAAACTAACTTGTCAAAATTCGAAAGGCAATTAAATTATTGTATTGATAATTTTAGAAGATATTTTAACGCAATAATACCAGGAAAATAAAGGCAAAAAATCAAAACTGATATTTGAAATTCCAGTTGCAATTTGCAACGATGTTCAAATGAGTAGCGCGAGAAGCAGATGACATCATCGGTTTGTTTACCGATTTTTATTTCAACAATTATTCTTTGAGTTTAAATTTGTGAAGTGCCGTCATAAATCAAATCTTCTAATTGGACGAAAACAAAATGAGGGCCATACACACAGTACAATGGTGACCTCTCTCTAAAATTACGATTTTAATAAAGGCGATCCTTGTAATTTTCCCTGATAAATTTTGTCTTTCTCTCATGCACGTGTTTTTTCACATAACGTTTTGCATGTCACTCCCGCTCTACAAAATCTCGTTTTTAAAGATAGTCTGATGCAATAGTCACCCATTTAACATGTAATAATTATACATAATATATAGAAGTTGTGACTTTGCTTCGGATGCAGTTTGTTTAGCCGTGTGAATTCATCATCGGTACTTCACCCTTAACAATCGTATGAATATCTACGGTTGAGGAGTAAGAGTTATTTTCCAATTATTTTTGCGTAATTCAATCTTACGGGACGTGAAAGGGTGTACAAATTTTGCAAATGTCTTTTGATAATCCTTTATCGTAGCTCTAACGCATAAAGTTATGTGTTTATTTTATGGAGTTCCTTTGAACTACTTTTTAAAGAAAAGTTTAAAAAATACATAAAACAAAAGAGAAATGCATGTCACCGTCGAACCAACGTTAGCAGACAAAATTACCTCGACCATGAGTTATCTTCGTAACTAGCCAATTCCCAAATGGTGGTCAGCGGTAGTCATCATTGCGCGTTCATCTATTTCGAGGTCCTGTGAATAACGTCCTCACTTTGAATCTTTTCCTGAGGTCGGGGCCAAATACGTCTTCAGCAGTGAGACAGAAGACATTAATATTTGGCGTTGGTACGGAAATAAGTGAACGTTTGATTTGGAGGATGACAAGAACAAGATTGACGGACAAGAAAAGTAACGTAGAAGTATTGAGAGAAATTAAAGAGGAAAGGGATTTAATAAAGGAGATTAAAGGAAAATTAAATTTGTTTTTTTGCCCCTTATTATGAGGCTCATAGTTCAAAATTATGAGTGTCGACTGGAGTGCGCTGAGTGAATTCTCCATCACACAAACATACGAGTACATAACATGTGTACAATTACGTAACTAGTGCACAAACATACTTGGGCATTAGCTACTCCAGCAGTTCCCAGTTATCCTCCTTTGATTGGTGAGGATAGAGCTTCACCCATTGGTTAGCCTTTCGGCGTGTGAAATTCATGGATAAGCAGGATAATGTGGGGGGGTCGGTTACTTTCCCCGTGGCGCCTTCGGTTTCCCACAAAGACACGATAACCAAAAAATCACAGGTTGGAGGTAGGAAAAATGTGTTGTAAGTTAAAAAAATCCCATTTCAAGGAATTAAAAATACCATTCCACTGATTACTTCCACGCAGCCATGTCCTCGAGTGCCTTCGTTTCGCCTCGTGTCATTTTGGCATTTTGGTGGCTCTGATGAGTGTAAGTGTGTGACTGTTGAATGGACGCTTGGGATGCAGTTGGGTTCGCGCGTCGCAGCGTGCAGTACAGGATGTAATGGAATTTTCGTGATCAAACGTGCGCTAGGTTATGCACGTAGTTCACTTCTGGAGGTGGCCTAGGGCGGTTGGCTATACCCTTGAACACGCGTTATTGCGAACGCCCCCTTCTACTCGGTTAGTGACTCCTAACATTCTTCGTCTTGAGGAAATTCGCATTAGGTTTATTCAAATAAATATACTATAACTAAAAACTTGATTTTAGAAAAGGTTGATAAAGTTTAAAATAATTCACTTTAATATTTTTATGGTCCCAGCCGTCTTTCTCAGAGTACGAGAAATAAATGACCAAAATGGCCGACCGAGTTATTTTCAGTTTTATAAATCGTTTTAAAAAAATCTTTTATCTACGTACATGTGTGTACATCGAATATATATGTAAAAATATACACATACACACACAATCACACACTGTTCGATTCCGCCTTCCCAACGTCTACTGTGTTCGTCCTTTATATCTGTTCCTATCCCTTTTCCTTATATCTATTTCCACGTGAATGATAATATATATATATAAATATTTTTTTTCAAATAGATTAAAGACATTAGGATTAGGATAGATACATCTACATTTTTATACATTTATATATACATATATGTATCTTTGAAATTGACGCTCACCGGCGACACACTGTGAGTCAATACATACTGTGAATGTCCTTCCTTTATGTATCTGTGTGTTGAATATTTTGTATCCGTGTGTTTATAAAAATATATTTATACATAAAGAGTACATACATTCATACACACACATATACATACCAACCCATAACCACTCTAATCACCCGTTTCTGGATTATCACTGAATAAACACCCCCTATCTTTCCTCCGTCTCTTCTCTCTCCTAAATTCACTTTCTGTCAGCATTGTTCTGTGTTTTTTATTCTTTAACAACCTTAACCACGCGAGCTCTATCTCATCTCTCCGAGAATTAATTAAAAACTTCTATTTTAATCTTTATTAATATGGTCTCACCATATTTATTGTCGATTTTTTATGAATGCGTATCTTATATTATGTTTTGTTATATGTCCATAGAACTAAGCAGTATTGCTGGATGTAGACATTTTTTATTAATAAATAGTAATGAATTCATTTTTATACAACGACCCTTACCTTTGTGTGTTTGCTGTTTCGACCCTTTTCCATTCTCTCTCTTGTTGATCGAACCACTGAAGCAACTAGTTTCTTTCGTAATAACCGGCTTAGTCTATCCGCATTCTTTCGTGACTCGCCATTCATTTCCCTCACTGTCTATCACCGTGCACACTTCCATCTCTTCACATCCAGGCGTGCTATTCCGTTCCTCTTGAGTTCTGAAGTGAGTTGGGAGTGAGTGCCTGGTACCGCGGAGACCTATTTAGTTGATAATGCGAATTTTAATCCATCCTTTCTTCCAAAGCGTGGAGTGGAAGGCACTTCCTTCAGTCTCTTATGTAATTGATTCGAACAATCAATATTAATCCACGCCCACGATTATTGCTATTACATCACCACAACCTTATCTTCTAGTTTCTCTTTCTCCCCAATATTTTTATCGCAAACACAGCTATGTTACCCCATGAACCCACCGGCCCAAATCTACATTTATTCTTTATCTCTGTATATCTAAGTTTCGTTTTCAAACAATATCGTCGGGTTGAGTGTGATTTAATGCGGTCAGTGCCATACTTTTGCTATCTTCTTGTCGGGACAAATGTTTTCTTCTTATATATATTAATATATTTCTCATCCGTGTGTTGCTCTTTTGTTTTGCGTGAATGGCGTCACATGACGCGTGAGAGCGGCAAACTTCGCTATCAGTTGTTAGAAATTTATGATTGTAGGGCAATAATGACTTCGTGCCAATTTCCACCATTATCTTTTAATTTTCTAAACTCGTTTTCAAATAAGACATTTCTCTTTACATTGTCCCAATTATGGATGGCAATTTTGAGCTGAAACCGGATTTTAAGAGAAAAAGATGTAAGCGAAAATGGGTACGCAATCTTATTAAACCAGTATGTGATATGGCGTACTTCATAATCGTCTTCCGATTGTGGATTACTTCATGCTGTTGGTGATCACGTGGCGTCACGCCCGTCATTCGGTGACGCGACTCCGCGTTCCCCGAAAGTGGGCGAATTGAAATTGTCAGCGCGTGACATGCGGCTTCGAATATTCCGCGATGCATGTTTTCACCGAGGGAGATTTTTTTGCACAGTGCTACCCCAACTACTCCGACTCCATAAAAAACAACTTCTTAGTTTTTTATTAACGTTTTCATGGCCCGGAGCGAACCGTGGAGTATTTGATTTTATTATTTATCAATAAATGGGATGTGATGCATGCACGACTCTCGTGTTGTACCCCACATGGAGTTCTTTTTCCTCTCTCTCTCTCTCCCCCGTGCGATGACCAATTCGCCTGGTTTGGACGGAGTGGCAGGTCGTTAGGTAAGGGGTGGAGGGGGTGGGGGATGAGAGGAACATGCACTATTTTCATTGAAAACTTTTCGTGTGAAAAAATTCACAGACGGTGATGAAAAGAGCAGAAACATTTTGAAAAAATTAACCGTATTTTATATCGATTTTCTAATTATAATTTTTTTAATAGTGCGTCCTGGGCAGCGTCAAAACACGACATCACCCGAGGACCAGCAAATTGACCTGCAAAGTGTCGGCGGCGTTCTTAGGTAACGTTTCCAATAGTCACTTTGTTAGATATCGCACCTGGTGAAAATCAGTGTATTTGACTATTTCGCGGAAAACTATTAACTATTTGTACTTGGTTTTTTTGTCAAACAAGCAATATGAATGCTTTGCCATCCGCACCCATAATATACAAAACTCATGTTACTCCAGCACGTACATTTCAACTCCGGGATCGTTCATTTAACGTTCGGTAGGATATTTTAAAAAAAACTCGCAATTCCTGTGAAAAATTGCATGGAAACGCATATTTTTAGTGTCCTGATTCAGTTGAAGACCCTTATTTAGAAAATGTCTTCATCATAGGTATTCAATTCCTAAAATTTGTCGACTGCAACCCTCCATCCGTCTCTATTCAGTGTTAATTCCCACTCATTCCCGGATAAATTATTTTTTTTCGGAAAGTCCTTCTTTTTCCTATGTACTCTTGATTTTCCTGTATGAAATACACTCGTGAAAAATTTCAAATCTATTCCATATAGAGCTCATGCGATGACGTCAGACCAAAGAGAAGTCGCTTCGGTTCACGTGACTTCGGTCGATTTTTAACGCTCGTTTTAAAAGCGGTCGTGAATATTTGTGGCCAACACATATACCCTGAGCTTACGAATTTGAGTTCGCAAGATAATTTGCAGTCAAGTGCATTACTCACGTACTGGGGGTGGATATTATGCACGTTCCCCATCGAAACCGTGCACTCCGAGCGACATTGGTACACCTGGCCGCCACCAGTTTGGTTTGGGATTTGCTTCATGCGTGCGAATGTTGGGGGGAGGGGGTACTTTATTTTTTTCTGTTGAGGAGGGGAAGAGAGAGGGGTGGGGGTGGGCGTTAGGGAGTATTTTAATGTAGGGAAAGGGGCGGATGAGGAATCAATCCCAGGGGTGGGAGAAGGATGATTCAAGGAAGGGGTATTCCTGAATCCCCTCGCTCTGCACCACCCTACTTCATCTCCCTGCCCCACCCCATTCCGGTGATGGGGCCACGCGGGGGGTTTGTGGACGTGGGGGGGGGGGGTTGCGGCATTGTAGGGGTATGGGGGCGGGGGTACCCGCGCACCGGAAGTGGGGGAGATTAGGGTTTGAGCATGAGAGGGATGGGGGTGAGCGAGGTCGGGGTGCAGAGTTGTCAATCAATATCTGAGATGCGGTTCGCGATATATCGGCGGAAAACAGTCCCTTATCTACAGGGACTTCATTAATGGGAAGTAGAGGGGGTGTGTATTATGCAAGAGTGCAACATGTTTCCACTGCGCGCACACCTCCTTTTCATTAGCGTCGTCGTGGTGAGCGTTGCCACGCGATTAGATGACGTCTGTTTCCACGCGGCGTTGCTCACCAGTCGATGCAGGACGGCAGCGTCTAGCCCCCCCCCCCCCCCCGTCTCCGTGTGTGGGGGGGCGGGGTTCACCTCTCTCTCTCTCCACATCCTCTTCCTCACCCCTCGAAATCACGGCGTGCACCGTGGGGTATTTATTCGAGTGGAATCTGCCGGGATGAGCTCAGGGTCGATCATGCCTGACTTGTCCTTTTGTCTGGGGTTGTTCAAAAAAGAGTGATTGCAGTTATTTCTTCGCACAATTCATCGGATCAATTTTTACTGCTTCTTGTCATGTCATTAGCTTTGTAAGTAGTGACAGTGGGGCACAAAATCCCATAGATTTGACTTCCGCATTTTGTCATCGTCAGCCGTTGCAAATTGAGATGTGTTCAGTTCGCATACGGCAACAGTGGAGGCTACTCTGACATTTTTGCTTTTTTATGAAATACATAAGAAAAATAGAAGGGAAGATTCTACGAGGAAGACCAAGGGACATATTTACATAGGACAAATCAAGAAGGACGTAAAACAGAGAAGGAATCAAGAGGATTGAGGGAATTGACATTAAATAGGGTAGAATGTAGGGCTACAGTGAACCAATCCTAGGATTGAAATACTGGTGATGATGACAATCTTCAGTCGGTTCCAATGTAATATGATGCCAGAGAAAGTTTCCTGTAGAGTACTTCGATCCCAATAGCACAGCCCAATAATGGTTTTTAAATGTCAATGAAAATGGGAGACAATACAAACAAAAGTACACATTTATACGGCTGCCGCCATCCTCAAAGAATTACTTTTACTAACTTGTATCAGCGTTAAGAGTTCTATCAGGAATGTTTGAACGTTTAATCGGGTGCCACCCACATGTTTGATAATAGAGAAATGTCAAATGACACTAGTTTGTGCGCGGTGGACTCCGCGAAACCCACTTCGAAAAATCTCGATTGTCCCGCGAAAATCAATGTGAAGTCTGTTCCTCATCCTCCCTCCCTATACGACCCTATTCGTAACCTCATGCGGCTTTTTCCCTTTTCCCCAAATGTGAATAAACACTTTAGATGAAATCATTTCTCATCATCCTGCACATGCATAGGCGAACTAAGTATGTCTCGACTTGCAGGGGCTGCCGCATATACTGCAGTCGAGAGAGTTCCATACACTACATCAGGCTAAATGTGCAATGTAAACTTGAATTTTTGCACAAAAGATTACGCGGATGAAATAATGCTTTGATCGCTGTTTTTTTGAACAGTGTTATTATAAAAATAAGGAAATTGAGGAAAATTAATAAATTAGGGGATAACACCGAAGTGAGTCGAAAATGACGTCACCTTCCATGCACATGGACGTTTCGTAAGGGTTTATGAGTGAAAGGACGAATTAACAAACTCAAGAAATGGAGCAAATTGAAGGAAAAATTAGTTTCAATTTCAACAATTTATTCCACCTCTTAAGTTGTGATGAGGAATCTAAACTGCCCCAATGAATGCGTACGCCCCTTAGTAGTTACTAATTCGAGTGGAAGTCATTCGTCCCTTCACTTTTGTAGTGTACGTGTATAATGGCATTAATGGTGTTAAACTTAACCCTATTATAAGATGTGACGGATCTACGTTTTTGTATTTTCTTATCGAAGAGTGTCTACTGTCTTTTCCACCCAAAAATAAACATATTTCTTAGAACACATTAAAGGGATTTTTTTCCGGAAGAGCGTGCGTCTACCGGCTTTGCGATACACATTAACATTTCAAAGAGAAAACCCTTTGAAACTTTTCAAACAATTTATTCAATTAAAGGAGTTTACAAGACTAAAATTTAGGTTCTGCGTACCTCTTTTAAGTAAATAGATTTCGGCTTATTTTTGAAAAAAAAAGTTTTAATTTTTGGGTTGTATTGCGGGTAATTTCCTCCCCAGAAAATTACAATTTAGGCAAAGTGATTTGACTTTCGGATTTCGTCCGGTGTTCTGGTTTATCATGCAGACTAGTTAACTCTCTGAAATGTCCATTATGGCGGATAAATTCTTCTGGCCCTTTTTTGTATGTGTGTGTGCGAAAACTTATGATGTGTCATCGGTGCGTCATTGGCTGTTGATGGATAATGCATAATAATATCCTGTAAACTTCACAAGGGTCCCCTCGACGAAATTAAGTGAATGTTTAAAAATTCGAAGGAAAAAGTAGATTGCTAATACACGGGAGACAAATGTGCACAAAGATAAAAATTTTGAAATGTCGGCGTTGTTCTATTTATCCCTCTTAGATAATGGGGATCGTGCTCAGGGATAGGTTAGCCCATTTGCGGCAGAATTATTTCCATTCGAATTGAACAAATTGTGACGTTTTTATGACGAGTGTGACATTTTGTGCGGGAATATTCTCTGTTGTCTCTTCTGTCATGAGAGAGAGCATTGATTCAAAGGTCGGTTTTTTTCGTGGAAGGCATAATTTTCGATATCCAAACGAAATGGATTAATTATTCGTTCTGATTGCGGAATGCTGGTCAGCGAAGTGGTCATCTCTCTCACTCTATCTCATCTCTGATTTCCGTGATTTGCGAGGTCAACTGAGTTTCAGTCAATAAAATTCCACTTTCACATTCGCAGGTCCATTTAAAAAATTTGTTCTTATTGATACAAATACAATTTTTTTACAAAATTTTTATGTCGAAATTTCAGGTTTTTTTTACCGCACACCTAATCAATTCAGCATTTTTAAGCCTACCACGTTTGTTTTTGAAAAGTTAAATTGTGCTCATACTATATCTCGGTGTAGGTTATGAACTAATTGTCTCCCTAAAACCGGAATAAATTTCAATTATCCACGGCTCTCTCAATCAGCAAGTATCACTTAATTTTACACTCGAAATAATAATGCAAGTTTGGTTAAAATATCTGAATAGGTAAAAAATATGCATTTTTATTCCGTGGTCGAAATCAATGTATGTTTTTTCATTTACATTTTATTGCTGCAACAAACACCGTTCGCAGTTTCAAATCTTTTCTGTCAGCTATCGAAGTACTGGGAGTGACGTTTATAAGCGTTGAAACCGCTTGTGGCGATTGCTGGGAAAATTATGTGGAAGACCGCATTAGTTATAATTCCCGTGCCATGTGTCATAAATGTTGATTTAATGGCACGTTAGGGGAGGAGAGAAAAGGTCTTTGGGAGAAATTCGAAGAAGGCTGGAAAAATTGGAGGCAGGGCATACGTACGCGTTGAGAGTGGAAATTGGATGTCGCAGGCTGTGATAATACATTCCGGTTTAAAATTAATTGTATTCTTTACTCGAAATCCTGTCATGGAAACGATGGGAAAGTAAAGAACAATTAAAGCGCGAAAATAAAGAACATGGCGAATAAAAGCGTTGAAAATGTTTAGTGATCATTCACGTGGAAATAGATTTTTGGAAAAGGGATAGGGACACACATAAGGGACGAACACAGGAGAGGTGGGGAAGGCGGAATCAAGCAGATCACAAGTGCAAAATATTTCCTTGAACGGGACTTGAACACCGGATCTCTCCACTTGCCGGGCCGATGTTGTATATTTATATTCATATACAGGTGTTCCTGTATAAAAATATATCTATTTATATATATTTTTAAGGTAATGTACCGGTTAAGGTAGATTTTTGGATGGACACAACTACCAAATACATATTTTGTGACTCCAAACAAAACTAAACCTACTCTACATCATGTCCCTCTTCATCTCTGTGTACTTCCTACCATTGCGTGTCATGGCTTTGAATCAATTAATCCGAGAACTTCCAGATAATATATATATCCGAAATGGAAAGCTCGTCGTACAAATATATAAAAACACTAATATATATTTTTAAAACATTTTTTGAAAAAGCGTAAAAATCATCAGAATCTGATGATGACGGCCGTGCCGTCGGAACGTTAAAACTACACTTTCTTTTTGTTTGTATGTTTTAAAAATATACACATATATCTTTTAAGCATGCTATCAATCAAATAATACAAAATCACCGTAGTTTCTACCTCTTGAAGCGTATTAACAAGGATAGTGGCTTACCCATTTCTTTCCCCACTAATTCAATTTCTTCGTTTCCTCATTAGTATTACAGCTCTCTCCATTTATAATAATATAATGATTTTTCCCCGCACACATGTGCATTCATGGAATCAATTATTACAGCACTTTAGATAAACAACATGGCGTGTTTCAGGAACGCCATCGAGAATCTTCACCTCACGCTGCTGTTGTGTCAATAGTATTATTTAAAAAAAAAAAAGACGAGAAAATTTTTCGATTTTAAGTTTTATTTCGCTGATTTCCTTCTTCGTTCGTTCCGTAATTCCCTCCTCATTGTGGTGTATCTCCGTCCCTTTGGGACCTGAAGTCAAAAACGTCGCCCTCGGACGAAAACCACAGTTCGCGCAGACGGAATAAGTGTCCTTGAGATTCGATTTGGATTTCCTTCGAATGCAGCTTCGGAATCACAGGTGCCAGGGACTTGTGTTCGCGTCAGAAGCCTTCGGGATGTAACTGGAAAGCACTCATGACCTCCGCTCTGCGTCTACCGCAATCCCAACACTTCACTCAAATCATCCCGGCATTATCGTCGTTCAGCTGGTTGCAGCAGCAACTTTTCCCTCCTTGTCCCTTTTTTTGCTCCTTTCACGGGAGTGCGATTCTCTCGCAATATGGGCCCTGGAATCGCTCCCTCTTCCACCCCCCGCCCCACAACCTTTCTGCTTCACGACGACGCGTGAACGGGCCGAAATAGCCAATTTCGCGACCGTTCCTGAGACGTCGTCTCCCTCGACGCCATACGATGAGGGTACAATATTGGGGGGGGTCAGCAGCGCGTGCCAAGCTTTCATTTTATTCCGGTGCTGAAATCACCGCTATGTTTACCTGCATATATCACGGCTGTACAGATAAACTGTTGGGAATTTTTTGTTTTGTAATTTCACTTTTCTGTCATCAATGCTTTGGAGTAAGGTCGTACACTCGGATTTAGTTAAATAAAAAACCATAAACACAGTAATCAACCCGAAGGTTGGTATAGTAGGTGATGGCAGAGTTCACCCATGTACCAAGCCCGACGGCGTATGAATATTCACACATCAGAGTAGGGGGGCCAGTTCCTTTCCCTGTGCCGGTTATGGTTTCCCAGAAAGATCTGGTACCCGAAAAATCAACTAGCTTGGGTGGAGCTGCAGGTGCCCAAAGTGACTTGCCTGGGAATCGAACCCGGGACCCTCCGGTCAGTAGTCCGACGCTCTACCCCCTGGACCACCACAACCGACGTTTAGTTAAATATGTTGTTTTAAAATTCAATAGAGGAAAGGGTGGTAATATTTTTCCCGAGTTTATATTCATTTGTACATCACCAAAATTAAATAGAAATTTATTATCCAATAGAAAATGTATTTGATGATATATTTAAGAATAATTTTTCAAATCTTATCCGCTTCGTGGGTACTCTATTTTTTTTTTTGCTTCCGCTACTGATCTTCAGCTTTTTCTGGCCCGAGGCACAAAAGGTTTAAAAAAAACGTTTACCACCAGCTCCTCTGAATGGCACGCATTTTAATGAATATAGTCTCGATCATCTAAGGGTGGAAAATTACCTCGTGGAAAAATATTAGCGACCATATGCGAAATTTAAAAAAGTCATTTAGAGTAAATTCTTATTTTCGAACGTGCGTCATTAAGGTCGGTGGAGTGAGTGGAGTACCGAAGAGGAAAAAAATGAGAGCTTAAGAGGTGCGGAAGGAATTCCGCGGTGATACTTCGCGAGCTCTTAGAGGCCCTCTGAATCTCATCGTTAATGATTAGACCACCTGCGATGTTGCCCAAATGCTCTCAGGCCGACAAGATAAGTGTTACAACCATTAGGCGTTATTTACAAAAATATGGGATGGTAAAGAGCTAAAATGTTGCCAGTCATTTTGGCAGAGTAGTGATTCTAAACGAAAATACTCCATTTCTAATGTGTGCTTAAGGGAAATACTATGTAATAATTTCAGAATTGATCCATCGTTCCTGCACATTACTGAACATGATCACCCGGCGACCGAAATACTAATATTTGAGTGTTTCATATGCATGCATGTAAAAACCTTGCCTAAATGTTATCTTCGATTGATATCAGATGAAATTTTATTTTCCTGTTCTAATTTTATGCTCATCGTGGAATCATTCGCGAAATATAGTATGCACACACAGACACCCGATCACTTGCGCACGTTAATTCCCTACATCTTGCAATAACGGGTAGGTTCGAGTAAAATAGCTTCAAATTTTGCAATTTGAATTGAACATGCGAAAGGGGTTCCTAGGGTTTTATATTGTCATGATTGCCTGTTGTGAGAGAGAAAGACGAGTGCTTGAATCTGTCAGTGGTGTGCTCTATGTCGCCCTAATGTTTCTCCTTGTGGTCCAATCTGTCATGTAAATGTAACGTGGGGCTATACTAATATAGGCAAACTCAGGCGATGGAATTCTACCCAGAAGTCTTGCCTGCTCCGTTTGTGACTCGAGGATCTCCCGCCTCCGGCACACCCCTCACGCTCACTCTTCTCCCACGCTGCTATGCTTAATTAAAATAACCCATCAATCTCATTAAAAATAAAAATACCTATAAATATTGCTTTTTTTTAACTCCTGAATGGGAAGGGAAATTTGCTTTGTAACCAAGTGTCAGATTCACTCGTATATGCCTTTCCTAAAACTTCGGAGCGAAATACGATAGGCTTCCAAATACCCGCGCCGTGCGCGTTGATAACTGACCAGCACCGTTGCGCTCGCTATTAATTTCGCCGGGGGGGGGGGGTGACAATACCCCTCGTTCCATCCGCTGAGCTTCCTTCGTCACGCGCCCTCTTCTCCATCGAACCGCATCGAATGCCGCGGCCTTTCAGGTACGCCGGCGGAGTTATTTTTTTTTAGCCCAACTACACGAAAAGTTCGTACATCTTTCCTATTTAGAATATTAAAAAAATATTGCTTTTTTTACGAGAGCAAGTCAGTAATTAAATCGCGGATTGATGCTGAAAAAGATGGGATACTTTTCTGGAGTTCAAGTTTCTGTTTTCGACCTAATATCCAACGATATTTCAACACGCTGATCGCATCACTTTACCTTCGCCCCCGTACCCACGAAACATGAGAGTCCTTGGGTTGCTGTCGCATCGGAGACATTCATGCACCGCGTTCAATGTTCCTCATCATCCGCGAAGTGTTTCCCTCTGAAGTGAGTTTTCAGCGGGCCAACCAGGATGAGCGTCGCCGTTTGGTAATGAGTCTGGGGAGTGGTAATGCGGAGAAGGTGGTTGAAGAAGTTGTCGCCCTAATTCACCATTTCTCTCTTGGATCAATCGGGCCACATGGGGTCTGGAATTATCGTCACAATCTCTCCCCAATCCCCTCCCGTTATCCCCCCTCCTTCGATTCACGGCATCAGTGGCATTCCCCTGAACCCCAGAATACCACAAAGCTGAATTTTGCTTCCCGTCTAATGAAACATTCATGGACGAATCATCACTATTTTCATCTTTCCCGTAACAGCTATTTGGTACTTATTCACTGACTTTCCTCGATGAATTCCGATTCCTCTTGGAGGGGGGCGGGAGGGATCGGACGTGAGTGAAGGGCATCATTTTTAAAGTTTTTTGCCGCAGTGTTTTGCGACCGAGTAGCTAGCTAGAAAGATGCAGCTGTGGAGCATTTATATCGAGCGTCGAAAATTATAGTCATTATGTGTCAATGTTAAGGCGTCGATATCGATGTTAAGACGATGTGTTTGATATGAATTACTTGACAATAGAGGCAATACGAGTTATGAGCGATACCGACGAACCGAAATATCACCCAAACCGTTTAATTTGGGCGATATTCCTGATTGAAACTCACGTTGAGGAGAATGAAATGTCAGAACTCCGCCTGATGACAATGGAGGGTCAACCCTTGCGATATATGTAGTCCACTAGATTGATGATGAA
The DNA here is from genome assembly GCA_037158775.1 of Hetaerina titia. Lineage (NCBI taxonomy): Eukaryota > Metazoa > Arthropoda > Insecta > Odonata > Calopterygidae > Hetaerina > Hetaerina titia. The sequence goes on from CM073769.1 coordinate 1,220,102, forward strand.
ATAGGTAATGATAACGATATTTTTATATATTATATGTTATCGCAAAAGGGGCATGGGAAGAACTGGAGTTGGGAATGAACGTCGGAGGGGAATTCGTAAAATCAGTTAGGTTTGCTGATGACCAAGCCTTAGTTTGTCAGTCATCCAGGGCTGGCAAGCAATGCTGAATGAATTGGAAGTTCAGTGCGATAGATATGGGATGAGATTCAATATTAATAAAACAAAGATTATGCGATTTTCCAGAGAGAAAAAGGCCAAGCTAAACATTAAAATAGGAGGGGAAAAACAAGAGCAGGTGGAACAGTTTACGTATCTCGGAAGTGTTCTGGACCAACACGGTCAAAGTAGTAGGTACGTAAGGAGAAGAAGTGCGCTAGGCAAAGAGGCTTTCTCAAGGAGGAGGGAGTTGATGACGGGGACGTTGAGTAGAGATGTTAAGAAAAGACTCGTAAAAACTCTGATATGGAGCGTAGCTATGTACGGCGCGGAAACGTGGTCACTGAAGCAGGAGGATAGACGTAGATTGGAGGCTTTTGAAATGTGGGTTTGGAGAAGAATGGAGAAGCTGAAATGGACCGAAAACAAATGAGGAAGCACTGGGGATGGTGGGTGAGGAGAGGGGTTTGTTGAGATAAATCCTATGGAGGGAGGAAATATGGATGAAAGGCGTATTGAGCGGCAGGAGGATGTTGAAGAAGGTAATAGAGGGGAGAATGTTGGGCAAGCGAGGAAAGGGCAGGAACAGGATAGGGATGTTGGACGGGATGAAGTACACAGAGATGAAGAGGAACCTGATGTAGAGTAGGTTGCTGGATTGTGTTTTGTTAGGAGTCACAAAATATTTGTATGGTAGCTGTGTCCATCCAAAAATCCACCTTAACCGGTAGATTACCTTGTAATAAATGTGTTTAAGCAAAGCCGATTTTTACTTTAGCAAATCTTTTGTTTTTACTCGGGTGTTCGAGTGCTGATTTATAGAGGTTTTATCCTGGAATTTTCCTTATTTTTCGTTTTTAATTAATTTCATTGATATTCAAAGAGGCATTACCCTAATTACCCTAAGACGGCCATTTATTATACGACGACTGCCATCAAATTTTCATTAATTTCATCATTTTGAGTGACGAATTTCTTGGGAAGTGTAGGATTGAGGGGTAGGGGTCGCCTATCGTCTCCTCGAGTTCGGGGTTCTTTCGGGGGGTCTAACAGGGCGACCCGTGGCGAGGCCGGAAGGCAGTCAAAACATAAGTCTTATGGATGCAGGTCCTTAAAAGGTTCTCAGAGATCGAAGGACAAATCTTCTTTTGCTGCCGGCGCACCCACTCACATTTTTTGCATCCTGTATCGCTTTGTCGTCCTGAGCGAATTCGAAGAGTATTCGTTCGTTCAACTTAGCTTTTTCGGTTAATAAGTTCCGCGCTGCCAACTAATGGTTCATCGCTCAGAGTCCACTGATCTGCGTTAGCCAGAAGGTACTCGATTTAAGAAATTCACCTCCCGCCCGTTCACCTGTTCTGATTCCTTTCATTGTTTTCCCCGAGACGTGCAGGACTCCGTTTCTCAAAAAGCTACAAGTCGCTTCGCGAGTCCTCAGAATACATCCATAAACGTGATTTTCCACAATTTGCACACTCTGCAATACAGGAAAGCAACAAGTTGATGACTTTACGAGTAGTGGACTCCGTGCGTGTTAATTACAAGAAATCGCAAAGTGACGTGCAGTTTTTGAGGAACGTGATCCTTTTCTCCGTTGTAACTTATTATCATTTAGTCGCGTATAATGAGGGAGTTACAATGAATGCATTCTAGTGAAGACAATCGGACCCAACTAGACGAGGCTCCATTTCCAATTAAATACCTCAGAATGTTTTCTGATGACGCCTAAAGGTTTTTTGCTAGCATCGGAAAATTATATGCAAAATTTAAAAAATGCATGTAAAATATTTCAAATACACGATATTTTTCGAGTTACTGTAAACCAGTGGTCTTTTATACTAATTATTGTTTTCTATAAAACATAAATATAAATTATATATATATATTTATGTATATTTTTTGTATATAAAACTTAGACACTAACACACAGCACGTGCACACATAAAAAAACACTCACAATAATATCTTGATAATAGCGACGGACTCGAACTCCGTCTTCTTCGGAAGATAAGATATGACTCAGAGTCATGTCTTATCTTCCGAAGAAGATGGAGTTCGAGTCCGTCGCTATTATCAAGATATTATTATGAGTGTTCTTTTTATGTGTTCTCGTGCTGTGTGTTACTGTCTAAGTTTTTTATTCAACACTTCCGTGTTACTTCGAAGAAATCATATACACACACACACACACACACATATATATATATATATATATATATATATCACTCTCTTCACTCTCTTCTCTTCCTATCCCTTTACACGCAAGTTCACACAACCTATCATTTGACGAATGCTTTTCCCTAAAAGTTCTAGAATCCCTACCCGATTCAGTCACCAACATAGAGGTGAGAACTCGCGAATCCGCATACATCCTATATTTCCGATCCTTTAAAATTCCCACCCTTAACCGCCATCTTTAATTTCTTTCCCAACAGTCCCTAAACCTTCCGCCCCCCCTCCCCTCCCCAGGCACTCTTCCCTCAAAACCTCTCAGTCTGACCTGAAGAAGGCCTCGGAGTAGGCCGAAAGCTTAAATCATCTACAGTGTGAGTGTCCTTTTACGTGTTATCTGTTTTATTCTGTGTTCTGTTGTGCCGTCCAAAAGTTATATATAGATGAATATATTTATATATGCACACACACACATTCAACCACGAAAACCCGCCATATGGCGAACGTTTACTCATTCACATGAAAATAGATAGTCTTAAGGAGAAGGGATAGCAAAGAACCCACATAAAAGACGAACACAAGAGAGGTGGGGAAGTTGGAATCGACCAGATCACAAGGGCAAAGATATTTCCGTGATAAGCACTACATATTGTTTATATATGGTTTACAAACTGGAGTAATACGAATCCACACTATTAGATTTGGAATGATTACCAACGCAGTGCAGGGCCCTGAATCATTTGACACAATGCCCAATGATCTCAATGCACTGACATGATGAAATGAAGGGAAAAATTTTGAAAATTTCGTCACAGTAAAAAAGTTGTTGTGCAACGATACGTACGAATCAGTAACTTAGATCGATTTTAGTGAACTAGTCACACTAGGAACCCTCTGGAAATTCAAGGAAGCCTCAGGGAATCTTGGAATTTGATTTGAAAAAATGATCGTGAAGAGAAGTCAAAATTTGTGTTAAGTAACGATATCAATGATTATTATCATTGGTGGTCTAGCGTTTAAATAGGTACACACGTGCTGATCATCGCTGCACTTCCCAGCTCCGTACAGAAAAAGGCAACCTTACACCCCAAACTACAACATCAAAGGGTACCTTTCCGGAAAAGAGTACTTCTCCATTCATTCCATCCAACATCCCTATCTTATTCCTGTCTCTTCCTCGCCTTCATAAGTCCTCCCCTCTACATCACAGCCTGCAGCATCCCATTGGTAATGAAAACGTCCTGTATCCATCTTACCTGCCTCCTTTTGATTTATCCCAACAATCCCCTCTCCTTCCCCACCATACCTAACACCACCTCATCTGTTTTACTTGCTGTCTACTTCACCTTCTCCATCCTTCTTTACAGCCTTGTCTCAATAGCCTCCAATCTACGTCTATCATCTTGCTTCAAATACTATGTTTTCGGGCCGTACATAACCACTCTCCAAAATAAATATTTGACGAACAGTTTCTAAACATCCTTATTCGACTTTTTTGTCATCAATTCCCTCCTCCTTATAAAGGTTCCTTTGGCTAACGCAATTCTTCCTCTTTATGTCCCTACCGCTTTGACCATTTTGAACCAAAATACTTACGAGAAATATAAGCTGTTCCACCTGCTCCGTTTGCCCTCCTGTCTTAACTTTTAAAGGGAGTCTTAACGTTTAAAGTAGCTTTCCTTTTCTTCCAGAGCAGAATAACCTCTGTTTTTTTGCATCGATTCTCATCACATACCTATCAGACTGACTGTCCATTGAGATCAGCATGATAATTTTACTATTTTTTAAACTTTAATTTTACAGTGTAATAATTTTTCCTCTTTGCTGTATCAATCAGTCTTAAACTATTTCAAACGGTCGTTTTTAATGAAATAGTCATTAATGGTGTTGATCTCCCAGACGTTCAGTCAAACGTGAATGCACAATGCTTTCCGTTGACGCGCTGAGCAATTCCATTTGCATCCCGCGAGTGCGCCCGGGAAGGATGATTCCGGAAGAATGCCGTCCTGCTCAGAGTGTACGTTTTTTGGACGCCCCATTTCAAAATTTTAATTTTCTCACAATTAAATTATTCGTTCGCGCGAGGTTTCTAGTCGATGTGGCGTTAATTCTTTTTCTCCTCGAGCATTAATGCATTCCTTAGGGGGGAGATGGCGTGATCCGATTAGGATTCATCGCCGTTCTCTCTCTCTTTCAGTTTTTCGGTCCAAACCCGTCGGGACGCTATCTAATCCCACCACGTTCAGGAGGGCGCCACTTCAGCGAATAATCCATCCCGGAATATTGAATAAAAATGACTACGAAGAGTTTTTCATTTTTTCCCTCTCCCACCCTCTCTCTCTCTCTCTGGGTGATTTTCATTAAAAAGTATAACTAATACTAATTCTTTCATTCGTTAATCCACATCTATCGACAAAATTCGCTAAAAGACGATCGTATTTAAAAATATTACATTACATAGTACCCTGTAGTATGTATATGTATATATATGTATGTATGTATATACCTAGTAGTATGTGTGGAAGGGGGTGATTACACACCAGACTGCTTTTGACCCAAAATACTTTTTCCCTTCTAGCGCAGTTGAACAATCGGGTTATTCCGATCCCTTATCGTGCGTAGAAAAATGACATCTTGAATCTATCTGTTCCACACTTAATCTTTGAAATTTTATTTGCATTATCTCACTTACGGTAGTAGTATGGAGCTAAAGTGAAGTTTCAGTGTCATCTCTAAGGACATCTCTTTCCTTACAAAAAAATTATTATATTATAACGTAAACATGTCATTATATTATTAATGACATATGATAAAACATAATAATCTAAGCTTATTACAGCCAACTTAAGTATTAAAAAATTAGTAAAATTATAATTATACTATACTTCAGGGTATTTTAGTGCGTTTTACCACGTACAAAGTTAACCATAGTTGAATTTAGATTGAAATAAGAACATAATAAAGCGTTTTACATTAATGTAAATGCCATGTGCAATCCGCATGAAAGCAATTACGTTGACAAACAGTAACTTAGACTATTTGAAAATCTATATTCAAGTGTTTTCCCATGTCGGTTGTTGATAATTTGCGACTTCATGATGATTCATTTCGTGAAGTCTCTCAGAAATTGGACGATAACAAATGGATTTGGAGCATCTCACGGCGTTGCTTGCGGACTTGCCAGTTTTGAATTGCATATAGTATACTCAGGTTGCCGAGATAACGGCACAGAGACTTGGTTTCTTTCACTCAATCAAAGTCCATTATATCATAATTTCAAATTGATTTGATAATCCGATTCAAAGAAAATTCAATATTGATAGGTGATGTTTTGTTTTTTTGGAGTGATTGGAAAAGTATGATGTTCAGATACGAATGTTCTTGACATGAATGCAGTGGAGAGACTTAAAACGAGGTCATCTTTCGCATTAGTATGCCTTAAAATCTCGAGGGCTAGGTGTATATGAGCATGTTAACGTCATTTATGCTGTGCATTTTAAGAGTTCCCGCCCCACTCGGCTTAAAAAACCGTTTCACAAACACAATTACACAAAACCGACACTGCAAATTAAGTTACGTGTACACGAAAAGAGGACGTTGGGTTAGATTCGAGGGGCTTATAGAATGCATAAAATGCGGAATGAAATTTGAAGTGGGTGCGGATGGGAAAAATGAATAGGGGAGGAGAGAGAGAGAAAGAGAGAGAAAGCGAGGAAATACCAGGCACGGGAGAAGTGAGAGTGAAATCCGAGAAGGCAGGAAAAGGGGATAGAGGGGGATGATCATATTGGATGACGGTGGAATGTTGGAGATTGCGACGGCGAGGGAAGAAGGGATGGCAAGGAAATGATGACGTACGTGTGTCAAGGGAGTTAGGAACTAAGGGGGAGTTGAAAAATGGTTCATTTTATTTAAGGGTGCTTTGTAGATTAGTGTCGTGTTAGACGTTAGGCAAGGTGTCTTTAAAAAAATCAAAAATTTTTAATCATTTACAAAAGTGCACCTATTCAAGAGAAAATATAACAGAGTGGACTAAAAAATAGTCCGTACAAATAGCGAACTGGTTCCGAGGAATTTGATACTGGCGTCAATTATTATTATCCTATGAATTCAAACACTTTATGCATCATTCCCTCCAGCTATTCTCATAAGAGTTTGTAAGATGTTCTAAATTATTCCTTTTCTCTCGAAAACAGCTATAGTTCCCACTTCTAGTGGTATAAATTTCCTAGCTGTATCCAAATTATGATGTTTATGTGTTAAGATCAATTTAAAAAACGGTACACACCCTTGAGCTAGTTGAATTTTTTGAGCAGCTATGACGCACATTTTCATTTTTTTAGAACATCACGTCTCTGAGTATGGACTATTTCGATGCGAGGAAATAATGGCCATGTATTTCATTTATCGTCTTTCATCAAAATAAGACTAAAGGTGGTCTGAAGTTTCCAAGCAATTACAGCTACTTGGCGATATTCCTTCAGTTTAAAGTAACACTACGCGCAGAGGAAACGCTGTTTATAATCCTCGATTGGATATATGTATTCTAATCGCTGATATTTCTGTGAGCGTTTGTTTTACACTCATGCTTAAACTATCTTTGTCTTCACTTTAAAATTAGCATCTTACATCCGAGGTGTACTCACATGATTCTAAACCAACGTGCCTTACATAATATAAGCCGATGTTGCGGGAAATGACGAACTTTATATTTCCTTTAAAAATGATTCTCGTAGTTGTTAAAACATTTACCAATGTATCGGTTATGTTCTTTGAACTGGCGTTGTCAATTATGATTTCCCCCCTTTCTTTTAAACCAAGATTCTACGATCACTCGTGTTTCTATACACTGGTTTTATTTTCCCACAATACTTCTTCGATGCAATTGCTTCCGACTTTTTACACATCTAACCATCGCCTAAGCATACCTTATACTCATCATAATTGCTCTTTCATGGATGAAAATATGATTTCAATTCATCAATAATAAACATTTGTTGGCATGATTTTTGTGGGAACATACTTAAATGAAAATGAACTGCTACTTCGAAATCGTCCACACTCAATTTGTATATAATAACTGCGGTTTCAAAAGACGACTGTCGTTATTAAGTTAAATTCAGGAAACCTAGTTGTCAATGTATGTGTGTGGATGGGTGGGTGTGTGTGGGTGTGTTAGGAAGGGGGGTTCACCCTTTAGAAGAGTTTCCTCTTTCCCCCCGAATCCCGTTCCCGTTTCAACTCGGGTCCCAACATCGCTTCCCCTCTCCCCCCGCCCTACTCTCTTTCCCTTCGTCGGCGCTCAGGGACCTCTTCGGTACAATTCGTATGCGACGCGGTTCCCACTCCTCCCCTTCACAATTCAGGAAAAGGAGAGGAATCCAGGGTTTATGAACATCCCATCCTACCAATGAGTTTTTAATGTATTATTTTAAAGTGTAAGGGCAACATTTTGAATTTTTTATGTTACCCGTTAGAATGAATGAGTAAAATCTTAAAACACGTGGGCAGCTATGCATTTCCCTTGACACATCCATGATGGCAATCATCTCCCAAAACCAATTTTGGCATTGCAAATAACAAAGACACAGTTCACTCTAATTATGTACTTATATATAGAATATATATATATATATATATATATATATATATATATATATATATATATATATTTCAAAAAACATATAAAAAATGTGATATTATCAATTATATACATTGTATAACCATTATTTATACAATATATTCAAACACGAAAACCCACCAAATGGTGAACATATATTCATTCACATGGAAAAAGATTTAAAGAAAAGGGATAGGAATACATAAAAGACGAACACAGGAATGGTGGGGAAGGTGAAATCGAACAAATCACAGGCTCAAAAAAGTTTCTTTAACCGGAACATGAATCACAAATCTCTCGACTATATACGAGTGTATAATAATATTTCCTTATCCGGGACCACCGGACCTTCCACATCCCGGGCGGATGCTCTACCAGTTAAGCCAATAAGGAAACCTAATTTATACTGAGATCTGCGATCTTATAAAGCGCCCAAGTGCTCCGATTGTTTGGCCCAGAGATGGCGTTGGGGAGCTGTTCCACCCACCACAGGAGAAAATAGATAATACACACAAGAGGAGAATAGACAGTAGGTTAGCAAGCATACAGCATCATAGAGGATAGGAAAAGAACGGTACATTTCGTGACACGCATAACCAGAAGAAGAGACGAGCCACATTGGCCAAATACACATTCGAACACGAAATCCCGCCATACAATAAATATTACTTCACACATAGAAATAGATATAAGGGAAGAGGAGAGGAAAACATATATAAGACGAACGCAGGAAAGGTGTGTCCTATCCCTTTTCCTTATATCTATTTCTATGTGTGAAGTAATATTTATTCGCCGTATGGCGGGATTTCGTGTCTGAATATATATATATATATATATATATATATATATATATATATATATATATATATATATATATATATATATATAATTCACTAAATATTCATAGCACACACAGAAACTAAAACATATAAAAGAGGGACTCACTAGTTCTCGAATTTTCGGTGGTGCAACCACCTTTCTCAAGAGGAATAAGGAACAGAACTGAGGCAGAAGAGAGCCCGAAAGCAGCGGTAGGAAGGAGAAGGGGGAAAAGAGGGGAAAAGAAAGGAATAGGGGGAAAAAAGGGGGGGAAAGGCATTCGGGGTGAGGGGTTTGGAGGGGTAGTGTATGGCGCGGGAATTTTAAACAAAGGTGGGGATGATATGGAAGTTGTTGGGGGCGGAGGGAGATGAAATTATATGCATAAAGGGGGCAATTAATGTCTAATATATATATATATATATATATATATACATTTCAACCATAAACACAGAAATAAACCCAAAGGTCGGTTTAGTAGGAGATAGTAGAGCTCACCCATATACTAAGCCCGACGGCGTGTGAATATTCACACATCAGGGTAGGTGAGCCGGTTCCTTTCCCTGTACCGGTTATGGTTTCCCAGGAAGAACTGGTACCCGAAAAATCAACTAGCTTGGGTGGAGCTGCAGGTGCCCTGAGTGCCTTGCCCGGAATCGAACCCGGGACACTCTGTTCAGCGGTAGTCCAACGCTCTACCCCCTGGGCTACCGCGACCCACTATATATATATATATATATATATATATATATATATATATATATACAAGGAGGAAGAAGTCGATAGGATGTACGATGAGTTAGAGGATATCATCGCGAGTGTTCCTGCAGGGAAACATTTGATAGTGATAGGGGATTGGAATGCGACGGTAGGCGAAGGAAGAGATGGTGGTGAGGTGGGGGACTATGGGTTAGGCACGAGGAATGAACGCGGGGAGAAATCAATTGAATTCTGCAGGAACCAGGGGTTAGTCATCACTAACACATGGTTTAGACACCACAAAAGGCGTAGGTATACATGGAAAATGCCAGGTGACTCAGGAAGGTATCAGTTAGATTATATTATGGTTAGGCACAGGTTTAGGAACAGTGTGATAAATTCGCACAGTTTCCCAGGAGCGGATGCGGACTCTGACCACAATTTAGTTGTTATGAAATGTAATGTTCGTTTCAAGAAGATAAGGCAAGGGCGGCGGGCTAAAAAATGGAATTTAGAAGCAGTAAATGAATTAACGAGGAAGGAGTATCAGGAGGCTGTAGAGAAAATGATGGATGACGGTAAAGAACTGAGTACTATCGAAGAAAAATGGGAATGTATCAAGAAAGGGATATTGGAAGCCGCTAAAGACACTATAGGAACCGTTAACGGGAAAAGAATAAGGAAACCATGGGTAACGGATGAGATGATTGCAAAGATGGATGAGAGAAGAAGATGGAAAAATGTAAACACAGAGTTAGGCAAAATGAAGTACAAAGAGTTAAACAATAAATTGAGAACGGCCACAAATAAAGCAAAAGAAGAATGGTGGAAAACGTAATGCGAGGATATGGAAAGTTTACAGAAGAAGGGTGAAATTGGTGCTCTATACAGCAAGGTTAAGTTATTATCGGGAAGTAAGAAGGCAAGATGTGTGCTAACAGTTAAAGATAAATGGGGTAAGATAATAGTTGAACCAGGAAAAATCCAAGAGAGATGGAAGGAATATATAGAAACACTGTATGGTAAAGAACTTAGGCCGACAAGGTTAGACATAGAAAAGGAACATGACGTAGAAGAAGATAGCTTGGGTCCAGGCATACTCGACGATGAAATAGAAAGGGCATTAAAGGAGATGAAAGCAAATAAGGCTGTGGGGCTGGACAATATTCCTGTAGAAATGTTGAAATGGTTAGGGAAAGGTGGGAAGAAGGCCATATATGGACTGATTCGTAGTATCTATGAGGAAGGAATCTGGCCGGAAGATTTTGTGAGATCGGTGTTAGTTCCTATTCCAAAAAAGGCAAAGGCTTCGTCATGTGAGGATTACAGAACAATAAGTTTGATATCCCACGCAGCTGAAGTTATTCTCAGGATCATCAACAAAAGGATAGAGAGTAAGGCAAATGATTACTTAGGGGATGATCAGTTTGGGTTCAGGAAAGGAAGAGGTACGCGTGATGCCATTGCAGTAATGAGATCACTAGTCGAGAGGAATATAGAATACAACCAGGACGTTTTTGCCTGTTTTGTAGATTTCGAAAAAGCGTTTGATAGAGTGAATTGGGAAAAATTAATGCGTGTATTGCAGAAAATAGGAATGGATTGGAGGGACAGGAGACTGATCCGCAACCTGTACATGTCTCAGACTGCTCAGGTGCGAGTGGGGAACGGAGAGTCCGGATGGGCAGTGTTAGGAAGAGGTGTAAGGCAGGGTTGCCCATTGTCACCGGTACTGTTCAACGTATATGTAGAGGAAATGATTAAAGAGGCATGGGAAGAACTGGAGGTAGGAATGAAAGTCGGAGGGGAATTCGTAAAATCGGTTAGGTTTGCTGATGACCAAGCATTAGTTGCTCAGTCAGCCAAGGGGTTGCAAGCATTGTTGAGTGAATTGGAGGTTCAGTGCGATAAATATGGGATGAGAATAAATATTAATAAAACAAAGGTTATGCGATTTTCCAGAAAGAAAAAGGCTAAGCTAAATATTAAAATAGGCGGGGAAAAAATAGAGCAGGTAGAACAGTTTACATATCTCGGAAGTGTTTTGGACCAACACGGTCAAAGTGGTAGGGACGTAAGGAGAAGAATTGCGCTAGGCAAGGAGGCTTTCTCAAGGAGGAGGGAGTTCATGACGGGGACGTTGAGTAGGGATGTTAAAACAAGACTCGTAAAAACTCTGATATGGAGCGTAGCTATGTACGGCGCGGAAACCTGGTCGCTGAAGCAAGAGGATAGACGTAGATTGGAGGCTTTTGAAATGTCGGTGTGGAGAAGAATGGAGAAGGTGAAATGGACCGAAAGGAAAACAAATGAGGAAGTACTAGAAATGGTGGGGGAGGAGAGGGGTTTGTTGAGAGAAATCCTATGGAGGCAGGAAAAATGGATGAAGGGCGTATTGAGCGGTAGTGGAATGTTGAAGAGGGTAATAGAGGGAAGAATGTTGGGCAAGCGAGGTAAGGGTAGGAACAGGATAGGGATGTTGGACGAGATGAAGGGAGGAAAGATGTACACCGAGATGAAGAGGGACCTGATATAGATTAGTTTGCTAGGTGGGGAGTCACAAAATGTTTATTTGATAGTTGGGTCCATCCAAAAACCTACCTTAACCGGTAGATTACCTAAAAAAAAAAAATATATATATATATATATATAAGTGTATATATTATTATTACGTAATCTACCGGTTAAGGTAGGTTTTTGGATGGACAAGTATCAAATAAACATTTTTTAACTAGCAAACAAAACCTAGCAAACTAATCTATATCAGATCCCTCTTCATCTCTGTGTACTTCTTTCCTCCCTTCATCCCGTCCAATATCTTTATCCTGTTCCTGCCCTTTCCTCGCTTGCCCAACATTCTCCCCTCTATTACCTTCTTCAACATCTTCCTGCCGCTCAATAAGCCTTTCATCCATATTTCCTCCCTCCATAGGATTTCTCTCAACAAAGCCCCCTCCTCACGCACCATCTCCAGTGCTTCCTCATTTGTTTTCGGTCCATTTCAGCTTCTCCATTCTTCTCCAAACCCACATTTCAAAAGCCTCCAATCTACATCTATCCTCCTGCTTCAGTGACCACGTTTCCGCGCCGTACATAGCTACGCTCCATATTAGAGTTTTTACGAGTCTTTCTTAACATCCCTACTCAACGTCCCCGTCATCAACTCCTTCCTCCTTGAGAAAGCCTCCTTGCCTAGCGCAATTCTTCTCCTTACGTCCCTACCACCTTGACCGTTTAGGTCCAAAACACTTCCGAGATATGTAAACTGCTCTATCTGCCCTATTTTTTCCCCGCCTATTTTAATATTTAGCTTAGTCTTTTTCTTTCTGGAAAATCGCATAACCTTCGTTTTATTAATATTTATTCTCATCCCATATTTATCGCACTGAACCTCCAATTCAATCAGCAATGCCTGCAACCCCTTGGCCGACTGAGCAACCGATGCTTGGTCATCAGCAAACCTAACCGATTTTACGAATTCCCCTCCGACTTTCATTCCTGTCTCCAGTTCTTCCCATTCCTCTTTAATCATTTCCTCCACATATACGTTGAACAGCACCGGTGACAATGGACAACCCTGCCTTACCCCTCTTCCTAACACTGCCCATCCGGATTCTCCGTTCCCGACTCGCGCCTGAGCAGTCTGGGACATATACAGGTTGCCGATAAGTCTCCTGTCCCTCCAATCCATTCCTATTTTCTGCAATACACGCATTAATTTTTCCCAATTCACTCTATCAAACGCTTTTTCGAAATCTACAAAACAGGCAAAAACGTCCTGATTGTATTCTATATTCCTCTCGATTAGTGATCTCATTACTGCAATGGCATCACGCGTGCCTCTTCCTTTCCTAAACCCAAACTGATCATCCCCTAAGTAATCATTTGCCTTACTCTCTATCCTTTTGTTGATGATCCTGAGAATAACCTTAGCTGCGTGGGATATCAAACTTATCGTTCTGTAATCCTCACATGACGAAGCCTTTTTTGGAATAGGAACTAACACCGATCTCACAAAATCTTCCGGCCAGATTCCTTCTTCATAGACAATACGAATCAGTCCATATAGAGTCCCCTTCCCACATTTTCCTAAACATTTCAACAGTTCTACAGGTATGCTGTCCACCCCCACGGCCTTATTTGCTTTCATGTCCTTTAATGCCCTTTCTATTTCATCGTCGAGTATGTCTGCACCTAAGCTACCTTCTTCTACCCCATATTCCTTTTCTATGTTGGCCTAAGTTCTTTACCATACAGTGTTTCTATATACTCCTTCCATCTCCATTGGATTTTTCCTGGTTCAACTATTATCTTACCCCATTTATCTTTAACTGTTAGCACAGATCTTGCCTTCTTACTTCCCGATAATAACTTAATCTTTCTGTGTAGAGCACCAATTTTACCCTTCTTCTGTAAACTTTCCATATCCTCGCATTGCGTTTTCCACCATTCCTTTGCTTTATTTGTGGCCCTTCTCAATTTATTTTTTAACTCTTTGTACTTCATTTTGCCTAACTCTGTGTTTACATTTTTCCATCTTCTTCTCTCATCCTTCTTTGCAATCATCTCATCTGTTACCCATTGCTTCCTTTTCCCGTTAACGGTTCCTATAGTGTCTTTAGCGGCTTCCAATATCCCTTTCTTGATACATTCCCCTTTTTCTTCGATAGTACTCAGTTCTTTACCGTCATCCATCATTTTCTCTACAGCCGTCTGATACTCCTTCCTCGTTGATCCATTTACTGCTTCTAAATTCCATTTCCTAACCCGCCGCCCTTGCCTTATCTTCTTGAAACGAACATTACATTTCACAACTACTAAATTGTGGTCAGAGTCCGCATCCGCTCCTGGGAAACTGTGCGAGTTTATCACACTGTTCCTAAACCTGTGCCTAACAATAATATAATCTAACTGATACTTTTCTGAGTCACCTGGCATTTTTTATGTATACCTACGCCTTTTGTGGTGTCTAAACCATGTGTTGGTGGTGATTTATCCCTGTCTCCTGCAGATTTCCATTGCTTTCTCCCCGCGTTCATTCCTCGTGCCTAACCCATAGTCTCCCACCTCACCACCATCTCTTCCTTCGCCTACCGTCGCATTCCAATCGCCCATCACTATCAAATGTTTCCCTGCAGGAATACAGGCGATTATATCCTCTAACTCATCGTACATCCTATCGACTTCTTCCTCCTTGTGGTTGATCGTTGGCATGTATACCTGAACAATGACCAAGTTCGTCGGCTCTGCTTTAATCTCTATGAGTAAAAATCTATCAGCGCTTGCTCTATGTTGACTACGCTTCTTCCTACCCCTTTATTTAATATTACGGCAACCCCTGGTTGGCTCTCGTCCCCTCCGCTGTATATCACTCTATAATTGTCACTCCAGTAATCCCCGCTATCCTTCCATCTCACCTCGCAAAGACCTAGAACATCTATATTACCTCTTTCCATCTCTTGCTTAGTATTCTCTAATTTGCCTGTCTTCAACATTGTCCTGACGTTCCATGTTCCTATTCTAACTACTTTCGTCTTTTTCTGCGTCTTCTGTCCTGCTGCTGTTATTTCTTCCCTGCAAGGGTTTCGTTGGATGACGACCGCGGAAGCCTTGCCTCCCCCGCTGCCGGGCTCGACACGCGGCCACTTGGGCCGCGTCCCGCAGTTGCCATAACTCATATTTTCTATAGTGCCCATCATTACATTCTTGGGAATGATAATTGAGGTGGTTTCCCGTTGTCTTCCTCAATAGCGTTTTTTACGTGACACCATCACTTAATGGCCGCCCCACTGAGGTCAGACGCCTTTGCAGCCGCCTCACTGAGGAACAGACGCTTCGTGGACTACCCTTCGTCTGACTCCTAACCTTCGACCTATCTGGCATGGGTGACCCTACCAGGAGCAATTAATTATTATTACTCCCGCCAACACAGCTCTAGGGGTAATCGGAACACACAAGCCCTTCCACCACGACAAGGTTGTAGTCCATGGGAGGGATATGAATATATATATATATATATATATATATATATATATATATATATATATATCGATGATGCGGAAGTACTCACGAGAGCAATATAACTTTTGGACGGCACAATAGAACACAGAATAAAACAGATAACACGTAAAAGGACACTCACACTGTAGATGATTTAAGCTTTCGGCCTACTCCGAGGCCTTCTTCAGGTCAGACTGCTGATATATATATATATATATATATATATATATATATATATATATATATATATATATATATATATATATATATATATATATTATTTTCGCACATAGAAATAGACATATAAGGAAAGGGGATAGGAAAACCCATAAAAGACGAACACAGGAAAGTTAGGGAAGGCGGTTTTGAGCAGATCACAAATGTAAAAATATTTCCTTTCGAGTTTGAATATATATTTATGTATACATACATATATATATATATATATTCATAAATATATATAATATATATTTTTATGTAAAATTTTTTTTATACATATATGGAAATATATATATTTAGACAAATAAAAGTAAACAAGTAGTACGTATGATACCGTAACAATAGTTACGCTGTCTACATTACTTCTCTAATGCGTTTTTAAAGTAACTTCTTGAGATCTTTTTAGATTTTAGCCACGGTTTCATATCGGAACGAATTGCGGGTCGTGGAGTGATTCAATGACGCTCTCATGGGTCGGGGTGATGTAAACTCCAAAAAAATACACACAAATACTGTTCTATTAATCCATTACTGGATGTTACGAGCTCCCAACAACTAGTTTTATGAGAGATGTCAACACAGCTACGTTAGTTCCTCATCTCCTTCGAGTTCTTTAATTAAGGGACGCGTAATTCTTATTAGGGGGATGCATGCTTTCCTCCTCTTTGAATGTGAGGAGCTCTCCGAACAGGGTCCCAGTGCGGCCCCGTAAATCTGTTTCTCCTCCAATGCGACAGCGGACGGCGTGTGAATTATCATTCTCCTCCCTCCCGCTCTCTCTCTCTTTGGATGCAAATGAAGGGGGTGCGAGAGGGTTGGTTTCCAACCCTCTTTTTCCACCCCACGTGAATCCCTCTCTCGTGCGCAACCCTCCCTCTTCCCGTCCCTCCCTATTCTTCGTCGTCCGTCAAAAGAGAAGCCACTTGATTTCATTTCCGCGGGGCGCGCATGGAGATTTTATCGAATCCCTGCCACCCAAACAATCTCCCCTCCCCCTTTGTCCCCCTCCCACCCCCTGTCCCCCACCCCTCGTCCCCTCACCCTCTTCCAATATCCTGTCCCCCCCTCCCACCCCACATACACACCCCCGTCTCACACTTCACACCCCTCCTCCCCTCCCTTACCCCCCACCCCATTTACCACCGTTAACCCTCCGCCCCCACTAACACCCCCACCCACACCCCATACCGTCTGCCCGTCCCGTATCCCTCCGCACCCGTTTCCCATCGTTCCCGTATCGATCCTCGCCCGCCATCTCCTAACCCTCCACTCTCACCCCCCTCTCCTCCAAACTCCCCCCACCCCTCCCCGTACGCTCGTCTGCGCCCATGAGTATGCTCCGATCTCCAAAGCGAAAGGCGCGGCGGCGCTCGAGTCAAGCCCTTCCCCAAAGCCACTGTGGATTGCAATGTACGGTCAACGCTGCACCTGACGCCATAGTCGGCCTAACGTCGGTCGCCGTTAACATTATCAAAACAGCGAAGTAATCTAACTCGGCATTTGTTGAAGCTATCGCAAGCACTTGTTAGGACGACTGGATAGTAATTGTAAATTTTTAAGTTAGACACAACGCCTACGATGCCAATTCAACCTTAGATCGACGAGAGCGCGTCGTGCTAAATTGATCTTACTTTGTTATACTATATGAGTGGTTTCGGACGGTTCCTACTGAAGTTTCGCGGATTACGATATACGGTCAAATTTACGCCTAACGACATAGTCGTCCTGAAGACCCTTGATTTCTTCAGCGGTGCGCATGGTTGTAGTATGTAAAAACATCCGCCTGGCATGTTTCGAAAGCCTGCAGATCACTCAGTTTATGCTTCTCTGCCAGGTGTTATATTCCCTACCGATTCTAGAATTTGAAAAAAAAAATATTGCCCATATAGTGAAGTGGTTATGGGCGACGCAATTATGATTTGTGCAAGGCCGAAAATGGCGTCGCGGGTAACGTTCAGCGTATTTTACAACAATAGCAGGTATCTTTTGGTGCTTCCCTCCCTCCCCTTTCGTTGCCGCGACCCTCAACGCGACATTCCACGAACTCCGACCCTTGCCTCCCCGTCGTCCTTCCCCTCCGCCGAGTCCACTTCACCGACCCCTCCCTTCTCCATTCAATCTCCATCCCTCTCTCCCTCCGCGGCTCCCTGTCTCACCCCTCCCCTCTTTCTTCCCTATACCCTCGACCCATTCCGTCCAACCTCCGACCCCGCTTAGCCTGCCGCGCCCCGCATTTAGTTATTAACTCCTTCCACCCCTTCCCGCTCCACCACTCGCGGCGATTTCTCGTCAAAACTTAAAAAAACATGTGAAACCGCTTTCGCGTCGCGGCGTGAGCTCTAGTCATTCCGGGGCGGGGGGGAAAGGAGGCGATGGAGGGGAGGTTATGAATCATATCGCTGTTTTGGACAATAAACGGGATTAATTATTGAATTGGGGGATGAAATCTGGGATGGCGGGGATCGTCTTGAGAGTATTATTAACAAGTAAAAAGGAAAAGGTGCGACTTGAGGAGATTGAGTGCGCGATGCCTCTTTCGCAGGATTCGAGGAAATCCCCGTCAGTTCTGCTACTCTAGGGGGTTGGGATGAATATGTAAGGCAAAAAGGTAAATCGAAATTTAAAAAAACCACCTCAGGAGTCGACATCTCCGGAGGACGTGCTCTAGAAAAAAGTCAACTCGTCAACAATCTCTCGGCGCCTCATCCGGAACGGAATGAAATATATTAATGGCGAGTCTTAGAGCCCGATTCTCGAACTTATCCTATATCATTCAACATTTACCTTAGGACAAATGTGTTGGGCGCCTCAAGGAATTAAGCCACTCTACATTTTCCACAAAGAGTCACCATCTTTTTATTAAAAAGTAACGATAGCCAAAACCAGCCCTTCCATTCTTCTATGGAACGTGATACGCCCTTCTCTCTCTCTCTCGAGTTCATTGGAATTAAAAAGAAAGTCCGTAAACTTATTAAATAAAGCCGTGTCCGTTTCCAGTTGAGGGATAATCGGATTAATCCAATATTGCAATCGGCCACCTCCTTTCCCCGCATCCATTATTCTCCAATTTCGTTCGTTAGTGACGCGCAGTGTTATTTCGATTCAAAGTTCCATTTGACTTTGATGTAAAAATTGATGCTTAGCTCAGATTGCGCATGGTTTTGGGGCAGGGTGATTCTTTTCCCGTTGATTTGCGCACCAGTTGGGTGATGGGGTCATATCTTATCAGGAGGGGGGAGAGAGGGTGCGGGGGTGCTTGAAATATGAAACAATCCTCATGCATTGGAAATAGCCGGGAAGGAGATAATTTGTTTGCCGCAAAATGGGTTTTGTAAATTTCAGGCCGCGTGCCACCCGCCAAATGATGCGATTAATGGAATGGCATTTTCATCCGAAGGCGAAGGAGGCTCCTTTGCAGAGCGGCGTCGGCGTGACGGATGGACCCACTCCCGTCTAGGGTTTTTCGTGTGAAATACAGTAGTGGGGTCGCGGTAACAGTTTGGTCCTGTTATATTCACGTGTCCCTACCCCTTAAGGATTCCTTTGAGCGATATTAAACGTACCCTAGGACACACCTCTTGGTTTTCTTGACGGATAGATAGAAGTGCTCTAGATTTTGACGTCCTGTTTTATTTTCAATTTGAACTTCAGTCTGTTCATTGATTTATGCCGGCGAGGTCTGCTGGAGCCCGTTTCTCGTGTAATGCGTACATTCTCCTTTCATTCTCCATCCCCTTTCATTCCAATTCATTCGTCCCACCCTTTCAGCGCGTTCCCCTTCAAACTCCGTTATCTCTCAAGCGCTCTCCCCTCTCAACCACCTCCCCTTTACCCCCCTTCCTCCGAGCCCACCTCCAGCATCCGTCGTAGATGGATGTGTTCCTGGACGGTACTTGATCATAGAGTCGCAGAATATATTCATCCCTCTTTGAGG